>OU343221.1:230564882-230664358 GCA_910596185.1 Chrysanthemum makinoi
AGAATTTTGTGGTGTATCAAATGGATGTGAAAAGTGCCTTTTTATATGGAACAACAGATGAAGAGGTTTATGTTTGTCAACCTCTAGGCTTTGAGGATCCTGACCACCCTGATAAGGTGTATAAGGTTAAAAAGGCAATGTATGGGTTGCATCAAGCTCCTAGGGCATAGTATGATTGCCTATCTACTTATTTGTTGGACAATGGGTTCAAAAGAGGAGTAATTGACAAGACATTGTTCAAAGAAGCTCAAGGATGATATTTTGTTGGTTCAAGTATATGTTGATGACATCATCTTTGGCTCAACAAACAAGGAGCTGTGCAAGGATTTTGAGAAACTTATGCATGATAAGTTTCAGATGAGTGCTATGGGTGAACTTACTTTCTTTTTGGGGCTACAGGTTCAACAAAGGACTGATGGTATCTTTATCAGTCAAGACAAATATGTAGCAGACATCTTGAAGAAGTTTGGGTTTAAGGATGTCAAAAGTGTTAGTACACCTATGGAAACACATAAGCCACTGCTACCAGATGATGGTAGTCCAAGAGTTGATGTGAAGCGGTATAGATCCATGATTGGGTCTTTGATGTATCTCACCTCCTCTAGGCCAGGCATAATGTTTGTAGTATGTGTGTGTGCAAGATTTCAAGTTACACCTAATACAACACACATGAATGCTATGAAGAGAAACTTTAGATATCTTAAGGGTCATCCTAAATTGGGCCTTTGTTATTCTAAGAATTCGCCTTTTGATTTGGTGGCCTATACTGATAGTGACTATGCTGGGGCTAGCTTGGATAGAAAGTCTACAACTGGAGGGTGTTAGTTTTTGGGAAGCAGGCTTATCTCATGGCAACGTAGAAAGCAAACAATTGTGGACAATTCCACCACTGAAGCTGAGTATGTAGCTGCTGCAAGTTGCTGTGGTCAAGTACTTTGAATTAAAAATCAATTGCTAGACTTTGGGTACAATTTCATGCATACTAAGATTTATATTGACAATAACAGTACTATCTACATCATTAAAAATCCTGCTTTGCATTCTAGAACTAAGCATATTGTGATAAGACATCATTTTATTAGAGACTACAATGAGAAAAGGTTAATTCAAATGGTTAAAATACATACTGATTACAATATAGCAGACCTACTCACTAAAGCTTTTGATGTGGGGAGGTTTAGGTACTTAGTAGTTAGTGTAGGTATGATCAATCTCTAATTCTCAAAATGTTTTTGCAAAAGTTTGTAAACATGTAGTACTGCTATTGGAAATCTTAGTACGGCTAGTGTACATGATTCCACTGCTTCTTCTTTTTGGTTAAGTCTTGCTAGTGCATATAATGTTTTAGTGCTTGTGTTACACTTAAAACTGCTAAGTATCTAACCCTAACAAAGTTTGTGCAGTTATAGGTTGTGTTTGTCTCATGCAGGTTTTTGAAGAAGATTTGTCCATAGTTTCTTGGATTGTTTATGAGCACTAGGTATTTTGGAGTTTGCTGCTGGAGCATTTAGTGTTAAAAAAATGTGTAAATTTTGTTGTATTCTTCTTCAAAAAAATGCATGATATACTACATTGCCAAATCATTTGCAAATAAGGACTTGGTTGAAAGATTGGAGGGCAAAGTTGTTTCCACTGCTAGCTTTAATGGAATCACTGCTAGTATTGCGTATGAACTGCTAGCTCGTTTCTGATGCCGTGTGAAACTAGAGGGGCTGTTTTGAAACTTCTTGTGATACTGTATTTATTCCCCAAATCATGCCCAATCATTCAATTGGTCTCACAAACATATTTACTTGGCTCTTAACACAAACCCTAATCGCAAAAATCACTCAATTGTACTTATCCCAAATTCCACGAACCCTAATTTTTACAATGGCATGTGAACTTTCATCTTCTCACAACTTGGTTGCTTACTTAGACAAGAATGAAGCCTCAGAAGGGTTTCATGAGATGATTGATTTCATCAAACAAAGCCCTATCTCTTATGCTTTGACGGCTACACCTATTGTTCTTAAGGCTTACACCCGTCAATTTTGGAGGACGGATGAGATTGTGAAGAGGGATGGTATAGACACAATTAGGACAATGGTTGATGAGAAAGAAATTTTGGTTACTGAGGAGGTTATTAGGACTGTGCTACAGTTTCACGATGCTGACGGTGAAGTAAATATGGCAAATTCAGAGATCTTTGCTGGTTTGGAAAGAATGGGTTATGAGAGAAGGGGTACCCGTTTAAAATTTCAAAAAGGTATGTTTTCCCCCCAATGGAAGTTCTTGATACATACCTATCTTATGTGTCTTAGTAGAAAATCCACTAGCTTTGATGAATTTCCCTCCAAGATTGCTACTACTCTCATATGCCTTACTCAACAAAAGGTCTATAATTGGTCAAGGATGGTCTTTGAAGCTTTACAAAAGAACATTAAGGATAAAGGCAAGTATTTTCTATATCATAGGTTCATCCATATGATCATTGATAGTCAGATTGTGGATCCAAAACCACATCAGGGGATGTTTGCTCTGTTTTTCATTACAACAAAAGTCTTTGCCAACATGAAGAGAAGTAGTAAAGGTTTTTCAGGTACTGTTACTCCTCTTTTTCCTCATATGCTTGATTTGCCACATGATCCAGAGAATGAAGAGGAGAATGAACCACAAACTACCCCAACCACTGCTGAGCATGAGATTTCCACTACTACCCTAACCATACCACCACCTACAACAACTGATGAGCCTTCACCTTCAACGTCCCAACCCCAACTCATTTTAGTCACACGTAGGCAGAAGAAGGGCACTAGGCTTCCCCAGGCTGGTGCTAGTGGTGTAGTCCATGAGGCTATCACAGGTGATGAAGGTGACATGATTAGAAGGGCTATCATTACTGACTCAAGCTTAGTAGCTGAGCAGGATAGTGATAACATCAATAAGACCCAACAAATGGCAACTCCTAATGTAGAGGGTTTTATTGAAATCAATACAGGTGGAGGAATCCCCAGCCAATTGGATAATATGGGGGGCATGGATGATCAGACTAGGCCTGATGCCATGTTAATCACACCCCATGATTCACCTCTCGGAGAAGGTAATACATCTCGAAGTGATGAGGGTAGAATGGAAAACCAACAGGAATTGATGGATCATATTTTTGTACAAACTGACAAGTCCAATGACCCACTTCTCGGACCAGGTAACGCCGGTCGAAGTGGAGAGTGTAGAAAACTAGAAGGGGGGTTGAATAGTTTACCAATTAAAAACTTTGTTTTGAAACTTATTGAAAGATCAATTGATATTGATCTTTGGATATGTTGTAGAAATATGCAAGTAATATGTAAGAGTAAAATAAGAAGAAATTTTCAAACCACAACAAGTTGTTTATAATTAGTTCGGTCTATAAGGACTCTATTTCCTTGCCCTACTCCACTCCTCGAGTCTCACACTCGAGAGTTCAACTTCACTAGTCAACAAGCTCCTTTCACCGGGAGAGAAACCTTTTACTTCGCTTATACTATTTCCGACACTAAGCTAAATATAGGGATTCTTTCAAGGTACAACTGCTCCCACACACAATGTATTTTGAGGAATAAAATACCAACCTCCACACACTCACAAGATTATGATGGTTTTAATACAGCAATAGTATGAATCAACACTAGATCATACAACACTTAAACAAACAAGACTTCCAACTTCTCGTTGAAGCTTGAATGTGACTTGATCTTCTTTGCTACAAAAGAGATCACTAATATGATATGAAATTGAATTAGAAAGGTTAGAGAGAAGATATGTATGATAATATGTCACACCCCCAATTTACCTGTTTTGCAGCGGAATGGAATTCCTGGGGATTGACTGTCATAGCATCACAATCACAGTTATATTGAACGACCTAAAGTGTCGTTTGGAAAATACATCGTTTGATTTAATAAAACAATCAGAGTTTACAAAGATAGGTCCCAATTGAAAATCAACTTGTGCGGAAATAAGTTTGTTACAATTCAAACGATGTTTTAAAGTATGTAAAACCCAAGTGAAACGCGTCGTCACCGCGACTCTATGATATGTCCACATGCATGCCATGAAGTGTATGCCTTAGATACCTGAGATAAAACATGCTAAAAGTGTCAACACAAAGGTTGAGTGAGTTCATAGAGTTTGTGTTGAAATGTAAAGCCTTTCAAAATCGTTTATGCAGCAAAGCATTGTAAATCGTTGAAATGTAAAGACTATCAAAATCGATTATGTAGCAAAGGCATTGTAAATCCACTCAGTTCAAGTTCCGCCCATACAAAACTTGCAACCTGTGTGTTCACAACCCATTGCCAGAATATGCATAGTTTATGTTCAAACAGAGATCGTCAAATGAATTCACAAAATAGTGCATGACTCAATGTATCGAAATCGTTTATGCAGCAAAGGCATTGTAAATCCACTCAGTTCCAAGTCCCGCCCATACAAAACTTGCAACCTGTGTGTTCACAACCCATTGCCGAAATGTATATATAGATTATATTCAACCACACGTAAATGATGAATTCACAATAGTACCTAACTCGACTTAAAACCATAGGTTTAATTAATTCGTTTGAACACAATCATCGTAGTGTGAGTTAAATTGTTTCACACTCATCGTTAAAAACAACATCGTATTTATTTCACTAAGTTCATGACACCAAAGCGTAAACATCGCACCAATAAAAAATGGTAATCATCGTTTCATCGCCGCCCTAATAGGTAAACTTGCCAATTTACCTTACTGATTCAAATATAGTGCGCTCGATTTCCCCTAACTGGGTCAATAGGAGCGGGAGTGTTAATTCCAATAGGCCTATTCACTATTCTCGCGCTCACCCGCAAGTGACTAATGGTTCATGATGTAGGGACTTGAACATGGCAAATCTTAGTGACAATAAAACATCGGATATAGCATACAGTTCAAAGCATTTGTGTTCGATTAAAATGTATGTATCTCCCCAAGAGTTTGTAAAACAGTTAAAAGGGTAAAAGTGGGGCTATGAACTCACGGTAATTCATATAGTTAAAGTACTTGTGAAAGTAAATGAAAACAGTTTGAGCATGTATCTCCCCTAAAAGTAGTATAAAACAATTAAAAGTGGGGCTGGAAACTCACCTGTTGCAATGATTACGATGACAAAGGGGTACACTGAAATATAAGTGAATCTCGAAAAATGACCTATTATGGATGATATGATATGTAATGAGTTGCAATGTAATGTTATGCATGCATTGTTATGTTATTTATACCATTTGCGAGTTTTAAAAATAATACTTTTCGTCGAAAAAATACTCTTTTGACGTCTTGACCAATCTTAAATCACTTTACAAGTATTTACGTCAAAATGTCATCCTACAATGTTTAATAATGATTTTTTGGTAAATTTCACTTTTCGTCGGTAAAACAGTCGTCGGAAATTTCATGAAACAACAAAATGGCTTTGAAAAACTAGTGTAAAATGGTTAATGCGTCGCTCGTTAAGAACGAACTCGACGGTTTTGAAAAGTTTGTATCAAAATCTAAAAGTTTCAGTTCATGAGTTTTCGTCATAAAGGTCTCGAACATAAAGATAATAGAGGTTAAATAGGGTGATTTTAGTTACGTAACCGTATCTCGTAAAAATAATATAGTTTTTCTAAAAATATAGTTACGGCAAGTTTATGAAAACGTGTATATCTTAGTCGTTTCAAATCCGTTTTCTACGTATTATATGTCCTTAGCTTCGTATTAAAGTATACTAATATATTTTTGATAAGTCGAAATAATTTGTAAAGCTTAAGGCTCGTTTTTGACTCGAACAAAGTAAAAATAACTTGCTGAAATTTCTGAAAATATATATTTCGTCGTCAAACTTTAAAAATTCATAACTTCTTCGTTATAAATCCGTTTTATTCCGTTCAAGCGGCCACGGATTCGTTTTAAAGTATATTTTCTAAATATCAAGGCCAAAATTTCGTGACTAAGGTCGGATTTTCCAGAAAAGCAAAACAAGGACAGAACATTTTATACTTTCGAAAATAGTTTTCTCGACAAAACCTATTCTAATCCCTTCAAATCAACTCCAAAGCTAATCTAATCCTACCATACACCTTCTTAGGGTGTCATGGGTTCCTAATCATCATCAAGACCAAAGAATACCAAGGGGATATTTATAGGATGACCAATATATATATATAACTCTAAAATCATGTAAAATGGTATAAATCACATATGTCTTGCATGTTTGTACCAAAAATGAAAAGATACATATGAGATGAAACATGAAAAATGAAAGAAACATGCTTACAAGTGGATATGATGAGGTGCAGTAACAAGGATAATCTAAACACTCTTGGTTTTATTTCAAAACCTTAATAAGTGTATCCTAGATTGTTAAGAATTTGATCTGAAAATTTTGATGATCTCTTGTACTCCTTGTGTTGGCCGGTTGGAGGAAAGGAAGAACAAGGAAAGAAAATTTTCTTAGCTACTTTCAATAATGAGAATGAATGACTTATGAAAATAAGGTTGAGTATAGATATAGTCATGAAGAAATTTTACAAGATATTAATGAGAGACAACCCATATGGGCCGGTTTTTAGGGATCATGCTTCTCCAAGATATATTTTTTTTTTTTATATACTTTGTATAAATACTTGTATTGTTTGTTAAAAGATTTAAGAAGTGAAGGTGTAGGTAAAAAAGTACTTGTAAGGTAAATGGTAACTTTTGGTACAAGTAAATTTTAATAGATCAAAATAAGTATAATGAGATAATAAAATTGTAAAATACATTCCTTGTGAAATTTGAGTGATAAAATAATTATCGAGTAGTTTTTAAGAAAACGTCGTAATAATATAAATTTAACGATTTATATACAAAATAAATTTAAAACACTAGGTAAACTCAAAATATAGTTTTTATAAACTAAATGTAAGTATAAAAAATACATCGGGATCATTTTTGAAAGTAACGGATTAAATATTCAAAATAATAACTCACGCGATAACGTTTATTTAATATAAAAATTACGCGTTTAAAGTGAAATGAAATGTCATGAATGAACTAATGTGATGCAAATGATGTCAATGAAATGTAGACTAATCTTAGTCCATATGAAATGTACGTGATGTTATGATCATGAATTCGCCGCTAAACCTCTAAGGTTACGCGAATTTGGAACACGTAAACCAAGTTTACGATAAATGTTGAAATAGTGAAGCATAAATCGTTTCGAGAAATGACCTGAAAGTACGGGTTGTCACATTCGCCCATCCAAAAGGAATTCAGTCCCTGAATTCAATCGTTGTTAGGTCTAACGGGTTTAGGGTTTGATGAGGCAAGCCTTCCCATTCTCGAGCAAAACCTTCAAAAGACTTTTTGGTAACGATTTTACTTAATACAACTCATCAAACAAGAACTGTCATACGATTAGGCTAAATCGGTTTAGGTAACAACTTGTTTCTAGCTCGATCTTTGCAACTCATCAAACAAGAACTGTCACGCGGATCAAACTGGAAACAAGTGGTTTGAAGAAAATCTTTTGAAAATTTGGCTCGATTACGGAATTGCTTACACACATAAGCCTACTACTCCCTTCATTGCATGATTCTTCCTGAATTAGACATAGGTGATCAGGCTATGTATAATTTAGGAGTAACTATGCAATGCTTGGACTAATCGACTCATATGTTGTTTGGTGTTGAGTCAACTGATGTTAAAATTGTGATTAACATCGAGGAGAGAAATGGAAGTGTCGTTAAAATGATAGTTAAAGTAAAAAGAATTGAAATCCTCGTAAATGATAACAAATCGGAAGAAAATAAAGTACGATAGATGAGAATATTTTACAACAAGTGGTTTATCAAACAGAAATACATCTTAGGTTATAAAGATTCAGATACGATGGAAAACATAAACTTAGCACGACATAGTACATAAGATAAGGGCTGTTAGTTTCCAACTTCTTCATCTTCCGCGTCGTTGATACCTTGACGAGCTCCTCCTCCTCCTTTTAACATATATACATTCCCATGAGCACCTTCAACTGGTTGACCTTGGTTTTGAGGACATTGATTCCGATAGTGTCCTTGTTCTCCACATCCGAAGCATGTGACTACGGCTTTACCTTTACAATCCCTGGCTAGATGTCGGTGTTTTGCATTTGTGGCACTTGGCAGGGCAAGGACCAGTGATGAAATTACATCGATTACATAGTGGGTGTGTTCAGCATACCTCTACCTCATTGGTGCAGCGACATAAACCATTCCCGCTTCTTGCCTTCTATTTTGTTGTTGATGACGGTTAGTGTTGCGGTTTTGGTTGTTGTTATCATCTCCTTGGTCGTTTTCCCATTTCCTTTTGTTGTTGTTAATTTGGTTATCGTCGTTGTTGTTGTTTTGGTTATTGTTGTAGTTGGTGCGGTTGTTGGGGTTGTTGTTGTTTTGGTTGGTGTTGGTGTACTTACCTCTCTTCACTACCTGGGCCATGAGCTTTTGAGTCACCCTACTAGCTTCCTCGATTGTTTGTGGATCAAACGAAGTCACATTTCCTTGAATAACTGGGAAGTCCCCGATAAAAGCCTCTAGCAACTTCTCGTTATCCGGTACCATCGACGGGCATGACGCGGCCAATTCCTGAAATCTCCGAATGTATGTGTCAATATCGTACCCAATCGTTACTAGTTCGTAGAACTCCGTCTCCAACTCTTTCACTTCCGTACGAGGACAAAACTTCTTAGTCACCAAACCCTTAAATTGCTCCCAAATAAGCGGCATTCTCCATTCAATCGGTTGAGCATATGAATTCCACCACGACAACGCTCCATCGAGTAATGTACTTGTAGCAAATTTGACCTTACTATCATCCGGGAAATTACAAAGCAAAACACGGTTCCAACTTTCAAACCATCGTACCATGGCCGTGGCTCCTTGTCCCCTAAACTTTGGGGCTCACCACTTTTGAAATCCTTGTACGAACATCTCTTAACTCCGGATCCTCCGGCATTTCCAGTAGCAGCAGCTAGCCTAGCGGCTTCAGCAGCAGCGCGGCCTCAGCAACAGCAGCCACTGTTTCCTTTCGACTCTTAAAGCATCAGCTATGCTATCATTCACTAACTTTTGAATAGCTGCTTTGGTCATTTCAACTGTAGCTTTCTTCGGTGCCATATCTTCTTCAAAACAAGAGAAATGTGAGACGTAGCAAAATCCGTAAATAAACACTCCAAAGAGATGTGATAAGAAATGGTAAGTTTGAGATTATTTTTCAAAATAATCGACGGGTTCCGAAAAGATGGGTTATGAGGTGTAAATAAGTGCTTCAAGTGTATAATGGTTTAGTGACTTAATGTGTCAGTAACGTGTAACTCGACATGTTAGTGATGAAACAAAGGTGAGTGACCTTGCCCTACTTAAGGGTTTATCTCGGCATTCGGCGTTATCGGTGATGAGTCAATTGTTGTAAAGATTGTGATAGGAATATGGGATTCTCCACATTAGAGTATGAGAAAGGATAATGGGATGGGTATTTAAGGGCATCCATGTGATATGAAATGAAAGTAAATAACTCTCGAAAATATTACGTATAAACCGCATGCAAAGTGAACATGCACTTATGATGAAATGATGAGATGCTATGATGAAGTAGTTATAGTCTAGGGTCAATGATGCAACCTAGTTCTCTATAACCGAAGCTCTGATGCCAATCTGTCACACCCCCAAATTACCTGTTTTGCAGCGAATGGAATTCCTGGGGATTGACTGTCATAGCATCACAATCACAGTTATATTGAACGACCTAAAGTGTCGTTTGGAAAAAACATCGTTTGATTTAATAAAACAATCAGAGTTTACAAAGATAGGTCCCAATTGAAAATCAACTTGTGCGGAAATAAGTTTGTTACAATTCAAACGATATTTTAAAGTATGTAAACCAAAGTGAGAGCGTCGTCACCACGACTCCATGATGTGTCCAAATGCATGCCATGAAGTGTATGCCTTAGATACCTGAGATAAAACATGCTAAAAGTGTCAACACAAAGGTTGAGTGAGTTCATAGAGTTTGTGTTGAAATGTAAAGCCTTTCAAAATCGTTTATGCAGCAAAGGCATTGTAAATCGTTGAAATGTAAAGACTATCAAATCGATTATGTAGCAAAGGCATTGTAAATCCACTCAGTTCCAAGTCCCGCCCATACAAAACTTGCAACCTGTGTGTTCACAACCCACTGCCAGAATATGCATAGTTTATGTTCAAACAGAAATCGTCAAATGAATTCACAAAATAGTGCATGACTCAATGTATCGAAATCGTTTATGCAGCAAAGGCATTGTGAATCCACTCAGTTCAAGTCCCTTATACAAACTTGCAACCTGTGTGTTCACAAACCATTGCCGAAATGTATATATAGTTTATATTCAACCACACATAAAATCAATGATTCACAATAGTACCTAACTTCGACGTAAAACCATAATTTTAATTAATTCGTTTGAACAAAATCATCGTAGTGTGAGTTAAATTGTTTCACACTCATCGTTAAAAACAACATCGTATTTATTTCACTAAGTTCATGACACCAAAGCGTAAACATCGCACCAATAAAATTGGTAATCATCGTTTCATCGCCGCCCTAATAGGTAAACTTGCCAATTTACCTTCATGATTCAAATATAGTCTTTCATTCCCTAACTGGGTCAATAGGGCGGGAGTGTTAATTCAATAGGCCTATTCACTATACTCGCGCTCACCCACAAGTGATGACTAATGGTTCATGATGTAGGGACTTCGAACATGGCAAATACTTAGTGACAATAAAACATCGGATATAGCATACAGTTCAAAGCATTTGTGTTCGATTAAAAATGTAGCATGTATCTCCCAAAGAGTTTGTAAAACAGTTAAAAAGTAAAAAGTGGGGCTATGAACTCACATTAATTCATATAAGTTAAAGTACTTGTGAAAGTAAATGAAACAGTTTGAGCATGTATCTCCCCCAAAAGTAGTATAAAAACAATTAAAAGAGGGGCTATGAAAACTCACCTGTTGCAATGATTCGATGACAAAAGTAGGTACACACTGAAATATAAGCGTGAATCTCGAAAAATGACCTATTATGGATGATATGATATGTAATGAGTTGCAATGTAATGTTATGCATGCATTTCGTATGTTATTTATAACCATTTGTAATTTTGGAAAAATAATACTTTTCGTCGAAAAATACTCTTTTGACGTCTTGACCAATCTTAAATCACTTTACAAGTATTTACGTCAAAATGTCATCCTACAATAGTTTAATAATGATTTTTGGTGAAATTTCCACTTTTCGTCGTAAAACAATGTCGTCGGAAATTTCATGAAAGTGACAAAAATGGCTTTGAAAAACTAGTCGTAAAATGGTGTACGTCGCACGTTAGAAAACGAACTCGACGGTTTTGAAAAGTTTGTATCAAAATCTAGAAGTTTCAGTTCATGAGTTTTCGTCATAAAGGTCTCGAACATAAAGATAATAGAGGTTAAATATGGTGATTTTAGTTACCGTAACACGTATCTAAATAAAAATAATATAGTTTTCTAAAATAATAGTTACGGCAAGTTTGAAAACGTGTATATCTTAGTCGTTTCAAATCCGTTTTCTACGTATTATATGTCCTTAGCTTCGTATCAAAGTATACTAATATATTTTTGATAAGTCGAAATAATTTGTAAAGCTTAAGGCTCGTTTTTGACTCGAATAAAGTAAAAATAACTTGCTGAAATTTCTGAAAAATATATATTTCGTCGTCAAACTTTAAAAATTCATAACTTCTTCGTTATAACTCCGTTTTATTCCGTTCAAGCGGCCACGGATTCGTTTTAAAGTATATTTTCTAAATATCAAGGCCAAAATTTCGTGACTAAGGTCGGATTTTCCAGAAAAGCAAAACAAGGACAGATTACATTTTATACTTTACGAAAATAGTTTTTCTCGGACAAAACCTATTCTAATCCTTCAAATCAACTCCAAAGCTAATCTAATCCTACCATACACCTTCTTAGGGTGTCATGGGTTCCTAATCACCATCAAGACCCAAGAATACCAAGGATATTTATAGGATGACCTATATATATATATATAACTCTAAAATCATGTAAAATGGTATAAATCACATATGTCTTGCATGCTTGTACCAAAAATGAAAAACATAGAAGATGAAAGGAAACATGAAAAATGAAAGAAACATGCACAAGTGATATGATGAGGTGCAAGTAACAAGGATAATCCTAAACACTCTTGGTTTTTATTTCAAAACCTTAATAAGAGTGTATCCTAGATTGTTAAGAATTTGATCTTGAAAATTTTTATGAACTCTTGCTACTCCTTGTGTGTTGGCGGTTGGAGGAAAAGGAAGAACAAGGAGAGCAAATTTTTCTTGGCTACTTGCAATAATGAGAATGAATGACTTATGAAAATAAGGTTGAGTATAGATATAGTCATGAAGAAAATTTTACCAAGATATTAATGAGACAACCCATAGGGCCGTTTTTAGGATCATGCTTCTCCAAGATAAATTTTTTTTCTTTTATATACTTGTATAAATACTTGTATTGTTTGTTAAAAGATTTAAGTGAAAGGTGTAGGTAAAAAAAGTAACTTGTAAGGTAAATGGTAACTTTTTGGTACAAGTAAATTTTTAATAGATCAAAATAGAGTATAATGATTTTATAAAAATTGTAAAAATACATTCCTTGTGAAATTTGAGTGATAAAATAATTATCGAGTAGTTTTTAAGAAAATCGTCGTAATAATATAAATTTAACGATTTATATACAAAATAAATTTAGAACATTAGGTAAACTCAAAATATAGTTTTTATAAATTAAATGTAAGTATAAAAATACATCGGGATCATTTTTGAAAATAACGGATTAATTATACAAAATAATAACTCACGCGATAACGTTTATTTAATATAAAAATTACGCGTTGAAAGTGAAATGAAATGTCATGAATGAATTAATGTGATGCAAATGATGTGAATGAAATGTAGACTAATCTTAGTCCATATGAAATGTACGTGATGTTATGATCATGAATTCGCCGCTAAACCTTTAAGGTTACTCGAATTTGGAACACGTAAACCAAGTTTACGATAAATGTTGAAATAGTGAAGCATAAATCGTTTCGAGAAATGACCTGAAAGTACGGGTTGTCACATAATATAGTAGAAAGGGATGAAAAACTACTTGGCTTGGCATTGCTATTTATAGCCAAAATGGACAGGAGCGTCCACGGACCGCGGAACCCTTAAAAGGGTTCCGCCCGTGTACCAATTTGGTACCGCCGGTCTGACAGCCAAGATATCAAATCTTTGCTAAATTCAACTCTATCTAAGTGAGATTGTGCAAGATATGAAGAGTACAAATCCACACAAAATATCTAATGAAATTTTCCAATGATTTCCATGATGCATCACATGATGTCATATGTTGTATTTCTATTTTTAGAAATATGCAAGTACTTAAGTAGTGTTTGGTTTTAAGAACCTAACACATTCTAAAAACTATTATCATACATAATGATTAGAGTCATATCAAGATGTTACTAATCATAAATGTAAATGCTTGAATGATGAATATATTGTTTGAAAAAAACTTGTTTTAATATCTATTAAACTTGACAAGCTTTAAGCTTTTATACAAATTAAATTTACTTTTGTCGTTAACAAAACTTAGGTAAAGATCAAAAATATAAATAACGTTTAATGACGATATTTGTATTAACAGAGAGGATAGCTTGCAAATTATAAAGGAATTGATGGACACGTGTACCACCATGGAGTCTCAGATCAATGGCTTACAACAGCTGACAACTTCACAAGCTGACACAATCAAGAAGTTGCAGCACAGAGTTAGAATTTTTGAGAGACAAAGAAAGCCAAAGGTCAAAAAATTCAAAGGATTGAAGAAGGTGGGCACTGCACCAAGGGTAAGCTCCTCTGAAGGATAAGGTTTGGAGGATGCATCCAAACAGGGGAGGAATGATAGCATGAATTCAGGGGAGGATTTGGTTGATATGGAGATGGATAGTGGTGACAATGCTAATGATTACTTGGTGGCGGATAAGGATGGGAATGAAGCAGTGTTGGATAATCCTACAAAGAATGCAGTTATGGAGAATGTAAAAGAAGTGGAGCAAGTAACTAAGGTTGCGTTGTGTTGGTGGAATGGTAGTTATATGGGTGTTGGTGGAAATGTTTGGGGTGGTCATGATGGAAGCAAGCAAAGCGCTTTGCATTTGCATTGTCTCACTCAATTGAGAGTCCACCATGCCTTTGAATTGGTGGAGGTTGTGGAGTTCCGTTTGAATCTCCTCTCTAGTGGGATTGGCATCCCACATACACTCCTCAATGTCCTCAAGATGAGGGGACATTGATGTGGGGAGTGAATGATCCCCATACAAAGGACCATGAATGTCTTTGTGAATGGGGTGGAAGAGAAGAGGTTTAGGCCCTTATGGGGCGTTTAGGTCAAAGGATGACCGAGGTGACTTATGAGCCATCCACTCAATTGAGCCAAAGGATGGCAATGGTGGTGGATGATTTGGCCTAGGAGGCAAGTCATCCAAGTCCTCCAAGAAAGGATTCGGGGAGGTTGGTGGAGTGGAAAAAAACTCCATGGGAATGAGAGTTGGAGACCTTGGTGAAGGTGGTGAAGGTGTTTTGGATGTTTGGATGGGTGCCGGTGGAGGTGAAGTTGGTGTTTTTGTTGGTGGTGGAGTGGTGATCACAATGTGTGATTGAGTAGGTGTGGCCAAGGTAAGGCTTGTATCATATCGGATGGGAGATGAGATTGTGAGTGGAGAAGACTCGGATGAGGAGCTAAGGTTAACGAAGCAACAAGGCCTCACACTAATTCTAGCGGTCTTCTTGCAAGGTTTTGGAGATGATTTTGTCATTTTTGACTTTGGTTTTTTCTTTGCTAGATGATAGTAAGAATGAAGAAGGTGTGAGGATGATCATGGTAAAACCTCTCAATTTATAGAAGTGAAAAATTATGGAGAAATGTGTTTGATTTGATGTTAAACCATTGAAGAGATGAGGTTCCTAATGATTTGGAAGTGGGTTGAATGCTAGTCATATCACCCAAGTCAAGCCATTCAAAAGAGATGGAGTGAAGAAGAAAAGATTTGCAATAAATGTGTTCTAATGAGTGGAATTTCCTAATATTCAGATCACCCACGGATTTGAAGGTACCAAAAATTTGGTTCCTTCCTTTATGCAAAAGGGCTCCTTGGGTGGATTTTTCAAATTTTGAATTTTGGTGGGAAATGGATTTCTTATATACCTAAGTGAATTATACTAGTTCTAATAAGAGTATAAGCAAGTTAGGATTGACTTATAAGCATTGGATGGTAATTTGGAATCACGAAATAGTCGAAATTCAGAAAGTTACCTGAAGAATCCACGGCACCAAATCAAACACGGCGGAACCCTAAAAAGGGTGTCGTCCAGTTCGCTGGCTATGCAATACGGCGGTACCAATTTACATAATGGACGGTACCAAATTTATGGTGCCGTCTGATCCGTGAAGTGTAGAAAAATGGACAGAGTACGTTTTTAGGTGTGGGGGACTTTTCCGAAACCTGAATTTCTTCTCAAAACATGTGATACTAAATATTTATAGTTAGGAAAAGCAGATAACACATATATAAACATAGTGGAGCATGTATTTTGAGCAAGGCTTTTGATTTTCACATTATAGTGAAAATGGGTAAAATTTGATAGCATACTTGCGCTATCCCCCTGCATGAGATTGTTAGCATTCACCATTGTTTCAGGTTATATTATCATCCTACATAATAAAAACAACGAAATTGTATCAAACATTAACGATAATGCATTGTTCCAAACACTCCTTAAAAGTACCCTTATTTGTCCAACTTCTTGTAAATCTTGTTCATCATCCTACCAAGGCACTTGAACATTCCCTTAGTTTGCTTGAACTCCGCTGATTCATTCTCTATTTCGGGAAGAGACGCATAATACTCATGAGGCGGAAGACGAGAGCTTGGAAGACCATCCTCTGAGCTATTTGATGATGATGATGATGGAGTTGGAGGTTTTGCTCTTTTGCCTTTTGTCTTAGCAACTCGTGCATCACTTAAAGGTACAAAGATGTGAGGGATGAGCTCATAGTGTAGATGCATCCCTTTTGGACTTGGTTGAATTGGTGCAAAGTTTCTATAGAGACGGTGAAGAGCATCTCGTATGGAAGAGCAACCGATCCTTGAGTTGGAATATCAATCATTCTCCTAGCGATGTAGTAAGCTAAATTGAATGGTTGGCGAGTGGACAAGTTGTAGAGCATATGACAAAGGCAAGCGTTAATGTGATCCCTATTTCCTATGGTGCTAAGGACGTTGGCTCTAAGTAGCTCCTCCCATTTCTTAAATTCGGGCTTAAGTTCATTTAGCTCCATTCCATATGGATCTCGGTTTACTTCTTTTCCCTTTCGGGTAACTCGGGTTGTATCACTTTTTGGGTTAAAAAGGTGTTCACGGATGACATCCTTATCAGCCAAACGGGTTTGGTAGGGAAGAGAGCGGTCATTGATTGCATCAAGAGTCGTGAGTGACCACTTATCCGTGTAGACACAAGTTCCTCGGTTGGGAATTCCTAACACTTGAGCAAAGTTGCCTAAGGTGATGGTGTAGTCGTTTTGATTGATTCTAAACCTAAGACAAAATTCATCATCGTCTTCATCACTAAAGCCGGTCACACTAGCATAGAATTCTAACACAAACCTAGGACAAATTGGTTCATCGATGTCAAGAAGACAGTCGAATTGAATGGCGGCTAGTTCTTCACGAAGGTTGGTATTTTCAAGGAAGGATGAGTGAATGGTTCTACCCTCATGGAAATACCTTGATTCTAGACCCTTAAATATTTCTATTTGTTCCTTGGTAAGTCCTTTGGTTTTGTGGTGTTTGGGAATGTAGTTAAGTGTGTCTTTGTGATCATAGAATCTTGCGGCTACCATGGTTATTCCTAAGGATAAGAATTGATATGTTAAAAATAAGAATAAATTTTAACGTTTTTGGTTCTAGTGTGTGCCTATATGAAAACAATTTGGAGTTGCGGTTATCTCGACTCATTTTATGCACAAAAATGGTTTTAGTGGGGTGTTTGGCAAATACCATGAGATAACCCAAATGCTCCTAATTCAATGTGGCTTCATTTGAATATACCCGGAATGCATATTAGTTATGCAATACCTTTAGTATTCAAGAGCATGCAAGTGATGAAAATTTAACGTTTCTATTTGTATTAGCAATGAAAAATTGTTTTCCTACAAGTGAGAAGCTTTTCAAAACTTTTGACATGGGGTGTTTGGTTGTTTGAATAGGGCCTTATATTCATTATCTATCAATTAGTGGGAAGCATGATTTGTTTATGCAATATGATAATGTAGTACCTAATTTCAATGACTAGTTATGCAATTTGCCAATTGAATTCATATTTGGTATAAAAGCATACATAAAACCCCATGTAATGATTTGTGATAGTTTTGTGCATAAATAAGAATCCTAGACTCAGAATTAAGAGATGAAATGTAGTTAGGATACTTACAATGATGTTATCTTCAGTGATTAGTGAGTGGGAAGATGACAATAATGAGCTTGGTTTAAGTTTTACACGTTTTTGGTAAAGTGGGTTTTGAGGAAGAGGATGATTTGTATATAGCAGTTTTGCTTCTGTAGACACCACGGACCAGACGGCACCAAATATTTGGTTCCGTCTTTGTTGTCGTTTGGTGCCGTGGCTACAGTAGCAGGTACAAGACAAAATTGTTTTGTTTTGACTATTCTAATGTTTTGGGCTATGTTTATCCTACATGTTTGGTTCCATTAACCCTAAACCAAGTCTAAGAAGATTAAAAGGTTCTCATTTAAGAGGCTTAGTTAAGATGTCGGCAATGTTGTCTTCGGAGGATACTTTCTCGATTGAAATGTTTCCTTTTTGAACATTGTCGCGAAGAAAGTGATGGCGGATTTCAATATGTTTTGTACGAGCATGTTGAACGGGATTCTTGCTGAGATCGATGGCTCCTTTGTTGTCGCAAAGTATCACAATGTCGTTGAGATGAATTCCGTAATCTACTAGAGCTTGCTTCATCCAAAGAGCTTGTTGACATGCTTTTCCGGCTGAGACGTACTCGGCTTCAGTAGTTGAGATGGCTAAGGCCGTTTGCTTCTTTGCAAACCATGAGGTGAGACAATGTCCAACAAAAGTGCAAATACCACTTGTACTTTTTCTATCAACATAGTCACCGGCATGATCCGAGTCGGCATACACTAAGGTTTCTACAACCGTTCCTTTGGGATACCATAATCCTAAAAACGTTGTTCCCTTAATGTATCTAAAAATCCTTTTTAAGGCTTCTAAGTGTGATGCCTTTGGGTTTTCTTGAAAGCGAGCACATAGACAAACACTAAACATAATGTCGGGTCTACTAGCCGTAAGATAGAGTAGGCTACCAATCATTCCTCTATATTTAGTGTTATCTACGGATTCACCTTCCTCATCCTTGGTGAGTTTAGTGTCCGAGGACATGGGTGTCTTAGTTGGTTTGGAATCTTCAAGACCAAATTTCTTAAGCATGTCTTTTATATATTTAGATTGGTTAAAAAAAATGCCATCTTCTAGTTGTTTTATTTGAAGTCCTAGAAAGAAATTTAACTCACCCATCATACTCATTTCAAACTCGTCGTGCATGATTTTAGAGAAATCATCACATAATTCTTGACAAGTTGATCCGAATATAATGTCATCAACGTATATTTGAACAATGATAATATGTGATTCCTTTTCTTGGTAAAAAGAGTATTATCTACTAATCCCATAGTATATTTGTTATCAATAAGAAAAGTCTTAAGTCGGTCGTACCAAGCTTTTGGTGCTTGATTAAGACCATACAATGCTTTCTTGAGTTTGAAGACATGATGTGGTTTCTCAAAGTCGGTGAAACCGGGGGGTTGAGCAACATACACTTCTTCGTTAATAAACCCATTAAGAAAAGCACTTTTAACATCCATTTGAAATAATTTAAAATCATAGGCACATGCATAAGCAAGCAATATTCTAATAGACTCAAGCCTAGCTACCGGTGCATAAGTTTCATCATAATCAATCCCCTCTTGTTGATTATAACCTTGTGCTACAAGCCTAGCTTTGTTTCTAGATACTATCCCATTTTCATCCATTTTATTTCGAAAAACCCATTTTGTTCCAATTATAGTTTGATCTTTAGGTTTTGGAACTAATTTCCAAACATCATTTCTAACGAATTGGTTTAATTCTTCTTGCATGGCAATTACCCATGATTCATCTTTTATTGCTTCATTTATGGTTTTCGGTTCAATGGTGGATACAAAACAAAATAATTACTTTGATTTTGGGCTTGTGACCTTAAGGTTCTTTGATTTAGTTGTCCTATGACCTTTTCTAACGGATGACTTTTAGATTCTTTGATGTTGACAATTTCTTTATTTAATGGTTCATCTTCCTTGTTATTATTAATTATTTCTTGACCTTCTATCATTTGACTTTCAACTAAGTCATCATCTACCAAAGGTGATGTCTTAGAGGGAGGTGGACTTTCGTCGAATGTTATGTTCAACGATTCCTCGACTATCATTGTTTCTTTGTTTAGGACAATGTAAGCTTTACTAGTTTGAGAGTAACCAAGAAATACACCTTCATAAGACTTTGGGTCAAACTTGGTGAGATAATCCTTAGTATTAAGAATAAAGCATTTACAACCAAAGACTCTAAAATATCCTAACGTTGGCTTTTTACCTTTATAGAGTTCATATGGTGTTTTGTTTAAGAAAGGACGTATTAAGACTCTATTCAAAATATATGTAGAAGTGTTGACGGCGTTACACCAAAACTTTTGAGGAATGTTTTGTTCATTAAGCATTGTTCTACTCATTTCTTGAATTGTTCTATTTTTACGTTCTACTACTCCATTTGATTGAGGTGTTCGTGGGGCCGAAAAGTTATGTGTTATACCATTTGTATCACAAAAGTTTCCAAATTGAGTTTCGTTGTCAAATTCACGACCATGATCCGTTGGATCGACACTTTTTGACACCTAGAAGATTTTGAATTTTCTTGCTAAGTATTTCAAATTTATCAAAAGCTTCATTTTTGGTTTTCAAAAACAATGTCCAAGTAAACCTTGAGTAATCATCTACTATGACCAAAGTGTATAAGTTGCCTCCATAGCTTCTTATAGCGGATGGTCCAAATAAGTCCATATGTAATAATTCTAGACACTTAGATGTGGACACCATATTTTTAGATTTGTGACTACTATGTGTTTGTTTACCAATTTTGCAAGCGTCGCAAAAGTGTTGGTCATATTTAAGTTTTGGTAAATTCCTAACCAATTCTTTTGAAGATAGGTTTTGTATAAGTCTCATATTAGCGTGACCTAAGCGTCTATGCCAAAGAGATGAGCTATCGTCTAATGTTGTTAGGCAAAGTTTGTCATTATATGTTTTATCTATTTTCATGACGTATATGTTATTTTTCCTAACTCCTTTAGCTATGGTGATACCATCTTTTAGTATTTTACTACCATTTTCATCAAATAGTACTTTATACTTTTTATCACATAATTGGCTAATACTAAGTAGATTAAATCCTAACCTATCCACATGAGCAACATTTTCAATAGTTAGGGAGTTATGAGCAATCGTACATTTGCCAATAATTTTGCTTTTGAGATTGCTACCAAAGGTGACATTACCTCCGTCATACTCTTGGTATGATGAGAAGAGACTTTTGTTGCCCGTCATGTGTCGTGAGCATCCACTATCTTTTATCCATTCATCAGGTTCCAATCCAACTTTCAAGCATACCTAAAAAGCAAATAACTCAAGCATTTGGTCCCCAATATCTCATGGGTCCATTTGGGTTAAACATACTATTTATTTGATTCATGTATGGAAACGATGGGTAAGAGTTCCATGGCATGTAATCTGGAGTTTGATATGGTCTAGGAAAGTTTTGATTCCAACTATTATGTTGGTAGTTGGGTTGTACGTTGTGGTTGCTCTTAGGAAAGGAGCGTTTGGCAAAAGGAGTTTTATATCGTTGTTGAGTAGTTTTTATCTAAATTCATTTTTGACAAGTCCTACTCCTGAAGTAACAGCTGGTTTTAGTTTAATACTATTATTGGTTTTCTTTGTTATTTTAACAAATTCAGTACGGTCCGTATTGCGAACATTCTGTTCTGCTGAAGTACCCACGGCACCATTTTGCACAACGGACGGAACCCTTACTTTGGTTCCGTCTTCTGCTGTACTGCAGCAATTTTGACAGAATGTTCGTATTCTTTTCGGCGTTTTGTTTTGACTCTTTGGAATTAATACTTCATTAAAACCTAGCCCATTCATGTCTCCTGGTGTTTTATGGATTTTAACTATTTCATCGGCAAGAGCGATGTTTTTGTTAAACCTTTTAAACTTAGAATTATTTTCGATTAGAACCTCTTGTGTGAGCTTTAGTTTTTCTATTTCAAGATTAAGCTCTTGACATGATTTACAATCATCGTCATTTGCTTTTCCTTTTTCAAGTCGTTTTGCCTTCTCTTTCAACTCATATACTTCATTTTCCAAAAATTCCTTTTTAGTTTTTAAAAATTTATTTTTAGTTATGATTTTTAGACTTAGCTCACACAATTGATTATATTGTTTCTGCAAAGTGTCATCATCTATTGAAGAATAAGAAGAGTCGGAAAGTACCTCGTTTGACTCATGTGCCATTAGAGCGATCTCTTCCTTGCTTGATTCTTCATCGTCTTCGCTATCACTCCAAGCACCACTTACAAAAGCTCGTTGAGTTTTGCTTTTAGGTGGCTTGGGACATTCTCCTATGAGATGACTTGCATCACCACATCTAAAACACTTTCTTTCACCTTTGCTCTTTTTGTCATCCCGATCTTTTCGGAATGGCTTCTTTTCTTCTTGAGGTTGTCTTACAAACTTTCCTCTTCTTCTAAAGAACTTCTTAAAATCTCTAACGGCCATGGCATACTCTTCATCTTCACTACCGGGAGAAGATTCATCATCATAAACTTGATTCCGCCTTTGCTTTTAGAGCAAGCGGATTTGATCTTCTCCTTTCTTCCTTTGATGATCTCCGAATCTTTCTCCATTACCATTTCATGAACTTTGAGGTTGCCAATTAGCTCGTCTAGTAACATTTTTGAGAGATCTTTTGATTCCTCAATAGCGGTCACTTTAGCTCTCCATTTGGGATGAAGTGCTCTAAGAAATTTCCTGACAAAGTTCTTACTACGAAAAGATTCATCAAGTGCTTTAAGTGATGTAATAATAGTGTTAAAGCGAGCAAAGCCACAATCAATGGTTTCATCTTCAGGGATAACAAATTGTTCATATTGTTGAACAAGAAGATCAATTTTGTTATCCTTGACTTGTGAATTACCTTGATGTGTAACAATTAAAGATTCCCAAATATCTTTGGCGGTTTCACACATAAAAATTCTTTCATATTCTTTTCTAGGTAAAGCATTATAAAGCATCATTTTAGCTTCATTATTTTTAGCAACTAGTTTCTTTTGTTCATCAACGGAAATATCCTTTGTTGTAGAACTAAAATCCCCTTTAACAATAATAAACCAAAGATCTATATCTTTTGATTTTACATATGTTTCAAAACGGTTTTTCCAATAGATAAATCCATTGGTTTCAAAGAGTGGTGGTCTTTGCATAGATTGCCCTTCTTTAAAGTTTTCAGAATCCATGGATCATTTCAAGTTTATAAAATACAAGTTTTTTTAGAAATTCTTGAGCAACGAGGCTCTGATACCAATTGTAGAAAACTAGAAGGGGGTTGAATAGTTTACCAATTAAAAACTTTGTTTTGAAACTTATTGAAAGATCAATTGATTTTGATCTTTGAATATGTTAATAGAAGTATGCAAGTAATATGTAAAAAGTAAATAAGGAAAGAAATGATCAAACCACAACAAGTTGTTTATAGTGGTTCGGTCTACAAGGACTCTTTTTCCTTGCCCTACTCCACTCCTCGAGTCTCACACTCGAGAGTTTCAACTTCACTAGTCAACAAGCTCCTTTCACCGGCGGAGAAAACCTTTACACTTCGCTTACACTATTTTCGACACTAAGCTAAATGTCGAGTTCTTTCCAAGGGTACAACCACTCCCACACACAATGTATTTTGAGGAATAAAATACTAACGACTCACACTCACAAGATTATGATGGTTTGATACAACAATGAAGTATGAATCAACACTAGATCATACAACACTAAACAAACAAGACTTCCAACTTCTCGTTGAAGCTTGAATGTGACTTGATCTTCTTTGCTACAAAGAGATCACTAATATGATATGAAACTGAATTAGAAAGGTTAGAGAGAAGATATGTATGATAATATAGTAGAAAGGGATGAAAAACTACTTGGCTTGGCATTGCTATTTATAGCCAAAATGGACGAGGGCGTCCACGGACGCGGAACCTTAAAAGGGTTCCGCCCGTGTAACAATTTGGTACCGCCGGTCTGACAGCCAAGATATCAAATCTTTGCTAAAGTCAACTCTATCTAAGTGAGATTGTGCAAGATATGAAGAGTACAAATCCACACAAAATATCTAATGAAATCTTCCAATGATTTCCATGATGCATCACATGATGTCATATGTTGTATTTCTATTTTTAGAAATATGCAAGTACTTAAGTAGTGTTTGGTTTTAAGAACCTAACACATTCTAAAACTATTATCATACATAATGATTAGAGTCATATCAAGATGTTACTAATCATAAATGTAAATGCTTGAATGATGAATATATTGTTTGAAAAAAACTTGTTTTAATATCTATTAAACTTGACAAGCTTTAAGCTTTTATACAAATTAAATTTACTTTTGTCGTTAACAAAACTTAGGTAAAGATCAAAAATATAAATAACGTTTAATGACGATATTTGTATTAACAGAGAGGATAGCTTGCAACTTATAAAGGAATTGATGGACACGTGTACCACCATGGAGTCTCAGATCAATGGCTTACAACAGCTGACAACTTCACAAGCTGACACAATCAAGAAGTTGCAGCACAGAGTTAGAATTTTGGAGAGACAAAGAAAGCCAAAGGTCAAAAAATTCAAAGGATTGAAGAAGGTGGGCACTGCACCAAGGGTAAGCTCCTCTAAAGGATAAGGTTTGGAGGATGCATCCAAACAGGGGAGGAATGATAGCATGAATTCAGGGGAGGCTTTGGTTGATATGGAGATGGATAGTGGTGACAATGCTAATGATTACTTGGTGGCTGATAAGGATGGGAATGAAGCAGTGTTGGATAATCCTACAAAGAATGCAGTTGTGGAGAATGTAAAAGAAGTGGAGCAAGTAACTAAGGTTGCAACCGCTGCTGAAGCTGCAACCACTGCTAGTGTTGCTGCAACCATTGCTGCAACAACTGCTGAAACCACAGCTAGTACAACTCAAACCACTGCAAGTTCAAAATTTTCCACTGCTGAACCAACCACTGCCACAATAACAACCACTACAAAATCAAAGGAAACTGAAGATGAGATTGCTCTACAACTGCTTAACTTAAAGCAATCTCAACCCAAGATAATTGAAGTACCATCAAAACCTGCACCTAAAACTTCAAACAAACCATCTGAAGGTATTAAAATTGGCGAGCCAGTACAAAAGTCAGTAGTTACTCAACCAAAGGATCTTGGAAAGGGTAAACCTGCTGTTATTAAAGAAGAGCCACTTTTGAAGTTTAGGAGTAAAGAAGAGCAAGAAGCACATGATGTAAAGGAAGCTAAAAAGTTACATGAGGAATTTAATGTTGAGGTTCTTGCTTAACAAAGGAAGGCTGCAGAACAAGAAGAAGCTTCTTTTAAGGCTATTGAAGATTGGAATAAGGAACAAAGATTGCTTCGAGCCTCTGAGAGACTGCAGAAAGAGATAAAAATAGAAGAATGGGGTCTGTATGATATTGATACTAGGTCAAAGTAGCTGGTGGATTGTTCAAAAAGATGAAACAACAGAACAACTTTAAAGAACATCATGCTAAGAAGAACAAGCCACCTACCAATCAACAGAAGAGGAATCAAATGATCAAATTCATCAAACACATGGGTGAAAATAAAATTTTGAATTTGAAGAACTGTTCTTATGAAAGAGTTGAGGAGTTGTACAACTCTTGCAAAAGAAGGATTGATGACCCATGGATTCAAAAAAGGAAGCTGAGCTGGAAAGAAAACAAAAGAGAGCTGGATCTGTTTTGGAGGAATCTAGTTCTAAAAGACAGAAGTTGGATGATGCAGAAAGATTGGATTACTTTGTTGTGGTTAATGAGCAAATGCCTGAAGATCCTTTTTCTGCTACACCATTAAAGTCTAAGTTCCCTCTTACAGATTGGCAAATTGTCTCAGTTAAAGGAAAGGATGGCATTGAGTTGACAAGATCAGATGGATACAAGAGTTAATATTTCTCTTTTGATTATCTTCTATTCTTTTTAACAAGAAGTGATTTGGAGAAGTTATGGGAATTGGTGTCATTCAGATGTGGCAAGTTAGGACCCACAAGTATTATGGCTTTTTCTATATGGTCTGCTTTAAAGTGCCTCTTTGAGCCTAATCCAAGTGATAAGTGTTGGGAAGATTGCATGGTTCAAGATTGGGTACTATATGAATACTGTGGAGTGCATGCTATAAAGCTTAGTGAAGAGGAACTTTATATGTTAGTGGATAAAGATTATCCACTTATGCAGATAGTAGCTAGACAGATGCTAGAGGTCAAGCATACCTTATCCTGCTCAAATCCAAAACATCCACTAATTCACCTACTTCTGAGAAAGATTGAAGAGATTGCTAACTATGAAAGTCCATTAGCAATCAAGGATAAGATTCATGGAAGCAAGAAGAGGAAGGCTGATAGATCAAAAGTTGTGGATAAAGATTCTGAGTCTGAGACAAAGCATACAGAGACTGAAGAGGACATGGAAGCAAACAAGGAAAGACTGATGGTTCTTACAAAGTTATCTACAGAGAAGGAGTCAAATGCAGTTCCTCTTGCAGTTCAACATCCAATTGTCTCTTACACATTTAAAGTCATAGATGGAAGTGAAGGATGTTGGAAGTTTAAGAGAACCAATGATGAGATTTATGGTTTTAGTAAATTTTCACAAATGCTTCATTCCATGAATAGAGATGATTTGGTGACCATCTAGAAGCTGTACAAAGACAAATTTGGTGATGTGTGTCCAGATGATTATCATGAGAGGTTGATGTATTATAATTTGAAGATCTTGTTTGAACCCACTCAGGATGAATCAGAATAGGAAAGGACTCTACAATGGCAAGGTTGCAAGATGGTTTCTATATCAGTCTTTTGGAGTGCATGTGTTAACCATTCCACCAGAGGTTATTCATATGTTGGTAGAAAATGATTATCCTAAACTGAATGCTCATCTAGAGATCATTACTTATATGTTACAGCCTGGTAGATTAAAGCTACAAAAATCCTTTGATGATCAAGCTTACAGGTTACTAAGGAAATATGAGAAGATACTTAACCTTGATAAGTGTTTGGAAGCATCCTCCAAGTAAGGTGTTTTGTGCTTTAAGAGTAAACTTGATGATTTTGGTAGTAAATATCAAGTTTAGGGGAGGATTGTTGAGTTTTTGGTTCTGCTAGAAGAATTACACTAAGTGTGGAACCACTGCTAGTGTGATAGTTACCACGGCTAGAAGGAATGCTACCACTGCTCAAGACAAAGTACTGCTAGTAGAAGAAGATTATCACTGATAATGTTATATACCACTGCTAGAAGTATTGTGTCGGTCTAAGTGTTTGTATTAATCTAGAATGTCTTGAGTAGAAAGTTTTGTATTAGATAAATATAGAAAAGATATTTATCTTGTAGAATACGTATTGTATATTGTAAAGGACTCCTTAGCCTATAAAAGGAGGTCCTAGGTTAGAGTTAGATATACGTTTTGGATATATCTAGATTCGATCACTTCAAGGTTGTAACCCTAATATAGTTAAGAGTATTCGTATATTAATAAATATATTGAAGTGTTTAGTGTTAACTGTTGTTCTATTATTATTCTTCTTAAGATTAAACACTAGATTCCGCATAGTGTTTAATATATTGTGTTTGTTAAGTCAGCTTCTATACTAGATCGTTTGCTCAACTGGGATCAACAGTGATGAAACGAATGGGGTAAGCTAATGAGATGGCTATGAAGACCCTTGTTCTCCTTATAACCCAAAGTGATCAACCAAACCTTCCTAAACCCTTTGTCTTGCGACGTTTTCCCTTCCTTCTCCTTCGATATCCCACAGTGAACTAGTGTTGTTTATAAGTGAGATGTGAGTGTGATGTGCTTACCGTGTGCAAGTTTTAAAAATTTATAAACACGGTTCATCCGTTTAATACTAAAACATATACGAGCAAGTATACTCGTTCGCGATAGCAAAGGTGGGTAAGTCGAGATCGTCCCAAGAGATTTTGTGTTTGAATTTGTTAAAAAGATTTGTAACAAGAAAGCTTTGTCAAGGCTTCTTCCAAAAGTGATGTTATAGCGCAATTCAATATAAAGAAAGATATATACTTGTGTGTAGTCTATAGGCAATCATAGGTAGTGTTCATGAAGGCTTGGTGTAAACTCTTGATGTGATGCACAAATCATAAGCAAATGATTTCCAACCATGGTTTATGTTTGCAAAAATCATTCTAAGAACAAAAACATATAGGTAATCCTTTCGGTCCTTATCCTAATGATTATCCTTTTAGAAAATCCATTTGTTTGTAAAATGTTCTTATTAAACTCGTTCTTACGAACCTTTAGACCTTTCGTGATGAAAATGTTTTTAGTCTTGTTTTAATAAGTAAACATGGTGGTTGTCAATCACCATATCCCCATACTAGTTTGTCACTTAACTTTTTGAAATAAAACACAAGAGAAATCCTTTCGGTCCTTTTTCTTAAAACATGTTTTACCGACAAATCAAACAAGACTAGTATTTTTCCAATAAACTCATTTAAACAAGATCATATATACATGCATCACATATGAGAACACTAGTATGATTTCCTACATCCTAACACACAAGTATATCCAAAAACTACTCCATGATAATAATAACAAAACACAAGAAATAACAAAGTAATTCCAATAACTCAAGAGAATAGAAATCCATAACAAAGTTCATACAATACCTAAACTTTTGCGATTACAAGAACTAGAAATCTTGGCTTATAGCAATCACACGCCTCCAATCACCTAGCTTAACCATATAACTCCGAATAACCAAAACAATTGATGAGAATTGCTCTCTCCAACCTCCTGGACGTTTTACAGTGAATAATAAACTTTTGGGATGAATAAAATGGTTGGTAATAGTTTTGGTGTAAACTATTACACTTTGGGTTGTGTCACACCTAGTAAACTAAGTCTAGGTTCAATATATAGCCAAAGAGACTTTACTAACTGGCCAAAAATGTTCCCAACAAGTTAATATCAAGAAATGATCGGCCTCCACTGATTATAGGGAGTTAAGGCAACATTAAATGCGTTTTTGTGTAACTCCAGACCATGCAACCAGATCGGTTACACTGCAACCCGATCGGTTGCCTTTTGACCATTGCCCAACCGGATTCGGTTGCGGGCTCTAACCGAACGATTGGGTGTTTCAGCTTTGACTTTTGTTGACTTTCTTAGTCCATGCCTCATTCTTTATTTTCGCTGATGATTTCCAAGACGAACTTGATCTTTCCTTGCTGTAGATACTTAGAAATCATTGCGCTTCCTAATCATTGAGCCAAAAGCTTCCTTGCTCGACTTCCTTCCTTGGGAATCCTCCAAATGTGCATAAAAACTTCATTTCTTCATCATTTGTGATACCTGGCTGCATATACAAACACAATACGCATCTTTTGCACTTTTACAACAGTTATGAGTAAATATAGCCGATTATCATGCACAAAACCAACAATAACGCTACTAAAAACATGATCATTTTAGGCGTTATCAAATTCCCCCATACTTAAGTTCTACTCGCCCTCGAGTTGGTCTAACATTTGCAAAAATCGAATTCAATGGTCTTGATACCGTGTTTCCGAAAATTTAACAATCATCCCAAAAGAGATAATCATTAATTTGCTTTTAATATGTGAAAAACTTTTAAAATGAACCAAACACTTTAGATAACATAACTAGAACACCTCACGAATGATTTTAAGAATTCACTCAACACCCATATATTGGTGGGTATATGTAAATCACTCAATGCCTAGTCATGATCAATGCTTTTACCATAAGCTTGTACAAGTATCAAAACAAAGAAAATAAATTCATCAAAAGAGGCTTTTATTTGGGTTATATCGTTAAGGCTAAGGGTTTATAAAAGGTATGGATAAGGCATGGGATGGTTTATGAAATTGGTGTTAAAAGAAAAATAAAGTCAAGTCTAAATCTCCATGTTGCTAGCCAAACCACAATCCCGAAAATGATTATATCTTCTTCCTCTTCACATATCGATCTCCAAATATATGTATAACTCAATTTAGCTCATTGGCTAATCAATATTCTTCATATAGCTCATTGGCTATAACTATTTTTTTTTCAAGTTCCCCCCACACTTAGTGTAAGCATACACCACAAAAAAAATACAAATGAGAAAGACGTCTCCTTCATCTTTGTTGGAGAATGGTACACACTATAGACAAAGTGTAGCTTCTTCATAATCATCAAAAACAATCCAACACTCCAAGCAACTAGCAACCAACCATAGACATTGACAAGGGTAGGCTAAGGTTTAAAAGTGTAAAATCTTTTTGTATTTTTCTGGATTTAAACAAGAATGAAAAGACTGGCTCGAAAGGTGTAACTAAGGGTATCTAGTGCTAAAGATGAGCACTAACAAATTGGTCCATATAAGGTGGTTAACTAACCAATGTGGTTAGCTAATATATCATTAGATGTAAAATGGAGGGCCATTTGGGTTAAATCCTACGATGCCTCTTATCACTTGAACATATTTTTATCACTCAAGAGTGATTTTAACCGTAATGCATAACTAGTACAAGTTCTAGAATCGACATAATCACCGGCTTTTTCTCATAGCAAATATAAAACAAAAGATGTGTTTTATACAAAAAGAAACCTCACAATTAAGTGGAAAAAGGCTATAATGCGCGCTAGAAAATGCTATCGAATCCAAAATGAATTACTTCCGTAATTTGGTTCAAATCGAAAATTTTTCAAAAACCTCATTTTACCATTGAAATACCCAAGTTGTTTTTAATATATCCCAAAAAATGTGTGAAAACAACTAGACAATCAAGGGCGATTTCCTGCTAATTACTTGCATCCAAAAGTTATCTAAAAAGTAATACTAAAAACAAAAATAATTTAAAAATGGTATCATTTTTCCTATTTTCTTCCCTCCCCCATACTTAAGTTTTGCATTGTCCTCAATGTAATAAAAATAAACTTCAAAGTAAAGAAAATGGGAAAAAGAAAATAGTCAAAAGATACCAAGGATAGAATATGCAATACGCATATTGGGTCATAAGCAAGCATGTGAGTTATCCAACTCCAAATATTTGACCATCAATAAGCTTCCGACACATCCATCCTGCAAACAAAACTGCAATACACAATACACAAAACAAAACAAAACAATCCAAATGCTACTAAAAATACAAAAAATAAACAAAGTATGATAATCCTCCTAAAGAAATAGTTTAAGAGATAGAGATAATATTGTTTAACAATAAATCACGAATGATCCACGATCATTCCCACGATCTTAAAGGCATTACATGAAGTTCCTCTGGTAATCCTTTTAGCTTTTCACTTTTTATATCTCTCAAGTGAGCAAATCCTTCAGCTTCCGTACTCTCGGGCATAACAGGTTCGCTAAACAAAACCATTCCCATTGGGTTGAATAAACCAGGGCTTTTTTCAATTTTAGTAACGAAGTGTCCTCCAAATATGTAATTGCGCTCCCAGGTGTCCTTTTTATGAAGGTGTTTGGCAATCAACCACGCTACATCTAATGATCTTAACGGATGCCTTTCCTCAAAAGTGAAGAGTACCCATAAATCATCCTCGAAAATCCGGTCCACGTCATACGCCCTGTGTAGTAGAGACTCAACTACTATCCTGTGAAACACTTGCAAAAGTGGCTTTTTAATTGCCGAGACTCTACTTTCACCATACGTTAACTTACTTTCCGTGCTTATTTTCCTCCAAAATTTGTTTTCATCAAATCCTTCGTTATTCCTATCACTCAACATAATTATGTATTTGAAATCCCGATTCCTCAAATCTTCATCCGAGTATAATCCTAACAACTTGCCAAATTCCCATATTGTGACGACATGTGCTTGTCCACCCAACCTGAAAGTAATGCATTTGTCCGAGCAGACTCCTACAGCTGTTATATCCGACTTCATTTCAAAGGAACACAGGAATTCTAAACACCATTCTTTGTACATGGGCTCATTAATATTGAGAGCTCTCTTCCACATTTCTGTAGTTAGAATCTGTTTATTCCATAACATTCTTACCAACAATTTCTCCTCTAAAAACTCATGGCAACCCAACCTTTGCAAAAATTCCCAATTAATAATCCTAGGTTGGTGTACCTGGTTTCCCCCAATAGATAACAACGCATCATTAAAATACTTTCGACGATCATCACTCTCTCCTTTCCAAAGAAGATTCGGGTGGCACTCTGGGATTGGCATTTCTGCTTCCTTCTTTCTTGCTCCTCGAGTCCTTGATGCGATCCCTTTTCCTAAAACATTCTTCACAACAAAATTAAGGGATTAGTTGTTAGAAACATTCAATATTGCCATGAGAATCACAAATATAAGTCAATATAAGAGTGTTAGAACAAACGGGAAGGTCTATGGAAGCCTCTAAGGTCTACTTAAAAATTTTGAAAAATCCCACAACAGAACCTGGAACCGGATTCGGTTTCAGAGCAACCGGATCGGTTCCTCTATGGTTTCTACATCCTCAAATTACTCTAAATTCACTTTCCAAACCTCTAATCATCACCTATTCATTTGCTTAGAACTCAACAAATTAGACCTCAATTCTTTCAATCACTAGTTCTAATCAACAATGTGGCATCTATTATTCATTAAGAATGCATCATCTACCAACTAGGAATCACCAATTGCAACTTAATTTGATTCAATGGCATAACCTAATTAAATCCGAAAATTCAATCATCTAATACTCATTCCATGTTGAATCAATCACTACAATTCTTTTTGCAATGCATTCCTATATCAATTACCCACTTAATCCTAAAAGATTACAACTTAATTCGAATTCTATCAAAAACCCCCAAATTAGTGACCTAATTTGCAATTCGAATCAAATGCTCTAATTAAACCTTAATTGAGTTAATTTAATGCAGATGCTTACTTGTTTGGGTGCCATGATGATCTTCTACAACTTATACAACCTTCAAATAGGTTCTATTGGTCGAATTTTTCGAAACCCAGTTTGGAGGATTAGTGTGTGTGTGTGTGTGTGTGTTTTACGGAAAAATTGAATTTTGGTATATATACTTGTATGCAACCGGTTCAGTCAAGGACACAACCGTTTCGGTTTGCATTTTTGCCAAATTTTGCATTTTTCTCGTTACTTAGGCATTTTACCTTCCAAGCAACAATCGTTTTCTCAAAAATCCTATTAAATATGCACACAACATTCATCCACCATTTGGAAATTTCAACAATCATCTAATCTCAAAACTCAAATCATCATACTCATAAACTAGAACTAAAACTCAAACTCATAATGCATTAATCAAATAACCTCAACATAATAATAAAGATAAAACTGAAATGAAAAACAAGAAATCCTAAATGCATAAAATTAAAAAGAAAGTTCATGAAATTCAAGTAAATAATTGCTTGTTTATTATGGTGCCTTGCTTCTCCTTAGAATTCCTCGAAATACTCATGCCTTAAGATGTCCTCACTTAGAAATTTCTCGATCAATTCATGGTATGTTTCATAAGTTTTGAAATTCCTTATAAATCTTCTCACATCCAGACATAGTATATCAAATTTGACGTGCCATTCTCCATCCCCATTTTGTCTCTTGTAAATTCCCGACCCCTCGGGTCTCCATTCCAAATTCTTGAGTTGAACCGGTAAAGAACCTAAGAAATCGGTTAGCTTCTTGTAAACAAGGATGTTTTTAATGGATTGTAAAATGCTTCCACAGCTAGTCGCGTTCCATCTCACTTCAATATCAAAGTATGGTGGAGCTAGTGGTCCATACATCGGGTTTCCTTGGACATCACGTCCTACTTCAAAACAAGTCAAGTCCTCGTCCGCTTCCATCAATTCTAAATCTTCCATGAATTCCACAGCTGGTCCCCTTGGTTTGGGATAATAGGTTTGTTTCGAGATTCCATCATCGATATTCATCGTACCTCTACCCATGTCTATGATTGCACCACATGTGCGTAGGAATGGTCTTCCTAGTAGAAGTGGTAAACTCTTATCAACCGGAATGTCTAGGACTAGAAAATCAGCCAAATAAGATTGATAACCAATTTGAACTCTTACGTTTTTCACCTCCCCCATCGCTTTTGCTTGGAAATTATCCGCCATGGTAAGTTTTGAATGATTTGGTTGTGGCTTACTAAGACCCAACGTCTTAAACAATGGATAGGGCATAACATTAACACTTGAACCCGTATCGGCTAAGGCATAAACTGGTGTAGTCCCATTCACTTTAATTGGCAAAACAAAATTCCCCGGATCTTTCTCCTTACGTGGCATACCTCTAAACAAAATCCCATCTCTATCCTCCTCTGATAGATCTTTATCCTCCTATCTTGCTCTTGCTAGCATCACCGCATCTAGCTTCTTGCGGTAGAGAACGTAATCTTGTAGTACCTCAATCACCGGCTTTTTCTCATTTAGCTCAAGAAACTTTTGTTCAAGGTTTTCCAAAATAGCTTCTTTTTGTTCTTCGGTTAAAGGTTTGAAAGTGTTTGGTGTAGTAGGTGGTGAAGGTGTGTAGTCATTTGTTTTGTTGGTGGATGTGGTAGGAGTTAATTTGTTGGATGAGGTTTTCTTCCTATTTGCCTTCCCCATCTTTACGACTTCCACATCTTCCTTTTCCATATTAGCACATAACTCCACAAGCATCTCATTCACCCCCTTTTCTTCTTCCAAATCGGTGATAATGATCCTCATTTCCCCCAAGGCAAAATCCACTTGGCATTTGGTTGTTACAAGAAAATCCCGCCCAAAACATACATTGGGCTCATCGGCGTTCCCTTCTTCCAAGACAACAAAATTTGTTTCAAAAATATGACCATGAATGTTAACCTTAAGATTCTTAACCATTCTTCTTCCGTATGCTTCGTAATCCAAACGCACATGACCAATTTGATCAAGAACTTTTTCCACAACGTAATTTTCACCATAGGCCATGTTTAGTTGCGCGTCCCAAGCACTCACCCCTTCTACACTACAAGGTGTACCGAACCTCATAAGTGGCGAATCATACTCCGTTAACAGTGCTTGTGTGAATACCACAACTCTTCCCTTCTTAGGAAGTTGAACTTTGTTTTCACCCGTTTCTTCCATACTAACCGTATCAATTCCCAAATCCTTCTTACTCCCTTCTAAGATATTTCCAATCATCTCCAACGAACTTCCGGTGTCTTTGAACATCTCATCCAAGTTACGAAGGTACTCAGAAATTCCGCTTAAACTATCCATAATAACTATCTAACAAGACAAAACAAAACCAAAAACAAAAATCCAAATCATTAGCGCTAGAGTTAGTCAAAACAAAAGCAAACTATAGAAACGTATACTAAACAAGTAAAGACACTTAACAAAACTGAAAACACAAGCTAAAACTCAAAATCTGAAAAGTAGAAAAAATTTTATCGAGAGCTCCAACCGGATCGGTTAGCTCACCAACCGATTCGGTTGGTGGTAAACTTCTTAACCAAAACGTCCAACCAGATCCGGTTACGGGTTGCAACCGAACGGTTGGATTGATAAAAAATAATATTTTTTTTTTATTATCTGTAAATTAATGAAATTAAAAACTATTAAGTGTACTTAAACTCTTAATTAATTGAGACTACTCATTATCCTTATTAATTACAAAAATTAATTAAGTTATTAAATGAAAACTATATTAACTAATCTATTAAACTACTCATTAAGACAACTAAAACCATAAAAACTAAAAATTAACTATTTCTAATTACTGAAATTAAGACAATCAACTAAAAAGTAAATAAAACTAATAATAACTAAAATAAGAGAAAAGCTAAAAATCTAAGAAAAGCATAAATAACCCAAGATATAATCTATAAAAATCAGAAATGACAAGAATTAATCTATAAACTATAACACAAATCACTGAATAAACTAAAACTATGAAAATCAAAAGACAAAAATAATTCCGAGAGCACTAACCGGATTCGGTTGCAGACGCAACCGAATCGGTTAGCTTCTAAACCAATTTTTTTTTCTTCTTTCTTTTCACGAAATTCAATTTTAAAACTACCAATTTTGCAGAATCTTAACAAAATCAAATTGCTTAAAAATCCAAAATCCCCGGCAGCGGCGCCAAAAACTTGATGTGGTTACCGTGTGCAAGTTTTAAAAAGTTATAAACACGATTTATCCGTTTAATACTAAAACACATACGAGCAAGTATACTCGTTCGCGATAGCAAAGGTGGGTAAGTCGAGATTGTCCCAAGAGATTTTGTGTTTGAATTTGTTAAAAATATTTGTAACAAGAAAGCTTTGTCAAGGCTTCTTCCAAAAGTGATGTTATAGCGCAATTCAATATAAAGAAAGATATATACTTGTGTGTAGTCTATATGCAATCATAGGTAGTGTTCATGAAGGCTTGGTGTGAACTCTTGATGTAATGCACAAATCATAAGCAAATGATTTCCAACCATGGTTCATGTTTGCAAAAATCATTCTAAGAATAAAAACATATAGGTAATCCTTTCGGTCCTTATCCTAATGATTATCCTTTTAGAAAATCCATTTGTTTGTAAAATGTTCTTATTAAACTCGTTCTTAAGAATCTTTTGACCTTTCGTGATGAAAATGTTTCTAGTCTTGTTTTAATAAGTAAACATAGTGGTTGTCAATCACCATATCCCCATAATAGTTTGTCACTTAACTTTTTGAAATAAAACACAAGAGAAATCCTTTCGGTCATTTTTCTTAAAACATGTCTTACCGACAAATCAAACAAGACTAGTATTTTTCCAATAAACTCATTTAAACAAGATCATATATACATGCATCACATATGAGAACACTAGTATGATTTCCTACATCCCAACACACAAGTATATCCAAAAACTACTCCATGATAATAATAACAAAACACAAGAAATAACAAAGTAATTCCAATAACTCAAGAGAATAGAAATCCATAACAAAGTACATAGAATACCTAAACTTTTGCGATTACAAGAACTAGAAATCGTGGCTTATGGCAACCACACGCCTCCAATCACCTAGCTTAACGTATAACTCGAATAACCAAAACAATGGATGAAAATTGCTCTCTCCAACCTCCTGGACGTTTTACAGTGAATACTAAACTTTTGGGATGAATAAAATGGTTGGTAATAGTTTTGGTGTAAGCTATTACACTTTGGGTTGTGTCACACCTAGTAAACTAAGTCTAGGTTCAATATATGGCCAAAGAGACTTTACTAACTGGACAAAAAAGTTCCCAACAAGTTAATATCAAGAAATGATCGGCCTCCAATGATTATGGGGAGTTAAGGCAACATTAAATGCGTTTTTGTGTAACTCCAGACCATGCAACCGGATCGGTTACTTTGCAACGGATCGGTTGCCTTTTGACCATTGCCCAACCGGATTCGGTTGCGGGCTCCAACCGAACGGTTGGGTGTTTTAGCTTTGACTTTTGTTGACTTTCTTGGTCCATGCCTCATTCTTTGTTTTCGCTGATGATTTCCAAGACGAACTTGATCTTTCCTTCTTTGTAGATACTTAGAAATCATTGCGCTTTCTAATCATTGAGTCCAAAAGCTTCCTTGCTCGACTTCCTTCCTTGGGAATCCTCCAAATGTGCATAAAAACTTCATTTCTTCATCATTTGTGATACCTAGCTACATATACATACACAATACGCATCTTTTGCACTTTTGCAACAGTTATGAGTAAATATAGCAAATTATCATGCACAAAACCAACAATAACGCTACTAAAAACATGATCATTTTAGGCGTTATCAGAGTGATTATAATTGAGTGAGCTTGAGAGAGTTTATTGTGAGATGCTTTGTGAGATTTTTCTAAGTCTTGGAGGTCGGTTTTAAGGGAGAAACTAGTAAGGTTTTAGCATTATTTTAAGCTTAGTTCATCCAAATTCCAAGGAAAATATAGCACATGTGAGGTTGTTTTGGGCGTGCGAGGATGGCAGCAAGAGATGGGGGCACGAGTTCTTGCCTAGTCGATTTCAAAGTGACACAAAATCCATTGGGTAAGAAGGTCAAGGTAGGTCAAAGTGTATTAGTGTGGCATTATCCCATTACTTAGAGTATTATTATATTTACTTAGGGCGGCTTGGCTATGCTTGTGTCTCCTCTTTTACACTCACACACGCATACAAGAGACTAAGAGGGGGTGTATGTTAGTTTTGTTTACATTGTGCCTTGTATTTTTATCCTTGCTTTTTGTTTCGAACGGTCCATAGCAAGAGGAAAACAAATCAAGTGTTTTTAACACAATTTGATGTCCAAGTATTTTAAATGTTGGGCTTGAGGTATGAATTGGCAAGGCCCAAGGGAAAAATAAGTGGGGAATGGGCTTGTATGTGGTCCGGTTGGCATTGGGCTGGCAGAAGACAAGGCCCAAAGAAATCAAAGGTGAGTTGGGCTTGGTCTAGATGACATACGGATGAGGCGAGGCCCAAGAAAACTAGTGGGAGTTGGGCTTAGGCTCGGTCCAAGAATAAAAATAAATTTATTTTTATTACTTATGTGGAAAACTAGAAGGGGGGTTGAATAGTTTTGCCGATTTTAAGTTAGTTTCAAAAACTTTTGATTCGATAATATGTAAGATCGTATGGATGTAGAGAAAGTATAGATCTAATGATAAAGCAAGTAAATAAAGTAGAGCAAAGGGATAGAAATGACACAACCGATTTATAGTGGTTCAGCTACAAGGACACCTTCCTTGCCCTACTCCACTCCCCGAGTCACCTACTCGAGAGTTCAAGCACTATGTCAACAAACTCCTTCAACTTGGCGGAGAAGCCTTCACAATGTTGCTTACACCTTTTTCCGGTACAAAGCTAAATACCGAGTCCGTAACACGGTAGACCAAACCAACACGACTATTACACAACAAATATGTGAAATATCAAATACAAGATCATTGCTACAGAAATCTTCTTGGAGGAACAAATTAATCAAGGACACCCACTTGCTTGGATGACTTGTAGAATGCTCTGATCTGCTAGAGAAGGACCTATATGAGAATCACTAAAGAAAGAAAGAAAGAAGTACTCTCTAGATCAAGTGATCTTTTGTTAGAAGAGAATGAGAGTATATGAGAGAATTAGTAAGAAGAGGGTGAGTTAGAATGAAGAAATGGCTCTCTATTATAGGCAAATTCGCCCTTTGTTCCCCGGATCCCACGGATCCCTCCCACAAGGGATCCGTCTAGTGTAATCCTAGGGATTCGTGGGACGCTCTTCTTTGCCCATGGGTTTTTTGGTTATGGGTCATGGGTTATGGGTTGGTCCATAGGTATTCTTTTAGATTCAATGTATCTAATGAGTAGAATGTATCTAGTCTTGTGGGTATGGGTCAATACCATGGGTTATGGATATGATCCATGGGTTGTGATTTTTACCCATCCTAATAAACTATTACAACAAATGATTAATTCCAACATTTTATATTAGATGGCTATATGTAAATGTTTTACAAAAATAACATGTATCCTTATAATTGTACTTAAGACAACATTATATTTGTTATCAACAAAACACAAAGAGATCGCAAAATATTAATAAACGTTTTTACGGTTTATTTGTATTAACAACTTATATATTTTTATATAATTTATATATATATAATTTAAATAATTAATGATATCGGGATCGAGTGGAATTTTGTTCGGGTCACAACGGTATTATTTTGAGCGTTTGAGTCGCTTTTACCATGCATATGCCAAATGATATGCAATAAAGATGATCAGAAAATTTCATGATGTTCTAAGCCGTGCTTTATTCATGTTTATGTTGTTAATTACAATTGAAATTTTTCGGGAGCTTACAACATGAGAATTAAATTTCCTTTATATTTGATGATCACCGTGTGTGCTTATCTATACTAGAAAAAAGTTTTTTAAAACTTAAAAATCTTTAATATGAGTAATGTTTAATCCTCACAATACGTATTTGAAACATAAATTTCAATTTTTTGTTTACTTTCCTATGTACAAATCAACATTGTTACCTTAAAACTGTTTTTAAACCCCGTATCATATGCATGACAAGTTTTTGTAATAGATGTTTTAAGAACGTTTTTTAAAATAGTTCCTACAAAAAGTTTCAAACATATGCATGACAACTTTCTTTGAATGTAGTTTCTAAAAAAGGAGATTTTTTTCTATTGATCTCAACATTAATAATTTCTAAAAAAATATATAGAGAGAGAGAATTGATTAAAGATTTTTTTTCATAAAAAGATTATGCCGTATGCATTTATAGGAAGATGCGAATTTAAAAAGAAAAAGAGAGAGAATTGATTAAAATGATTTTTGTTGGTGACAAATTATTTTATAAAAGATTCTTTGTAAACATTATGTGGATATAACATTTTTCTTTTAAAAATCCATTTACAAACTCTGTTATATAAGACATCATATTACAACTTCTTATTATTAGTTTGTTATAGGTGTTTTATAGTTAATGAAAATGAATTATCACATGTTACAATCTTTTTCAGTAACATTTTGATTATTTTAGATTGTATGTATATATATAAACATTACACGAAACACTTAACTACAATATCACAACTATAACTATTAACCTTGTAAAATCTTGTTTCTATGTAGCGCCTAGCTTCTAAATATACATGAACTGAACTTATAGAAACCCACGATCCACATTCTTTGCTTAAATAATGTCCACATGTTGTATAATTCACATGATGATGTTGATTGAATACATTTTTTTTTATTATACAAGCAATATTTGGAACTAAATCACCAATGGTAGAACTTATAGAAACCCACAATCCACAATCTTTGCTTAAATAATGTCCACATGAATTGTATAATTCACATGATGATGTTGATTGAATAAGATTTTTTTAAGGGTTATATGCAAATCATTTTTTTTAATGCATATATCCATTATGCTGTATGATATCTGTACTTGTCTGTCAAATGTATGTATTTATCAAAAAAGATGGTGTATGTATCAACGCTTTTTAATTTATTTATTATACAAGCAATATTTGGAACTAAATCACTAATGGTAGCTTATTTAGTTGAACATGCCTACTAAAGATCATGATAAGTTATATCTTTACTAAAAGATCGTGCTTTACCATATAAAAATACTAGACGAGTATCGTACAGCGGCAGCTGTTTCTAGCGTCAGATAATTAATGATTTGTGATATTGTGGTAAGTGTTTTGTGTAGCATTTAAAATAGAGCGTGAGCGGATGAAAATGCAATTGCAAGCGGTTTGTACTTATATGATAATTAAAAGTCAAGACAAAATTCTTAACATCTATCAAACAACATATAAAATCATTTAATGAAAATGAAAATAAACATTACATCAGTTATGGGATAAAAACTAACAACACCGTTACTTGTTTGTAAAAACTAACAAGGATTAGATTAATGGTGACTAAAATTAGCGTGAATATGATTAGCCCAAAATAAAATAAAAATTGGCTAATTTTGGCTACTTTGTTAAAGATTTAGGCACATTTAGCCCATCTTTTTGAAATGGCGTATTTAGCATATTGAAAAGTTAAATGTGCACTAACGGGCACATATTTTCTCATAATTGTAAAACATTATAATTGTTTTTGAAGAAAAACTTATAAATAATATATTTATATGGCTGACAGAGGATCGTTTTGTGTTAAAAAGTTTATGGGTTCTAAGCGAAAAATAAAAAAGTTTGAAGATTTGGGGATTAAACATAGCGTTTTGAAGCCGGTTCGACCGGGTGGTTCAACCAGGTTGAACGTTCCGTCGAAAAGCGCAATTCGATTTGCAGAGTCAATGATGACATGTTGGGTCAAAGCGGGTCTAATTAAAAGGTCAACCCTGGATTTGAAGCATCTTGTGTCAGCCGGTTTTCAATATGTGTTAATAGTTTCAAATTTTTACTTTTTAGTTTTTTTCCTTTATATATAATATAGCGAGTACTGCGGCGTTATGCTTGTGGTACCGTAGTACCACTAATGACTGTAACGAGAAATAGATCTCGATGAGACTGATTCACCGGTTTGTATCGGTTTTAACGGTCCTCTCTAGTTAGTTTCGGATGGTACGTTATTGGTTAGCGAACCGATGGCGACACCGGTTTCAGGTTGAAGGCCGTTGGTCAGGTCCGATTTTAAAACATATGTATGTACCATCAACTTGTTAGAACGTATGAAGCTTTGTGTGTTTATTAATTTGTATAATGTGTATAATAACATGTACTTTTCATTTTAGGGTGTTTTAAAAATAACATTAATTAGTTTGTTTAATTATTTTATATTTAGAATTATGTTGTAGCTTGTTTAAATTGTACATTGTGAAAATTTCATTGTACTTTTTAATAAGGGGTGTTTTAATTAGTTGTTTTTAATTTGGTAGATATGTTTTTAATTGGTTGTACAATGTGAATAAATTATTGTACTTTTAAGTAATGGGGTGTTTTAATAAGAGTATTAATTACACAAATATATTTCTCTCTCATTTGACTATTAAACTTTTTCACTTTTCCACTTTTCCACTTTGACTGTTTTTCCATTTTATGTAGTTAGATAAGATACATTTGTTTAATTTACTTACTTAAATTACTCAAACAAAATTTATTACATTCGTATGAAGAGGCACTTTATTTTGTATACTCAAAATTCCTTGCATACTAAGCGATAAATCCTCACATTCTATCTATTTTGATCTAATGGTGGTGATTAACCTAAGATTTAATATGTCTAAACCTAAGTCCATGTTTTTTTTTTTGTCTTTTTCTTTTCTTTTTATCTTTCTTATTTATTTTCTCATTATTTGTATTTTTTTAATCACTTTTTTTAATTTCGCGCTTTTTTTTTTCGTTTTCGTCAGTTTTCATACGTTTTTGTCCGTTTTTTCCGCTTTTTATACGTTTTCTTACGTTTTCATACGTTTTCTTATGTTTTCGTCCGTTTTCATACGTTTTCGTCCGTTTTCGTCTGTCGTGTTACGTTTTCGTCTGTTTACTTACGTTTTCGTCCGTTTTCTTACGTTTTTGTCCGTTTTCATACGTTTTCGTCCGTTTACATACGTTTTCGTCCGTTTTCTAACGTTTTCATACGTTTTCGTCCGTTTTCATCCGTTTTCGTCCGTTTTCATCTGATTTCTTACATTTTCATACGTTTTTGTCTGTTTTCTTATGTTTTTGTTCGTTTTCGTCTGTTTTCTAGCCTTTTCTTCTGTTTTCTTACGTTTTCGTCCGTTTTCTTACTTTTTCGTTCGTTTTCATACGTTTTCGTCCGTTTTCATACGTTTTCGTCCGTTTTCTTACGTTTCGTCCGTTTTCATACGTTTTCGTCCGTTTTCTTACGTTTTCGCCTGTTTTCTTACATTTCCGTCCGTTTTCCTATGTTTTCGTCCGTTTTCTAATGTTTTTGTCTGTTTTCATACCTTTTCGTTTTTTTTCTTACGTTTTCGTCCATTTTAATACGTTTTCGTTTGTTTTCTTACGTTTTTGTCCGTTTTCATCGGTTTCATAGGTTTATATACGCTTTTCGTCCTTTTTTCCGTTTTAGTCCATTTTAGGCGCTTTCGTCTGCATTTTGGAACGTTTTCATACATTTTGCCATTTTCATCCATTTTATCGTTTTAGTCCATTTAGGGCAGCTTTTTCCGTTTTTGTCCGTTTTCATACGTTTTCGTCTGTTTTGCAGTTTTTATACATTTTCGTCTATTTTCATATGTTTTCATGCTTATTATTAAACTTTATTATATTGCATGTCTAATATCAATTGTGATATTTTATTATAAAAAAGTTAATGTCTAATATCATTTTTGATATTTCATAAACAAACAAGTATGTTTTTTAACCTTTAATATCACCTGAGATATTTCATTGCTCTGTATATTTTTATATATTATCACCTATGTGTTTTCTAATATTTTTATAATTTTCAGTTACAAGATAGTTTTTGTATCTTTCATCGCAATTGACAAACACATATTTTTTTAATGCAACCAATGTTATCTATCACTTGTGATATTATACTCTTAGTAGAAATAAAAGGGTTAATGTCTCTTTAGGTAAATTCTTATTTTGTTCAAAAAAATGCTAATTTAATGCAACACTTGTTTGATTTTGAGAATATGTCAAATCTCTATTTTCATACTTTGCTTTCTTTTTATTCATTTTGATATTTTTAAATGACACTTATTTATCTCTTGTGATATAACACTGTAAGAAAGATGAAGAGTATTACACTCTTCATCATATATGTGTTATCAGTTGTGATACACAACTAAGAATGTGAAATATTAAATTCATACCAAATGTGATAAGAATTTCGTATTTTACCAAGTATATATGAAGTAAATGATAATAAACATCACTTAATATATTACTGCGATGATTCTATTCATTTTTCTTATTTGTGTTTTTAAAATATTTAGGAAGATTTTTGTGTTTTATGATAATATGAAATATTAGAAAAGGTGTTTAACTGTAAACAAAAGATGTTATGAAACTTTTGTTAGACTTGTTGTGGATTTTTCTATTTAATGGATACATTGTGCATGTTTCGATAGGTTTTATAGCGGAATTTAAAAATATCTATCGTTGAATCAGCAAACTAAAGAAGTTATGGTTGAAGAAAGCACACATATTTAAAACAAAGTAGTGAGCTCAAACACCGTGATATCACATGATGTCACGGTGATATCCTTTGTGATATCACAGGTGATATCACATGATATCACGGGTGATATCACAAGTGATATAAACTATGATATGACACATGCTATCACCGGTAATATCACACATGATATCAACGGTGTTATCACACATGATATCACGTGTGATATCACAAGTGAGGTGATATCACCTGTGCTATCACAAGTGTTTTAGCTTTCTCAGTTTGTTTATAATGATGTGTGTTATCTTCAACCATAACTTATTTAGTTTGTTGATTCAACCATAGATATTTTCAAATCCCGCTATAAAACCTATCTAAACATGTACAATGTATCCATTAAATAGAAAAATCCACCACAAGTCAAACAAAAGTATCATAACATCTCTTGTTTTTCGATTGAACAACTTTTCTAATATTTCACAATATCATAAAACACAAAAATCTTCCTAAATATTTTCAAAAACACAACCATCACATTCTTAGTTGATTATCAAAACTAATAATACATACATGATGAAGAATGTAATACTTTTCGTCTTCCCAGTGTTATCACAAAAGATAAATAAGTGTCACACAAATATCAAAATGGCGTCTGAAAATGGACAAAAGCATTATAAAATCGATGGAAAAGCGTATAAAGCGGACAAAAATGTTTGAAAGCGGACAAAAGCGATAAAAGCGACGGTAGCGATATAAAACATATAAGCGGATGGCGATATAAGCGGATGAAAGCGTCAGCAACATCTAAAATGGATGGCGTAAAATGGATGACAGCGTATGAAAGCGTCGTAAGCGGATGAAAGCGATATAAGGACAAAATACATGAAAGCGTAAAAATACAAGCAGCGTCACAAAAGCGGCGAAAATACATGAAAACCTAAAAAGCGGACAAAAGCGTTATGAAAATGGATGAAAATGGCGCGGAAGAAAGAAAGCATATGGCGTAAAAACATATGCAGCGTTATGAAATGGGCGAAAGCGAAGAAACGGGGCGTATGAAAATGAGCGAAAACATAAGAAAATGGACAAAATGCGTGCGAAAAAAGCGTGAAAGCGGAAGGCAAAAGTAAGCGTAAGCGAAAATGTCATGGGCGTTCAGAACAAAAGCGTCTAAAAGCAGGCAGCGTATATAAGCGTGCAAAAGCGTAAGAAAGCGTCGAGAAGCGGACGTGCCAAAGCACGGCGTCGGAAAGCGGATGTAAAAGGATGAAAATAGCAGCGTCACGGTCAGGCTGCGTAAAAAGATGAAACATATGAACATGAACGAAAACGTATAAAAACGAATGAAAACGTATGAATACAAATGAAAACGTATGAAAGCGAGAGAAAAAACTTGTATAAAAAAACGTGAATTTAAAATTAAAAAATAATAATAAAAAAACGTGAACTAAAAAAAAGACATGAATGTGAAATAAAAACGTGAATTTCACAATAAAAATAAAAATAAAAATAAAATGTTAATAAATAAGAAAGACAAAAAGACAAAGAAAAAGGAGAAAAAAAAAACATGAAATTAGGTTTCCATATTAAATTTTAGGTTTATCTCCGCCATTAGATCAAAATAGATGGATGATAAGAATTCGTCCCTTGGTAAGCACTAAAATAAGAGTAAGCATTTGAAAATTCCTCTCGTATAAAACTGACAATCACAATTTTTATGCATACATGAAGTAAAAATGGACGAAGTTAGCGTAATAGCCAATATCCATGCATATGATGCATTTTAGAATTGAATATGGACGAATTTAATGTTTTGTTCTTGCATTTTATATTTTTATTTATTTAATATTTTACAAGTTTATAACATATTAAAAGATATTAGAAGGGTATCCGCGTGTTGCGGTGACGGATATCCTGTAATCAAATTTTTTGGAGAGTAATATTTTTCGATTACATGTTTTTGTGAGGATAACTTTACGAATGGCGATATTTTTATGGAATAAATTTATCGAACACGATTGCATATTTAAAATGTCACACTATTTTTTCATATACTTTCTTTTTCAGTAGTTTCGTTCAAGCATATTAGGAGAAAACGTTGTTCCTTCATTATATATATAGCATAAATAACTAATTTTTTGTACTTTCTTTTTCAATATTTTCGTTCAAGCATATATATTTTACCAACTCCGTTTTCGTTTCTTTCTCACAACTTTTAGTTAATGCTAACAATAAAAAACCTAATAGTTAGAGATTCATTAAATTAAATTTCCTCATTTTAAGTCAAATATTACAACATTAATGCACTCATCATTCTTCAACCATCTTGTTGGGAATTAAACGTAGCAGTACTAACTGCTCTTCATACTGCCTAGCATACAAACTGAACTAGTGAAGATTACACTAAGCGATCACTAAGCGACAAATCTTGCTAGTACATATAGTTTGTGTGGCTTAAATGATATGCACGCGTTTTATATTTATAGAATAGATATTGTATATCTTATACGATTATATAGTGATAGTTTTTTTGTACAGGACTCCTTGTCCTATAAAAGGAGGTCCTAGGTTAGGTTATCATTGACAATTAAAATCAGAGCAGTCGTGTGAAAAGCTTCAAGGTTGTATACCCTGATACTAGTCAAAGTATCCGTATTATTGTTTAATAATATTGAAGTGGTTTGATAAGAACTTTGTCCATTGCAGTTTTATTGTTCTATTGTTTATTCTTCTAAGTGTTATCAAGTAGATTCCGCATACTTGTTAATATTAAGCTTTGTTTCACTCACAATTGTTTTGTAATCATCCAAGGCAATATACTTATACAAGCTAAGTAGATCCAAGGTTTGGGACACACAAATTAGAGGAAGTTCATTCCAAACAAGAAGCAATGGAATATGAAAACAGCCAAAGACATGTTGCTGCAAAGATCCCCAAGGTGAAGCAGGGAGAATATGATGTGTGAAGGATAAAGATTGAGCAGTATTTTCTAATGCTGGATTACAATCTCTGGGAGATCATTGAGAATGGAAACTCTTTCGTTGCAGTGTCCATTCCAGGCAAAGAAGGAGAACCCCCGACCATTCCAAAGCTTACATCCAGTGATGAAAAGATCAAAAGAAAGAATGATCTAAAGGCAAGAAGTTTGCCATCTAGTGTTCTTAACAAATCTACTGCCACAGTTTTGAGAATTATTCCTCCTTTATATTTGATGATCACCATGTGTGCTTATCCATACTAGAAAAAGTTTTTTCTTAAAACTTAAAAATCTTAAACATGAGTAATGTTTAATCCTCACAGTAATTATTTAAAGCTTAACTTTCAATTTATTGTTTACTTTCCTATATAAGAAATCAACATTCTTGCCTTAAAACTGTTTTCAAACCTCGTATCATATGCATGACAAGTTTTTGTAATAGATGTCCTAAAAATGTTTTTCAACATGGTTCCTACAAAAAATTTTAAAAATATGCATGACAACTTTCTTTGAATGTAATTTCTTAAAAAAGAGACTTTTTCTATTAATCTCAATATTAATTATTTCTAAAAAAGAATGAGAATTGATTAAAGATTTTTTCACAAAATGATAGAGAATTTATAAGAACATGAAAATTTAAAAAAGAAGAGAGATAATTGATTAAAATGATTTTTATTGGTGACAATTCATTTTGTGAAATATCCATCGTGAACATTTTGTGAATGTAGCATTTTTCTTCTAAAAATCCATCTACAAACTCTATTATATAAGACATCATATTCCTACTTCTTATTATTATTTTGTTATTGGTGATTCATAGTTGATAAAAATAAAGTGTTACATCTTACAACCTTTTTCTGTTACATTTTGATTATTTGAGATTGTATGTATATATAAACGTTACACGAAATATGTAACATATTGGATTTCACATACACATCAAACCATAACCAAAGTAGGCGTACACAATGAGTTTTAGAGAGAGAAAGTTAGAGGTTTGGGAACTTTAGTGAGAGAAAAAAAAATCTTATTATGAGCTCCAACTCTCTACCTTGGGAGGTAGAGAGTACATATAGTACTTACATAAGCGCCACGGCCGGTGTGGATCGGGCATACTGGATGGGTAAAGACCGTCCGTCCTCCCGGTGTTACTTAACTAAATACTACTAAACATTAAATAACTACGACTACGAGCTTTCTAATGATTACATATACTTGAGGTGACCGACACTTTAACTCCTGGATTTTCCAAATCCTAACAATCTCCCCTAAGGAGGTAGCCTCAAACATACATTAAATTACATAGAAAACAAACAGATATTTCATTGAGATTGTTCTTGGATTCTTGTTACGTAGCTTCGTAGTCTTTGATTCTTCATTTTGCATGTTTTGGATATTATGCAGTGGAGGTCTTTAAGCGATCCAGCGTGATCTTGAGTTTTGAGCCGGCTTTGAGATCATCGGTCACATTAATCTCGACTCATCCATTGTGGTGTTGGTATTATGTGATGTTGTGACTTTTGGACCGACATGCTCACATTATGGATCATGATTTCTTCTTATCAGAGTAGCGGAAGCTTTGTTGATTCATGATATTGGCGGCGTAGCGAAGCATGGAGTGAAAAATATCATAGTCATTGATGCACTAATCATGATTTCTTTAGATATGAATGTGTTGTGTGAGCATGCGGCTATGGTTTGACCGCTCCATTCGATCACACAAGCGTCGGGGTGTACTGCATAAGGACAGTTAGCAATAAAGCATCGAAAGTGTCTTTGAACACTTTCGATGAATTGATTACCACGGCCACGGTTCCCGTTGATCGGTACAAGTCTGCACGTGATCGAGTATAATTCCGAAGAATTTCTTTGGCGAGGGTTTTGCGTTGCTCTAGCGTTCTCAAACCGGAGCGTCTCAAAGAGACAACCACGAGTGAGTGAACCCGGCGAAATGAGATTCAGCGATTGATGAAAGAGATTTGGAAAACAATGGTGTATTGCTCAATAGAAATTGTTTTGCAATACAACGAAGGTTTTAATGAAAATCAATTATCAATCATAAACACCTTTTATTTTGAGAAATAAGTACACAGTCGATGTGCTAAAGAAAGAGTTTTTAAGCACAACGACCGGTTTTCAAAGGTATCCGTCAATCCATAACTGAACCGGGATTGATTCAAAAGATTGAAGTCTCTCCATTGTTTACGTCCGGTTGTCACATGGTTGATCTATTGGATAGATCTCACACCACCTACCGAGGAGCTTGTTTGATGTTGGCTCAAAAGGCTTTCCATCTTCATTCGTGAATATGTATGCATATCACTTAGATGTTACGGCAATACCACAAGGATAATTCGTAGGACTCATAAGATATAATCTCTCTTTCCACATTGTGTGAAACAGAGAGTCTTCATTGAAAGTGTCCTAATGAGATTTATATGATGATCTCGTGGCTCTAGACTCAATTGTGCATATTTGGTTCCTATGTCGGAGACTAGGGAGAGGGTCTCCTTCTTCAATATCAACAATCTCTAAGAGAAAGTCGATAGATTATGTAGGTTCCCCGTGAGAATAAAACAAGCCCTTTTAAGAGGAACTTGAGTAGCTTGGGAAGTTAAGTGCATTGCGTCATTGGGTCCATGATGTCTTGTCTTCAATACCGATGTTACCTTGGTAACCACTAGTAGCATATGAATTGAACCCGGTTTCTGCCCTAAGGTTGAATAAATGGAGGGCTATTTCTTTTCACCCTTTTCTCATTCAATTCTTTTTCATTCTTCAACCCCTTGATTGCTTACCAGAGACTTCATTACTAGAACCTTGTTGGGTTTATTCGATTACTAGCTCCGTCTCGGTCCGCACTCTTCCCATATCTCACTTTTCTCCTTTTTCATCATACCTAAGGACTTCTACACTATCTAGTGGATTGTCCACAGGTAGATCCCTCGGATTACTGGCGGATCATGGGAACTCAACCTAACCTTATCATCCTTATATCACCATACATAAAGTAAAGTTGGTCGGTCTATTTTGGTATTGTTCATCGCCACGTTGGAACCAATTGAAAACCATTTGAAAATCAATCAAGATACTTGTGATATAGAATCAAAGCGTTTTGTATCTTAATTGTTTTGATATTTTAGAAATGCTCCCCTTCAACATATGCATAAAAGTTTAGAAATTGTTTAGCACATGGAGGCAAGAGATCTTTGAAATCGTTAGATTAAGAATGAAAGGTCCAATCTTTTGATTAACAATTTCTAAAATGATCATCATCACTTGCCAATCAATTTGAGTAGATAAAACATTTTGAGGAAGGATAAGGTTTTCAAAAGTTTGCTCCCCCTTAATATGTGCCTCGAATTTTGAAAGAATTTTGCACATATTAGAGAACGCACTTAGAGACAATTGATCCACGTTTCAATAATTTGAGGTTTAAAATAGATGCTCCCCCTCAACATGTGCATGGAAAATTTGAAATCGTTTGTCACTTGCGGGGAGGAAAACATGCTAAACACTTATGAAACCATTTATCGAATTATCGGTTTAAATCCAATTTAAATCACAAATTCTCCCCGATCACAATTATCAAATCATTTGAGATTTGTGATCTCTGTAGATTAAATTGATTTTGAAAGCTTTTAAGGAGAATTGTGACTTGATTTGTGAAAGTGTTTTAACTGATAAGGATCTAATTTTGAGACTTTAAACTCCATTGATTGAACATGCATAAATATCTTTTGAAAACATAATAATAACCAAGGTCCGGAACCAATTGTGTAACATTTTAAGAGTAGACGTTACTCATTTAAGTGCAAATTGTTTGAAAAGAACACTTTTTGATTTAATTGAAAAATTATTTTCCCCCTCAATCAATGGACGAAAGTTGATTGATGATGATTGAATTTTGACACTTGATAAGTTCTTTTGATTTTCAAAAATAGAGTCCGAAGTGTTTTTCAAAACAATTGAGTTTTCATAAGATTGTAAATATTTTTCGGAGGAATCTTTAGAAGGAAAAATATTTGAAATTAAATATTTGTCTTGTTAGTGACAAACATTTGTTTTAGAATCAGAGCATTAGGATTGAAAATGAGATAAAGCATGGCTCTGTTCTTTCTTTGAAAAGCGGTTCTTGCTGAAATGACAATAAACCATTGTTTTACTTTCTTTCAAAAAAATTTTTGATTTTTTTGATTTTTATAACATTAGAACAACATCTAAAGTCCGTGTCACTCTTTGAATGACGACACAAAGACCGTAGATATATATCGAATCAAGAAAAGAAAAACAAAAGACAATATTTTTGAGATTTTCGAGATTTTTCGATTTTTATGGATTTTTGAAAGTTTTATATTTTTCTATTTGTTTTAGAAGGTTTTATAATTTTGTATTTTGCTTTTTGGATAAATATATACAAAGATATAGATGAAGAAAAGACCTTTACTCCTCGTCTTCCTCCCGAAGACGTTTGAGTGTTTCTGGTTGAAGGCTTTTCAAGCCAAGTCGAGGAAGAATAAACTCAAAGCGTTCTCTCGAAAGAGCTTTGGTGAAGATGTATGCTAGCGGTATTACGACTTCACAAAATAGAGTTCCACCACACCGTTTCCACTTGCTCCACGATGAAATGATGTGGGATGTCAATGTGCTTTGCTCTTGAGTGTTGTACGTTGTTGCATGAGAGAGCAATAGCACTTTATTATCCGCGATGAGAGGGATTTTGTTGAATTCAAAGCCATAGTCAGATAATTGGGATCTCATCCAAAGGATTTGAGCACAACAAGATTACATGGCTATGTATTCAACCTACGTAGAAAAATAGAAGTACTCATTTGCTTCTTTGAAGACCGACTCACAAGCTTATCACCCAAGCGAGCACCTCCGATGTACCGGCGTGTATCTTGACATCTGCATGATCGGCATCGCATAGGCGTTAGTGACATACCGGTGTCCTTCCGGTACCATAGTCCCATATTGATGGTTCCTTGGAGATACCGAAAGACCCGTTTAACCGCTTCAAGGTGCTTTTAGTAGGCTTTGCCTGATATCTAGCACACATGCACACAGCGAACAAGATATGCAGTGCGCTGGTGTGAGGTACATCGGGGATCCAATCATACCGATATTTCGTTTGATCTACCATGATCCACTGAGTGGTCCTCATCCGGCTTTGTTACGTTCAATCATGGGAGTGTCAACGGTGTCACATGATTCAAATCCAAATTTCTTTAAAATCTCATTTGCATATTTAGATTGATTTATAAAAATGCCTCAGGGACTTTGTGAAATTTGTAATCCCACAAAAAATGACATTTGTCCCATCATTGACATTTGAAATTTGGAACCCATTTCATTTGAAAAATGGTCACATTCATTAGGGTCGGTCGAGGCAAAGATAATATCATCAACATAAATTTGAACGTGAATTAAATGTTTGCATGACTTCTGGTGAACAATGTTGGATCAACTGCTCCTTTGATGAATCCAGAGGATAGAAGAAACTTTGACAGCGTATCATACCATGCTCTAGGAGCTTGCTTTAAACCGTAAAGGGCTTTTTTCAAGCGATAGACATGAGTAGGATGATTTGGATTCACAAAACCCTCTGGTGGCGGCGTAAACCACCTCTTTAAATCTCCATTAAGAAAAGCTTTTCACATCCATCGATATCACGACCATGTTCTTACTAGCAGCATTAGCCAAGAAGATTACGATAGCCGATCACAGCGAGGAGCAAATGATTCTTCAAAGTCAATACCCTCTTCTTGGCGGTATCCTTTGGCAACCAATCGAGCCTTGTTCTTTAAGACATCACCATGCTCATCAAGTTTCACTTTGAAGATCCATTTTAGGGCAATAATCATAGCACAATCTAGGCGGTACTAATTCCCATACATCAAGTCGATCAAACTCATTAATTTCTTCTTGCATGGCATTGAACCGGTGATCTTCATTCATGGCGGTTTTAAGTGTCTTTTGGTTCGACTTTAGAGATGCGGAGTTGAAGAAGCACCATAAGGCATCGGTTGCAAGTTGTTTCCGTGTGGATCTTGGGCGAGAGGTTTCCAATGATGTTGTCCAATGGGTGATCATGTGTCCATTTTCTAAGGTGTTCATATGGTTGTTGTTGTGGGCGGAAGTAGCGGTCGATATCTCGATGAAGAAGGTTGATGATGATTAGGGGAGCAAAGATATTTTCAAATGGAGCATCTTGAGGTAGCAAAGGGATTAACTTCATCATTGATGCGAGCACAATTCCATGATGTACATTTGATGATTGATGATTTGTTGATGAGGCAGTGATCGGCGGCGCTTCTTGACTTAATGATATTGAGGCGAAGGGTTCACTTCATTCACATGGATAGGAACAACCTTTGTTGATGGAATTGTCATATCATCGCGATTGGTTCATAGTGTTCATCAAACATTGGATCAAACAATTTCTTTAAATCATCTTCGGATGGAGGTACATATGGAGTTGCTGGAAATGAGTTTGGTACAAGGGATGAACCAATGGGACTTTTTGAAGTCGCGGGTCGAGCTGGATTGTCCAGGAGCCATTTGACCGGTCGACTCATCGAGCGTAGCGTGAATTGTTTCCATGATATTTCGGGTTCTCTTGTTGTAGATTCGGTAACCTTTCTTGTTTAGTGCATAACCAACAAAACTCAATTCGCCTTTGCTCTTAGTTTACCTAAGTCTTGACCATCATTAGTTGGATAACACAATGCACCAAACACACGAAGGAATGAGAGATTAGGTTTTCTATTGTGGACAAGTTCATATGGAGTTTTTCCATGAGCAGTGTGAATTAAGGACCGATTTTGAGTGTAGCATGCGTGGCAATGGCTTACCCATAGAAACATTGGAACCTTTGAGTAAATCAGCATTGTTCTTGCGGCTTCCACAAGAGTTGATTTCGTCTTTCAACTACACCTTTATTGAGGAGTTCGTGGAACACTTCTTTGATGGCTGATTCCAACACTTTCATAAAACTCACTAAGTTCTTTATTAACAAACTTCAGTTCCATTGTCCATTCGGATGATTCGGCGAGTTTGTTAAGTCGAACACAAGCTGTTTGATAAGTTTGATGATGATATCACGGAGTTTCATCCTTTGTCCTTGAGGAACTTAACCCGAGTGAATCGAGTAATCATCAACCACAACTAACACGTATTTCTTCCCAAAGATATTATGCACTCTCATGGGTCCACATAAGTCCATGTGAATTGTATGAAGAACTTCGTAAGGTTTGTAGGTTTAGGTTTGTGGGGCATACTTCTTGCTTTTCCCAATTGGCATGTTGAACAAAGATGATCCTTTTCATACTTTAGTCTAGGTAAACCTACAACTAAGTCCTTTACGGAGATCATTGATGGTGCCGAAGTTCAAGTGATTGAGACGTCGATGCCATAACCATGACTTGGTTTTAGAAGCCTTTGACAACAAACAAATTGGAGAAGACTTCATCATATCTTCGATAGAGATGGTGTATAGATTTGAACCACGTGTTCCTCTTTAAAGTTCCTTACCATCAAGTTCTCTAACGAAACAAGTATGTTTTCTGAAGGCTACTTCTAGATCGGAATCACGAGAATTGTCCGAAGAGAAAATAAGTTATGACCAAGACCTTCACATAATATACCACGGAATAACACTATCACCAATAACATAATCTCCATAACCCATAATAGCACCAGAAATGATCGTTCCGAATCTAACGGTCCGATGAATTTACTCACGAAGTTCATGAGCGCGACGGTCTCGGTCATATGCTTGGAACGCTGAGTCCAAGTACCCGCGAGCGATTTGAGCGATCTGCGGTTGAACCTGAACAAGAATGGATAGCTGGATAATTGGGATCCCCATGCAAGAATGGGTTCCACTTGGTTAATGCGATGATTGGAACACCCATCGAAATAGAAACATCCATATTCAGAAATAGAAGCAATGGAATCATTATGGAATAGATCGTACTAGTGTGGTATTTGACCTATTCAAAGTATGTTCACTTCTTAAGGGAATAGTTCTACCAGTAGGCATCCATTTTCTAGTGGGCATTGTCGGATTAATCTTATGGCCAAAAGGTATCCATTGATAACCTATCTTACTAAATGTTCTTCCTGTGGGTTTCCATTGTTTTCTAACTTTCTTTTGCTTTTGCCTTTTAGCCTTCTTTGCATGATTTTTTGCATTAACAATTTTAAGCGGGCATTTGTGACATTAGACAAAGCATTCACACCATAATCATGATTAGAGAATTCTCACGAGATATCATTACATGGTTTGCAAATAGTATCGAGAATTGAATTAATTACAGATGCGCCTATGGCTAATACTAGAATCAACACGATTCGTTTTATTCAACTCAAACTTAAAGTTCCTAGGTTGGTCTTCTACTCTCTTCCAATGCACATTCTTAGCTTGCGAGGTCCTATCTTGCTTGGTATTGCTTGGAGGCTTTGACTCGCTTGCTTTAATGTCATGATTACTCTGTAGAGGGAATTATGGGAACATTAGTTGGTTGATCTACTTTTCATTCTGAACTAGATGTGCAAGTGCGTACTCCTAGAAGGCACATTGGTGTTCACTTTCTTAAGCGAGCATAGAATGGTTTGTATGCTTGGCACTAGGCATAGAACAAGGCATCACAACTTTGCCTTTTGCACCTAAGGATTTAGGACATGTTGCAATTACACATTCTAGCAGCTCTTGAGATCGTTTGGCCCGGAGGCAAGCAAACCTAATTTCTCTATCAAGAGGTTTATTAATGAAATCCTCTTCAACAATCTCACGGAGACATTCTAGACTATCCTTAAGGTGAGCACAATAGTCATGAAATGCAGATTCATTATTCCTAAGACGAGGAGGAATATATTTAACGTCCGGTGTATTTGCAGTCTAAGGGTGACTTTGATGCACAATTCTTATTAAAACAAGTGGCTTTCCCATTTTCGACTTCTCAGATTCTCAATTTCTTTTTGTAAAGACGTTATTTTTTCGTTGTTTTGGTCACCAGTGACTTTCATTGAATCATATAACTCTTTAAAGTGTCGTTTAACTTTTCATTTTCTTCTAGAAAACTCTCGTTTTCCTTTTGTAAGGCATTAACTAAGTTTTGAAGATGAAAAGTTTGAGAATATTGAGAATCTAAAGGAGGAGGCATTTGGGATCCATTCACATTGTTCATTTCACCCTTTAATTGAGAGATTTGGGCTTTCAACTTTATGATCATGTTACAATGAGCTTCGAATCATTCGTCACGTTTGTTTATTTGAAAAACGCATCAAACTCTGGAACATCCGAGGATGTCTTGATATTTGAGGTTTTGACATTTTCTTTAAGATGTTGATATTTTAGTTGTAAATCAAAATGTTCAACTTCTAGTTTAGAAAGATGCTTTACCAAATTATCGTGATCATCCTGATCAATTTTCTCATTAAGTTTCTAATTAATCTTTTCAAGCTCAATGACACGATCATGGGAGACTTTCAGAGCAACAGATAATTCATGAAATTGAGAAGCATTAATGGAGCAATTAGTAGCGATGTAAAACACATCTTGAGCAATACATTGAGAAATAAGATTCTCATTCAAGGTATGCAAGTTCTTCCTCTCAATCTCATTATATTTTAATGCTCGCTCATAGTCACTAACCTCAACTATCATTGCATCAAATTCCTTTTCCATTCCTTTAATATCTGAATCTATCCCCTTTTTAAGACTCTCAAAATGATCTTTTAGTTGTTTAAAGAAAGGCATGACCTCGGTTAGATAACATTATTTTGTTTGCTCAAAACCCTTTCCCCTTGATTATCGTGGGTGTGATCCTTTTCTTACAAGTTTTCTCAAAATCGACAAATAGTTGAAGAATAACATATTGGGTGATTAAGGTCTTGCTCTTAGTGGCAATAGTTCTAGGAACTAAATGCATTGGTGTATTTGGAGGATACACAGTCACTGCAGGCATTTTCCTAAGGGAGGGTTTGTTTCAACAAGATTTTGACTTTTGCTTATCTAAGTCCTTTTCCAGAAAACTTGTTCAGGTGTTAACAACGTTTGAGGCTTAAATTTGTTTAAGGAGATTCAGTTTTCCTTCTTGTAATCATGGGGTTTGATTGTGATGTTATTCTTTTTGCATTTAGGATCTTCTAGCTTCTTATTCATTTTCTCCCTAGATGCATCATCTAATTTTCTATCTTCCTCGGTGCACTCAACGCAACTAGGTTTATGTCTAGGTTTAAGAATCTCATTGCCATCATAAATTACATTTTGAGTTGCCTTAGCTAACTTACCGTACTCGGGATTAGGTTTATCTATAATGGGAACACTATGCTTATAAGCTTAGAACTCTATGCTTAGTGACCATGTGGCGATCTGAATGGTATTCCCTTACGCATTACAACTTATTTTCAAGCTTGTTCTTCAAAGTTTTAGATTGGAAAAATCATTCAAAAGTTTTGATTCCTTAGCATGAAATTCTTGCTTAAGCACTTTAACATTTTCTTGAAGTTCTTGTTTTTGCTTAGCGATTTTAGAAAGCTTTTCTTGTAAGGAGTTTAACTCTTGTTTTAACACTTCTTCTCTAAAATTACTTTTCTAATAATATGCGCATTTGGTTATCCAACTCACGCTCACAGTAGTTAGTTCAAATTTAGCACGTTGTTCATAAATGGCAACTTGTTCTTTATAGGCATTAAGTTCGAGATAACGAGAATCATCGGGGGCACATGCGGTGTATTCATCAAAAACATAGTCATCGTTGATTGCAGAAGATGCATCACTTGGTACGACCTCACTTTCACTTTGTTTCACATATTGATCATATGGGACAACATTGATATTACCCATATTTTCAATTTCTGACTCAATAGTTTAGATTGATTGTACTTTGTCATGCATCTTTTGCACATCGGCATCATCGTATAGTTTTAATACCTCAGAAATGATTTTGTCTTTGGATGGGCCAACTTGTGGTGATGAAGAGACTTTAGGAGAGACCATTGGAGAAATGCTAGCCATGAAAATGGTTTGTGTAGTAGGTTCATCATCAACATCGAGTCGTATGCATCTGTCGGCTACTTGAAAGGCATTATGATGATTATGGCCTATCTCATGAATTGGTTGCTCATCCACATTTGCATCATGCGTCTTGGCATTTCCTCGGCAAGAAACAACAACTCTTCTTCATCCAAAGCTGCACCATTATCCTGAGCTTGAATAAGCAACATCTTATCCACGAAGTACTCGCATTCGGGGGCGTTTTGGCGATGTGCAGTTCCTTGCAATGTGTCCCTCACCTCCACAGTTGTAACACTTGATCGGCTTTGCTTGTCCCCGATTTCCATTCCTTCCCTATTCAGATTTGCCACATATCCTCTACCGACTTCACCTCTTCCTTGTTCATTCTGCCTTTCTTTGGCGCGTTTACCATAACTTTCCCATCTCGACGGATTGGCTTGATTGTGTGGATTGGATGCGGTTGAGATTGTTGTTGGTGTGTGGAAGAGTTCATGTTTTGACTAATCGGAGAGCGGTTGATTAATGAAGTTTCAGCGTGTGCATCGACATCGGCTTGTTTGAACATAGGATCGGGAATGAGTTTGTGATTACCATTACCCATGGGTATAACTTGAGATGCTTTGGTGGTAATTCCAATGTTTGAGTAGAAGCAGTTGAATCATTTGATGAGCTTGTCTCTCCCTGGTTGGTTTTAGGCCGATCAAGAATCCTTTTTCAAACATAGCATGTCTCATTCGAAGAAGGAAGGCATAGAGTTGCTCATAGTTTGTATTCTTCAATCCTTTGGTTAGCTTCACGGAGGTGACAAACTTATGCCATTCGGGATTCATGTTGTTCACAAATTTTGAGTTGGTGAATGTTTGGCATAGTCATTATGATGTTCCTCATGTCATTAACAAGCTTGTGGAATCTCACGTAATACTCATAGACACTCTCATCCGGTTTCATCTTGAAGTGCTCAAATTCATCATAGAGTTGTGATTCTCTGTCTTCCATAGTTAATTGAGAACGAGAAAAAAGCATCTTGACATTATCCCACACCTTGGCTTCCTGTTAATTGATAAGCTTGTAGATATCTTTTGGAAGACCTTGAAGTACGATGTTAGAAGCCACGATATCATCATCGAATCTCTTTTCTCCTTATCATTGAGCTCATCATACGTCTTTGGCCTTCAATCAAAAATCATAGTTCCATCTGCGCATTATCAATTATGTCTCTAGTAGTCTCAACTCGATAAGGTCCTTCATCAATTGATTTGAGAATGTTGACCCCATTTTCCTTTCCAAGACGCAGTATAGATCGATTCTTTGAGCCCAAGAGTCCGTAGTCGATTCACTGTCAAGCATGGGTGGGCCGGTATCTGAACCATTTGCTTGAACATCCTCGACCGCAACAGATGGAGATGATTGTAGGTGCGTTGGTAGACATGTTTAAAGATTACACGGGATTTTATAACTCTATGATTAAACCGGGAAATAGATTCTTTCACCGGATTTTACTAAATCAAGAGAAAACCGTATTACAAACAAAAGTTAACCAAGTCGCTAAGAATCCTTGAATCAAGTCGCTAAAAACCAAGTTGCTAAGTGATAACAAAGCAAATTAAGCTAAGTTCCCAGTGTACAAATTTTGACGATAAATTAAGCTATGCACCAAGTATTAAGCTAAGATGTCAAATTAAGCTAAATAGCAACTTCGCTCTTGGTCCAAATCGCTAACACCAAGTCGCTAAGAAACTTAAGACCAAGTCGCTATCAAAATTGAAGGCAAGTTGCTACCTTACCAAGTATTACCGTAGTGGAGAATCCACCAACAGTACTTTTGTCGGCGTCTCTAAAGGCAGTAGACAATGCAGCTACCACAATACACTACAACTTCGCTCTGGACTTACAAAGCAAAATTAAGCTACCAAAAGATTACACGAGAGCCAAGTCGCTAACTTGAAAAACTTCCAAAACACACTTTTCAATCCAAAAACAACCCAACCACGATGATTCAAGCCTTCCAAATCAAAACCTAAACACTTGTGATGATCCTAAACACAAAAGTACAATCAAAATCCAAACTTTAACACTAGAAATCAACCAAATGATGCAAAAACCACTAAACTTTCTCAAACTCAAAAACCACTAGAAATCCAAAGATATGTAAGAGATGATCTAACCATGGCTCTTGATACCATTTGTAACATATTGGATTTCACATACATATCAAACCATAACCAAAGTAGGTACATAATGAGTTTTAGAGAGAAAGTTAGAGGTTTGGAACTTTAGTGAGAGAAAGAAAAATCTTATTATGAGCTCCAACTCTCTACCTTGGGAGGTAGAGAGTATTTATAATACTTACATACTACGGAACGTGGATGGGCATCTGATTGGGTAAAGACCCGTCCGTCCTCCACGGTGTTACTTAACTAAATACTACTAAACATTAAATAACTACGACTACGAGCTTTCTAACGATTACATATACTTGAGGTGACCGACACTTTAACTACTGGATTTTCCAAATCCTAACAAAATATTTGACCACAATATCACAACTATAACTATTAACCTTGTAAATTCTTGTTGCAATATACGAATACTCGCCTAGCTTCTAAATATGCGCGAACATAACTTCTAGAAACCCACAATCCACATTCGTTGATTAAATAAGGGATAATATCTTAAAAAAGCATCATACTTGTTCAAAAATACTCTTTTGGGTATCGAACAAATTTTTTTGCTTATATGGATACTGAACTTTCAACTTCGGACTTTTTGAGGTACTTTTTTGACATTTTTGCCCTTCAAATTATTTAAAATCCAGGGGAAAAAATGTCACAAAAGTACCTCAAAAATTCCGAAATTGAAAGTTTAGTACCTCAAAAAGTCCGAAATCTAAAGTTCAATACCCTTATAAGAAAAAAATTATTCGATACCCAAAAAGGTATTTTTAGACAATTATGATAATTTTTAAAGTTATTACCTCGTTAAATAATGTCCGCATGAATTGTATAATTCACATGAAGATGTTGATTGAATAAGTTTTCTTATTATATACAAGCAATATTTGGAACTAAATCACTAATGGTAGCTTGTTTGGCTGAACATATCTACTAAAGATCGTGGTAAGTATATCTTTACTAAATGTCTTTTCTTTACCATATAAAAATAAAATACATTTGCTTAATTTACTTACTTAAATTACTCAAACAAGATGTATTACATTCATATGAAATTGACAATCATAAGTTTCATGCATACATCAATTCAATGGACGAAATTAACGTTACATCTAATATCCATGCTTTATAGAATTGAATATGGACGAATTTAATGTTTTGTTCTTGCATTTTATATTTTGATTTAATTTTAACGTTTTACAAGTTTATAACATATTAAAAGATATGTAATTGCTATTATATGCATAACATATCACTATAATTTCGCAACTATATTGTTTGCGGCTATTAAATTCTGCTCATTTAAATATAATACTAAAAGATATGCATAGAGTAGTGATTGGCATGCCTAATTGGCATGACTTATTTCATGCCTAACTATTATATTACAACCCTTGGAGTGATCAAAGCCTATCATGAAAAGAGAGAAACACTATACTACACTTATCATATGTTGAGTGGATTAGACATAAAATTAGTCATGTCATTTAGGCATGCCAATCATTTTCCTTGTTATTATATGTATAACATTTCACTATAATTTCGCAATCATAATATTTACCGCCATAAATTTTTATTTGTTTATATATAATAATATCAAAAGGTGAGTATGATAATTAAATGTATATTATTACAAACAATATTTGCATGCAGATATATTAATCGTTTATATAAAACAATATCAAAAGGTGATTATGATAATTAAATGTATATTATTACAAATAATATCTGCATGCAGATCTCTAAGACAATGACCCCTTTGGCACTGCCACACAATTAATATTATCATAATTGGGACATACTAAATTAGTTTAAGCAAACTACCAAGGTACCTGTAAAGAGAAGTAATGGGATAGTTGAAGGACCAATTTGTAAATAATATTTGAACAGTGTTTAGATTGTAAAAATGTAGCAATAAAACTCTTGTATACATATTCTAACAAACTTTGCGTAAAAACTCTTGTATACATATTCTAACAAACTTTCCTTCTCATTTTTGTTTTTTTTCATTTCCCCGATCTCCATTGTTGTTCAGATGGTACTAGAGCTACAACAATGGCGTGATTAAATCGTTAAACAATTGGTTAATCTTACACGTGTCTACTAATAAGTAATTGATTCAATTTCAATTCTTTTCCGCTCATTTTCTTGTCAAGATTTGAGGATTTTTCAAGATTTGGGGATTCTAGTGATTCAAAATGTTTGGTGTTATTACTACTGATTCTGTTGTATCTCATCCGGCTGTATTCCAAAATCCATTGTACTTGCATCCTTTTGATGGTCCAGGTTCATTGATGGTTCATGTTGATCCCAGTTCACCTTGTAAATATAGATCGTTGATAACTTCTGTATAAGAAACGGTTTGATCCTATATGTATTACGCGGAATATAACACTTATAGAATAAGAAGAACACAATGAATTCACAACCAAAGTGACACTTATAGAATAAGAAGAAGACAACAATTCACAACCAAAGTGATTAACCAAACCTTCCTAAACCCTTTGTCTTGCGACGTTTTCCCTTCCTTTTCCTTCGATAACCCACAGTGAACTAGTGTTGTTTATAAGTGAGCTTGAGAGAGTTTGTTGTGAGATGCTTTGTGAGATTTTTCTAAGTCTTGGAGGTCGGTTTTAAGGGAGAAACAAGTAAGGTGTTAGAATTAGTTTAAGCTTAGTTCATCCAAGTTCCAAGGAAAATATAGCACATGTGAGGTTGTTTTGGGCGTGCGAGGATGGCAGCAAGGGATGGGGGCACGAGTTCTTGCCTAGTCGATTTCAAAGTGACACAAAATCCATTGGGTAAGAAGGTCAAGGTAGGTCAAAGTGTCTAGCGAGGTACTTCGCTTGGCGGAGTGCGCTTGTGACTATATTTTCTGACAATGTAATGTTATGCGGCCATACTTTTATTAAACAATTAAATTACAAATAACAATAACTTTAATTATGACCGTGGAAATAATTCATCTCACTTGTTACAGAAAGCTGTACCACAAAACAAAATCTTGATTATTTCCTTTAGCACAATCACCCGTCGTCAATTTTGGAGCCGACCGACCCAGTTCGACTCTCATGTTGCAATGGTGGCGACTTGGTCGGCGTAGCAGCGATCGAACCAGTCGACCGACCACTACGGGAAACCAAATGGCTTTATTTTTAAATGCTTGGCTTAGTAGTTTGATTAGATTGTACATTGTGGTTAAATGGTTGTATATTTTAGTGAAGATCTAAGTTAAATAGTGTATTAATTGTATGTGTTGAATAGTGTTTTTTAGTTGTATTTGTGCTTCAAATAGTTTGTACATTGTGTTTTATAAATTATGCTTTTTATCAAATGGGTGTTTTAAATATGACATTAATTACAAATGTTGACCAGTCAATATGTGTAGGTGTTTATGCATAAAGTAATTGTACATATAGCATAAGTAGTTGTATTTGCATAAAATTCAAATATATAAATCTTAAAAAATTAGAAAAAAAAGAGGGTCATCCCTCCATTATAAGTAGTATATATATAGATTTATATTATTATTCATTTGTACTATTATTGTTAGAAAGAAACGTGTAACTGAACAACATTTGTTCACAATGTAAAATAGTCGTAGGCCGCATTGCATCCGCGAGACTGCTAGTTGCTAATTATTCAGGCTACCATATTTTTGTTTGCACATATAATACGGCGTGCAAGGATTATAAAGTTCCACCAGCAGGTTGATCATCAAGCTAATTATCACAATTATATATTATCCTTTTTATTAAACTATTTTGACATGAAGTTAATTCGTTTCTCACAAGAAAAGATGGTGATGTTATATTGAAGGGTAAAAGCCGTAAAATAACAACCTACTTTCTCTAATTTGCTGAGTTTGAAACAATTACTTTTTTATTACCTCACTTCACCAACGTACTTTTAATTTTGATCTAACTTCACACATATGACTAAGATAAACTTGCATCGTTAATCCTTTATGCTAACGGCCGTTAGCAAATAACAAAAAATTTGGTTTTCTTAAGTTTTCATCGGTTTTTACATGTATTCGTCGGTTTTGCGATTGCGTCAGTTTTGCGATTTCGTCCGTTTTCGCGTTTTCACGTTTTACATGTGTTCTTCCGTTTTTACGTTTTTGTCCAGTTTTTGCGCGTTTTCGTCCTATTTTACACGTTTTCGTTCGTTTTTTTGCACGATTTCGTCATTTTTACACGTTTTCGTGCGTTTTGTCATGTTTTTCTTCATTTTCGCACGTTTTCATATGTTTTAAATGGTTTTGTCCGTTTTTACATGTTTTATTCGGTATTTGCACGTTTTCGTCCGTTTTTAAAATTTTTATTTGTTTTTACACGCATAAAACTATTTTGACACGTTTTCATCCATTTTTATACGCGTAAAAACGGCTTTTATACGTGTAAAAATGAACGAAAATGTGTTAAAACGATCTTGATACATGCAAAGGCAGACGAAAACGTGTAAAATGATGAAACGTGTAAAATGGTTTTGTACATGTAAACCGAGCAGCGTGTAAACATGACGAAGCGGGTAAAAATAGTTACCTCGACATGCAGAACATGTAAAAACACATGTGCACGAGATGGGGCGTGTAAAAACGAAAATGTGCAAAAACCGGATGAACGGATGAAAGCATTGAAAAACTCAGCGCAAAACGATGCAAAAATAATAAAAGCGGATGAAAACATGCAAAAAATGGAATAAAAACACGTAAAAAAAGCCGTACGAAAGCGTCAACGAAGCGTGTAAAAAGCGGTTTTCGATCGTAATGAGACGAAATCGGGCAAAAATCGGACAAACAAAACGGTAAAACCAGCGTAAAAGAACAAACCAAATTTTAAGTTATTTGCTAATGGCCGTTATTATAAAGGACTAACGATGCAAGTTTATTTTAGTCATATGGGTGAAAGTCAGATCAAAATTGAAAGTACGTTGGTGAAGTAAGGTAATACAAAAGTGAGTGTTTCAACTCAGCAAATTAGAGAAAGCAGTTTGTTATTTTAAAGCTTTTACCCTATATTGAAAAGGCATGGTGATGCATTATTGACAAGGAGGATAGTGATACATTATTGAAAATACCTACTCTCAGACATATCTATTACATCATTTATATATATAGCAGAGTACCCGCGCGTTGCAGCGGCGGGTACCCTGAAATAAAAATTTTCGATAAATAATGTATTTTTGTTTATTATGTTATTTTTAACAATAAATTTACGGATATCAAGAATTTCGTATAGCCCGTGCCGTTAAATTCGAACCCGTTGGCCGGTGTCTGCTTTCGAGCTCGAGAACCCGTTTGGTCCCGCGCCGTTCGGGATTAATTCAAACCCCATTGGCGGTTCTTGTTCAGGCTTGAATATTTGTATAATGTGATTTATTATTTGTAGTTGTGAAATTTAATGCAGGAATTGTTTTTAATTTGGTTGTACAATATGCTTGATAATTTGTATTTCTTATGTAAGATGTGTTTTAATAACTATATTAATTGTATTTATTGACCAATTAAATAATTGACTACATTAAATAGCATTAATGTGGTGTTTTGTTGTACACTATGCTTCTTGTCTTGTACGTCTGAAAATTATGTGCATTAAAGTGTTGTAAACTATGTTTCTTTTCTTGTAATTAGAAGTCATTATAGTGATTAATAACATTGACCACTTTAATAGCATTACTTTTGTAAGTCTGAAAATTACATCATGCTTATTTTATTGTACACTATGCTTATTTTGAAAATTACATCATGCTTATTTTATTGTACACTATGCTTATTTTGTTGTAAATCTGAAAATTGGTTGCAACTATGCTTTATTTTGTTGTACAATATGCTTACTTTGTTGTAATTCTGAAAATTAGGTGCATTAAAGTGTTGTAAACCATACTTAATTTCTTGTACGTCTTAAAATTAAGAGTGAGGTGTCTTCGTACATTATAAGTAGTATAAATTAATGTGGCATTATCCCATTGGGCCATTGAAGTATCTCATCTATCATCTCTTTCCTTATGAGGATTACTAGACCGAACTACCATTTAGTACTCAATTAAACTATCTCATCCAGACCCATTTAGAGAAATTTAAATGATTCACAATGGAACTATAAAACATTAACATACCAACATCTGTAGGCTCTTGTTTCCTTCCACTGCCAATAGGCATTCCCCTCTTCCTTTTTGGTGTCGTTGTACTCGGATTAGGTATTGGACCGTATTTTCTAGGCCTTCCCCTCCCTCTTTTTGTCTTTACAACAAGGTCATTCCCGCTCCACTTCTACTTCCAGGGTAGGAATAGAAATCATACTACCAAATATGCTTGGTTGTAAGTTTTTCCTCGGCCATTCAAAATATCATCTATCATCTCCTTGCATATGTTCTTATACGAACCATATTTGGCAATAACTTCATCGCTAAATGTAGCAAGAACTACCTCATATATTTCATCATTCAATACAACTTTCGTAGCTCCTTTTCCGACAAATGATCAGCCCTAGTAAACAAAGCCTTGGACTTATCATTGTCTCCCATACTTAGTGATGTTGTGTTCTGGTGTGTAGAGAAAAGATATTTAGGGTTCTTGGGGGTTGGTTTTGGGGATTTAATTTTGGGTTTGGTTTGGTTTAATACGGGTTTAAGGGAATTTGGGGAGGGTTGGTTCGGGTTTTATCCGATTAATTTCACGTCAAATAAAGGGTGTCGGGTTACATAGAGGTGTAGAACAATCAATGTTAACTTGAATTAAAGTAAAATGGGCGAAATTTCTATTATGTCCTCACACCAAAACGGAGGTTAGGAAGTTAACGTTAGTTGAGTGAGGGATAACGATCAAATGGACCTTGGATGATCTAAAACATGGACGTAGGGACCTTGCGTGACGAAAAAAATTCTTTTTCAGGCTCAATGTGATGTTTTAGTACAAGTTAAGGAACGAACGGTTTATTATACTCAATAAAAAAATTACCATTTGATTTGCCAAAACAAATGCCAGAAGTAGCAGAGATTCGGTCTAATTTTTGGGTACCAGTTCCAAGTTTTTGGGCCTTAAAGCTAAAAATTAATAGCTCACAAACTGGGCTAACTTAAATTATACTGTATTAAATTTAATACTTTAATGGGTGTCTAGTGGGTTGGTTTTATTGACTCTAAATAATGGAAAATGTATAGATACACTTTCAGTGAACATATTGCTTTGTACATGCCAAATATGAAGAATTAAAATCCTAAAAATCTAATAAGAGAAAGTCACATGTCACTTACGCATATAAAATGTGACTTTTAACAAACAATTATGATACACATGCCACTTTTATATGCTTCACATGAACCTCATATGAAAGATGATTTGTAAATATTGAACATGAACGTTATGCATATGAACATGTAGTTTGTACAACACAAAAATAATACATGTGATCGTGTAACATGATATGGCAAACAAAGAATTATACATGTACGTGAATTCCCAACATGCATACCATCACGACACCACCATTCGCTTTTTCTTTTATTTAATAAGCATCATCACATCACCTTCATTCTTCATCTAAGTAACTCCTATGTCTCACTTGTTGGTTCTTGGTTTATCATGACATAGTAAAAAATCAATTCAAACGCGATGTTAACGAAAACCATATAGAACAACTTGAGGCATGATAATTCGTCGTGTGGCTAGGTGGTGATGGGACAACGAAACTTCAAGATGGCGGAATGGAAATGATGGTGGTGTTATTCACAAAGAAAATGGAAAAGGCGTTGATGTTGAAAGTGAAGGTGATTATGAGATAGAAAATGCAAATATTCAAGAACATGAACATTCGTGATAAAAAAAAAAATCTAGATACAAAGAAAAGTGTCAAAATTGTTCATACCTAGCATGCTTTTCAAGCTATTTTGAACATTTTTGAACGACATTGTGTATCTATCAATCATTTTTATCACGAAAGTGTTACTGAATTTATGTTTTTTCTTTTCTATAATCATGACCTCATTTTCAACGTCGATGGTTTTACGATTTTTTTTCGGAACAATAACACCATCGTATTCATTTCCGCCATCTTGGGCTGACGTTATCTAATTAACACTCACCATCTATGCCACCAATTAATCCTGCCTCACGATAGTTGTTCAATGTGGTTTTCATTAGTCATTGTGTTTATGCTTTATTTTGGTTGTTACTTTTGTATGTTTCTTTTTTCCAGTTCTTATGTGCTTATCTTTCACATTCTGCGCCTTTCAACTAATCACCAAAGCACAACAAAAACACAAAACCAAAACCCCTATGTTAGAATGATTTATACAAATCAATAACACAGAACGTCCATAGATAACCCAGAAAATTGCATCTGGTCTCTAGTCTAATCAAAACGGGGATGCGGTTTTCCTTGTTCAAGTTACTTTAAGAGGATGAGTCTTTAACTCAAATGTATAAGGTCAACATCCCTATAACTCTTTTGACTTTGTCCATAACTACCTCAAATGTCTACAGAAGAGGTTAGGCGACTCAGACATTTTTATTTGATCTTTTGTTGTTATTATAAATTTCTTAGAATCCGATATGTGTCACTTTGACCCAAGTAGTATACATACTCTTTCAAGTTAATTACCTAATTAAAGTGACCCTAAAATAAAGTATCTGACTATCTTTCACAAAATGACACAAAGTCTCTGGAGTTAATTTTATAGATATGAAAATGTTGATTTGCAGGGTCCTATTAGTGCGAAAAAAATTGTTATAAAAGTTTCACGAGAATTGACTAAGGTCAAAATGACTACATAATTTTGAATTCTTAAAAGTTGCAATGCTTTTTGTGAATGTTTTCAACTGATTAAAATGGTTAATATGGGAGTAAAAAGAAAAACATGTTAGTTTTTACTCTTCCAAATACTCATAACTTACGCATGAGAAATAACATTCAAGATCGAAATGGAAATAGAAAAGACAATCATATATAGCATAAAAATATAACAAGAACACGTCTAGTTCGCCTTATCAGTTACAATCTTATTCTTTTGAAGATCGTCACACATACTTGATCTTTATTAATCTTCTAAATATCACATACCCTTACTCATGGATAAACTTCGATGAGAGACCTTAAACCCAAGAAAGGAGTTATCTTATACTCGCTAAAGCCAGCATCCACAAAGAGTTGTGCCCACTCTTTTTCGCTCCTTTCCTTTCCTTTCACGTGAACCATCATATGAATGTCCAAGAAAAGTTGAGTCTCAAGAAATTTATAGTCCCCTTCCGCGTGGTTCACCACCATATCTATGATTATTAGTTTTCCATCATTTTTCTTGCTCGGGATTGCCTCTCTGCATCGCTTAAGTATCCTTATGCATTCTTCGTCATTCCAATCATGTAGTATCCACTTTATTTTCATTAGAAACAAACGAAGTAAATCATTATAAGAATCCATGTTTTCAAAAAGACTCTTTGATATATGGGTTTGGCATTTTTCAGTTAAAACAACAAAGAAGCTAATTGTTTCAGCAATTTTTATATGTATAAAATTTGTAAGAAAACCAAACTGCGCCCTGATATGATATGCTAGCTACATAAGCAACAAAGAAGCTAATTGTTTCAGCAATTTATATATAGTTTGTCCCATGAATGATACACGAAAAGTAAAATACCTTCATAAGAACTGCATCAGCTTTTGGAATGCCTTTGAACATGTCCCCACCAACGTTAATCAAATTGCTACTTCCTTCTAAACCATCAATAACATGAGCTAAATCGAAGTTGATGCAATTAACACTAGGAAAAGCTTTATCAATGCCTTTCGCTAAAGTCCCTGTTCCACCACCAACATCAACAATTGAATTCAACCCTTCAAAGATATGTGCACAGTTTTTTAAAATGACATTAGTAACAAGTGCGGCATCACTAGCCATCGCGTCATTCATATAAGAGTAGAAGTAGTGGTCACCCTTTATCACCTTACACCTCAGTTTTCTCTCACCTCTCACTCCGTCTCACCTTTCGCCAGTAGTGGTCAGTCACACCTCCCATCACCGTTCATTAAAATACTCGCTTTATACAAATATACCCCACTAAATACCCACACACACTCACAAACCAAATAAAAAACAATAAAATACATGAATAGTGCACGAGAACTAAGAGGTGAGCCGGTCAACTTTTTCCTTTCTTTTTTTCCTTCTCTCATGCGTGACACTTGTTTGTTGGAATGAGGTGACGAGTGAGAGGTCACCCTCCACTCCGGTTAGTCTTATACTCGATTAAAACTATCTTGGCAGCTACCACACTTATTTAACCTAAGAAACATACAGAAAACGAGTTAAATGTTATAAGCAAATTATCACACAAGAGGATTTATATTTTTGTATGCATTTATAACATTAATTTTATTTTTATACCAACGGATGATAAGATGTCTAAACAAAGAAATAATGCTTTCATATAATTTTAAATAATAAAATTCATAAATAAATGTGTCAATTGATTTGTATCAATATAATTGTATTAAGCTGTATGTATGTTCTTTCCACTCTCTATAATTAGGTGATATATGTGTGGATTTTTGTGTGTGTAAATTGTGTAAGTGTATCATTATTCGTCTAAATGTATCTACCTATATAAAAGAGTGAGCCAAAATCACTGTGAAGGTTTCTAAAAGCGACACGTAAGCGCACACAAAGTTGACACGTATTCATATAACAAAAACTAAATTTTCTTTTGAAGTTAAATTTTGTTGACCGATTCAAAACACACAACCCAATTCACTCACTTTCTTCTCTCTACTATACACAACCAATATATTCGCCCACTTTCTTTTTTCTTCTCTCTACATATACGGCAGACAAGGGTAGCAGGTGAACGTTAACATCTTGATCTAACCATTTTAGTCACTGCATTTACTGCTCCAAAGTTGTCTAAAAAAATTGTGTACGCTACTTCTTATTCCTTGGTTTTACTTGGAGATTTTATGGGTTTATGTACTTTCTGCAAATATTTGATTTTGGGATTTTGTTTGGTTTAATTCTGATCAGATTATGGTGACATTTTTTTCGGTGAGATGTTGTATGGATGCACAAAGAAAGTAAACAATTTCTTTTACAACCTTTTAAATCTTAAAATATATTTATGGATTTTATGTTTTCATTACTTGATTATATTGTTTGTGTAGATAGATTTATGCTGGGGTTCATCCAACAACAGAAAAGGTATAAATTATTTTTTACTTTTGATTTTGTTTCTACATGTGTACATATGTGATGACGTTTCATAAGGCTGAAGCTGCGAAAATACTTGTTATGTGTACACATATTTTATTCAAAGAGGCGATGCGTGAGTAAATTAAATAACATAGTTGGTGGTGGTGGCTAGCTAGGGTGAACGATGAAAATGTTGGCGATACTAGAATCATCACTAGCTGTTAGCACTCGCAATTTGTATGAATCTTTTAAACACTTTACATTATTCTTATTTTCATTCTTTGTATTTTACTCTTGGGACAAGGTAATTAAAGTTATAAAATTTGATAAGTTGTATTGTAGTTTAATTAGCATAAATGTTATTTGTTCTTTTTCTTTAAGGCAAAAAGTTATGTTATTGGTATAAAATGCATTCGTGGAGATTAAATAAGATTGGCAATTTATTTTATTTGTATTGAGTGATATTAAAATTTATAACCTGTCAATGTTACTCCTTATTGGCAACTGTACACTAGCTAAGTTTTTGTTTTTTTTATGTATTCAACTTCTAATTACAGTATATAAAAAAAAGATGATCATGTTGTTCTCTGAATAACATGGGAAATAAGATGGGTTTGGTAACTTGCTTGTCATTTGTCATTCCTTTTTTATGCATAGTTGAAAGAGTATGGTCGTTACTATTTAAGTGTCAGAAGTGATTACACGAGTAAAAATTTGATGGGTTTAAGGAGCTGTAGGCTTGTAATGTAAAAAAAATTCTTTATGGATCAACTCAAATTTTTTTTTTTACTTAACTAAAATAGTTTACCTACATGCATATTTGGTTTTGGTTTATTTTATTCTATGAGACAGGATATAAATTAGGTCCCCCAATAAATTTTTAACGTGAAAATGATACATGTGGTTTGCCGTTTGCATTTAGATGATATCACAGAGATCATCCAAAAGATTTATATCATATCTTATTTTATATTTGTAGACTCGCCTTTTCTAGATTTGAAGTCCTTTCTTATTTTATTTTTTTATAAAAATAACAGGTTTTGGTCAAAGATAATTTGATTGAAGTAAGCGTGTTTTAGCTTGCAATTTTTTCTACATCGCAAGTATTTGTGAAATTCTCATAAGCTTATGTCAATTCTTTATAATCTAATTATAACTAAAGTATTGTGTAATATATTTGATCGGTACAAGCATGGCCATAAACACTCAATCTCAATGAATTGAGTTTGAAAATGACAAAGCATGGAGATTGTGTAGTCAAACACTCAATTGCTTCTTCTTCTTCTTTTTTTTTTTTTCTTTTTAATTATGGAGTTGTACAAGTACAAAGATATTTTAACTTTTTAAGAGAGATAAAAATAAAGTCAGGTGTCGCACATAATGTTCTTAAGTAAAATGGCTACAAAGTTATTCATATAATTTTACATCTTGAACTTTTGGATTGTGCATGTACTCGTTTTTGATATCTTACGAGTTGCTGAGGTGGTCCATATTGACGTTTACCTATCGTTATGTTGAGCACTTGAGCATTGTAGTTGTTTGATCGAGTGTCGTTATTTGTTAATGCTTTATTTATTTTTACTCTTAAGCCTCTTGGGCCGTGCTTAACACGGCTTAGAAGCTTTACTAGTATTCTTATATACAATTTGACTAGATTTTTGACATGTGTCATAATTGTTATAGAGTTGAGATGAATATAGATCTCATATTTACCGTAGATCCAATAAATTAATCTTAGCCATCCATTTTTAATCAAAGTTAATTAAAAACCATTTTTCACTTTTTTTTAAAACAACATATCTTGCAAACGGTAAATCTTCAAACTATAAAAAATACACCATCGCGACGATAATTAAATTATCTTTCTATTAATATGCACTTTCTGCATTTTCGACAACTTTTTTTTTCCAAAAATTCCGCCCAGAAAAATCATATATGATTTGTAAAATCTTAAAAACCATATATGATTTTAAAAAATCGAATCATATATGATTTTCACAAATCATATATGATTTTAACAAATCATATATGATTTTCAAAAATCATATATGATTTGTAAAAGTCGAATCATATATGATTTTCACAAATCATATTGATTTTTCTTGCCGAATTTTGAAAAAAAATCGTAAAAATATATAGTAGTTCATATCTAAGAAAATAATTTAATTCTCGTCGCGATGGTATGATTTTTATCGCGTAACAATTAACGGTTTGCGAGATATTTAATTTTAAAAAAAATGGTGAAAGTTTATTTAAAAAAAAAATGAATGGCTATTATTGGTTCATTGGATCTATGCTAAATTTGAGATATATATTGAACTTTTGACAATTGTTATATAAGTTATGGCCCAAACCTAATTGTAGGTTTAGGTCTATTAGATTTAGGGTTTGAATTATGTTGCTTATTATTAAGAGGGAAGTTATTTTGCAAACCAAACAATGCTCAATTACCAGGGGACAGAGGACTCATTACCCTCATCCATCTAAAAACAGTCAATGACTGATATTAAAAGTATTTTACTTATTAAAAAAATAAATAAAAAAAGGCGGATGGGCATTTTGGTGAATTCACAAAACACAACTAACAACCCTATTCATTATTTAGATATGTCTCATTCATTATCACCGAACTTCTCACCAAACACACACTACACACAAATTTACACTTATAAAAAAACCTCTCATTTATTCACTCATAGGTCATAACCGTACCAAAATATCAAATTTTAACCAAATAATCACATTAAAATGGTAGATAAAGACGCGGATGATGCTATTATAGACCATAATTTAATGAAGAAACCTAGCAGTGAAGGTTTGAGTATAAAACCGGTGAAAAACATGAATTAAACCATGAATTCGGGTATAAAACACATTATCTACATATTTTAATGTTATTTATGCTTAAACAATGAAGCGTAGTGTTTATACAGTTTATGCTGAATATATTGTATTTTTATTGAAGTTATTGTGTTTTTAATGAAGAAAAATGTGATTATAAGTTAGGTTATCACTATTTATAGATATTTTAATGATGTTATTGTGATAAGTAAGATTTTCAGTTATACATAGAGTATGTTGATGTTGTTAAGATTTTATGTGACAACCCGTACTTTCAGGTCATTTCTCGAAACAATTTATGCCTCACTATTTCAACATTTATCGTAAACTAGGTTTACGTGTTCCAAATTCGCGTAACCTTTATGGTTTAGCGGCGAATTCATGATCATATCACCACGAACATTTCATATGGACTAAGATTAGTCTACATTTCATTGACATCTTTTGCATCACATTAATTCATTCATGACATTTCATTTCGCATTTAACGCGTAATTTTTATATTTAATAAACGTTATCGCGTGAGTTATTATTTTGAACATTTAATCCAATACTTCCAAAAATGATCCCGGTATATTTTTATACTTACATTTAGTTTATAAAAACTATATTTTGAGTTTACCTAGTGTTTTAAATTTATTTTGTATATAAATTGTTAAATTTATATTATTACGACGCTTTTCTTAAAAATTACACGATAATGATTATATCACTCAAATTTTACAAGGAATGTATTTTTACAATTTTTTATGATCTCATTATACTTCACTTTGATCCATTAAAGCTTATTTTAGTCCATACTACTCAAAGTTCACAACTATATACAAGTTTCAACATCTTTCACTTAACTACATTTTTCTTACAAATAATTACTTACACAATTTTTTACAATATATAAAAGAAAAAAAAAAAAAATATTTTGAGATACATCCCCTCCCCCAAAACCGGTCATGTGGGGAGGGTAGGCATTTATTGATTGGGTAGATAATTCTTTGATAGTATAGATATACACTCCAACTTCATTTACCACATTCATTCCTTCACTCAATAATTCAAGTCATCTATTCTCTCTTTTTCTTCTCTCTAAAAACGCCCAAGCTACAAGAAGAAGAAGAGATCATCAAAATTTTCAAGATCAAGTTCTAAACAATCTAGATTACACTCTTATTAAGGTTTTGAAATAAAAACCTATGGTGTTTAGGTTAATCCTTGTTCTAATCACCTCATCATAATAACTTGTAAGCATATCACTTCATTTTACCTCTTTCACTTTCATTTCATATTTATTTCTTCATATTTGGAGCAAACATGCAAGACTTATGTTGATTTATACCATTTTTACATGATTTTTAGAGTTATATCTATATAAAGTCATCCTATAATTATTCCCTGGTATATATTGGTCTTGATGATGTTTAGGAACCCATGACACCCTAAGAAGGTGTATGGTAGGATTAGATTAGTTTTGGAGTTGATTTGAAGGGATTGGAATAGGTTTAGTACGAGAAAAACTATTTTCGATAGGTATTAAAAGTGGTCTGTCCTTATTTTGTTTTTTCTGGAAAATCCGACAGTAGGCACGAATTTTTGGCCTTGATATTTAGAAAATATACTTTAAAACGAATCCGTGGCCGCTTGAACGAATTAAAACGGAGTTAAACGAAAAGCTATGAATTTTTCAAGTTGACGACGGAATATATATTTTTCAGAAAATTTCAGCATACTATTTTTGGTTTGTACGATCAAAAACTAGCCTTAAGCTTCACAAATTATTTCGACTTGTCAAAAATATATTAGTATACTTTGATACGAAGCTAAGGACGTATTATACGTAGAAAACGGATTTGAAACGACAAATATATGCACGTTTTCATAAACTTGCCGTAACTATTATTTTCTGAAAATCTATATTATTTTTACAAAACCATTGTTACGTAGCTGTAACGCCCATGTTGAGGGTGTTTTAAAACCATATCTGGAACTTTTGAACAAATGTCTCTAGTAAAATCAATTTCACCGCCATATTTTTCAAAACGACAAGCCGTTTGTATACGAGTTGTAGTAAATTATTTACGATGTTCAAACTTGCCGAATTCATTTTCTGCACAACAATTAGCCAAAATCACTATCTTTAACCCTTAATATCTTATATCGAGAGACCTTTTGGACGGAAACTTCTGAACTGAAACTTTTAGATATCGATACAAACTTTCCAAAACCGTCGAGTTCGTTCTCTAACGATCGACGTACACCATTTTACGACTAGTTTTCCAAAGCCATTTTTGTTAATTTCATGAAAATTCCGACGACATTGTTTTGCGACGAAAAGTGGAAATTTCACTAAAAATCATTATAAAACCATTGTAGGATGACATTTTGACGTAAAAACATGTAAAGTCATTTTGAAGGGTCAAGACGTCAAAAGAGTATTTTTCGACGACGAGTAATATTTTTCAAAACCCGCAAATGGTATAAATAACATATGAAGTGCATGCATAACATTACATTGCAACTCATGACATATCATATCATTCGTAATAGGTCCCGGTTAACGCATCACATTATACCTCGGTGTACTCACTTTTGCCATTATTCCAGTTATCCAAGTGAGTTTTCATAGCCCCGTTTTACATGCTTTCGATTATTTTCAAACCCACGGGGGAGAATACATTGCACTACATTTTTTTTGTACGATACCAAGTATGTTAAATTCATTTACATTGCTTAAGTTACCGCATTTGCCAATTTGAAAGTCCCCATTACTTGAACATGAACCGTTAATCTTTGAAGCGAGGATGAGTGGATAGATCTATCGAGGGTGACGCCTCCATCCAGGTTGGTGAATCCCAACCAGGTAAACGGATGCATTTCATTTGATAACATTACGGAGTTGTCTGGCAAACACTCTGCAGGGGCATACATTATTGAACAGTCTAGTTTCGGGGTCATGGGCTTAGAGCAATTGTAACATTTTTACGTGACATAATTGTCATGCCTGAAACATTTTACGTGACAGGATTTTCATGCATGATCTATACTTGTGTAGTCGTATAAAACATTTACATAAACCTATGATTTCTCACCAACATTATTGTGGACCGTTTTTAGCAATGTATTTTCAGGTAACTGAGGCATTATCATCATGACATGGTTAGGAACCTACATTTTGAGTCGTGGCGTCGACTTACATTATTGTACATTATGGCACTATCTTTCAAAAACATCGTTTGGACTTGTATTATATTTATGTTTCCGCAAACTTTGTAAACCTTTTGGGACCGATGTTGTACTCTGAATGCTTTTGTTAAATATCAACGATGTGTTTTTAAAACGACACTTTAGGTCGTTCAATATAACTGTGATGTGGTGCTATGACAGTCAATCCCCCAGGAATTCCATTCCGCTGCAAAACAGGTAAATTGGGGGTGTGACAGATTGGTACCAGAGCTACAGTTATAGAGAACTAGGTTGCATCATTGACCCTAGACTATAACTACATCATCATAGCATCTCATCATTTCATCATAAGTGCATGTTCACTTTGCATGCGATTTATACGTACATTTTTCGAGCTATTTACTTTCATTTCAAAATGATTGTCACATGGATGCCCTTAAGTACCCATCCCATTATCTTTTCCTCATACTCTAATGTGGAGAATTCCTTGTCATTCCCTATCACAATTTTCACATCAATTGACTCATCACCGATAACGTTGAATACCGAGATAAACCTTTTAGGAGGACGAAGTTACACCTACACCATCACGATCACTATCGATTCACTGTAAGATCAGTACAATTTTTATCACTCAGTTGGACAGATCATACCATTGGGTAGAACTTATAGGCTTAGTCCTAATGAACCTATTTTCTTAACTCACCACAAGGATTCCATTATTATCATTGTCATTATTTTCATCATCATTATCATTTCGAGCACCATCCGTACCATCACATCTCATACACGATACTCATACACCCGACTTGCAGCTGGGAAGCTGCATGATTTGACACACCATTACCATCTACCACTAAGACTACAAACACTACACCATCTCATAGGTTTGAGGACTGTAAGAGTTCTAGGGCTATTGTTGCTAGACCGTCTACTATTCCTACACTTGAGACATGATTAGACTACCAACAGGAACAGATAATAAGTACCTTTCTAGCTAATGTAATCTTTATCATTTATTATCTCTACGATAATCACCACCTTGTTTATTTCATTCCTTACTCCAATTGCCAAATTTTCCATCATTTCACGACAATACATCACTATCTTACTAGGGGTTAGGCCAACTTTATTCTCGACCAATTAGTAGATTATTACTGCTCGATAAGGTTCTCCTATGTATCCTACAAACCATCCAACAAATTTTATTCCAAATTATCCTGCTACTATTTCATGAAATTATTTCACTTGATTTCATTTCGAATATTTATCACTATCTTAGAAACGTTGTTTCATAAAGTTTTAACACAAGTTGTTTTATTACCAACTTATCAATTGGTTTCAGTCATTTTATCAACTATTTAATATCCTCATGCGAAACGATTTTCATGTTACTCTGAAAAATCATCGAGCTATTATCTTACAAAACAAAACGTTGAATACCAACCATTTGTCCTACATTCACTATTATGAGATAATAAACTTCATTTTTATCAACGCAAACTGCTTTCAACTATTCTACCGACCATTTCATCTTACTCCTGTACCATTAAACCTAAAATTTACGATTTTGATAATACTTTATAAACAATGACCTTACTGATACTTTGCAAACTATTTTTTTTCATAGTATGAAAACCGATTATTTGCTATTAATTTATAAAACAACAAACAATTGCAATAGCAAGTTATAAACTATATTACAAATTTTTCCTGCAAGTAATATTACGGTCTTATAAACTATTTTACCCTTTTGGTGAGCTATTTTAGCCACTGTTTGATTTAAAATCATAATACTTGGTACGCTTACCTCACAGACTATTCGCCTTTACTTTACTGACTATTATATTACCAACCTCTAAACCATCTTGATACTAATTGAACTACGAAATCTTCTATTATTGGACAAACGATAAATTTTTTTTTTTTTTGTAAGCATGAAACTTCATCTTTACCTTTTCATATATATTTTTCATACATTTTCTTGAAGTCCTCATGGTCATATTTGATTTGTTATAGTTTTTATCCATGTTTATCAAATGTTATCACCCATATGTGTCCTATTAATTTTTATAACAAGTACGTACTAGTTAGAAGTTTATAAAAAATGAGAAGTTTGAAAAATGGATCATCAAAGTCTAGTTGTGGTTAAACAAGTAGATAAAAATGGTAAAGTTTAAAATAAGCGCGGAAGCGCTGTCGAAATTTATAAATTTTTTCGAAAAGTTAGTCATTTTTATAAGTTTATTAAAGATTTAGAAAATAGATTTTTAGTTATGAACGTGGCCTTTTGAACGAAAAAGATACGTGGTTTCCAAGTTACGATTTAAAAACTACCATTTTTCGGAAAATGTTTATACAGTCCGAGTTTTAACTGACCAAACAATAGCCTAAAAAAAAAAAAAAAAAAAAAAATTTTCTGTGAAGTCTCCGAAGTTTAAAAATATATTAGTACTCTTGATCACCTTCGAATGGATATAAAGAACTTGAAAAAAAAAACGGACTTAAAACGAGTGAATAAAGGTTAACCGAACTTTGAGTCAAAAACGTGCTGAAAACACTATTCCCAGCATTAGTATGCTGTCAGGATTTTTTTTTATCAAGGTTTTGAGGGCCTAAACGGACGTTTCGGGGGAAACGGACCTTAAAAACGAGCTAGTTTTCCTATGTATATATTACGTCAAGTCCGATGTAAACCGATTTGTCAATCCTTAAAACCGTTACTTAGTTTCAACTACATTTTCACCAATTGCTCAAAAGTGATTATTTTTGACAAGGAACCGTCACACATCCAAGTAACAATATTTTATTTAACTAGTTTTCAAGTAGCATATTGGGTGATACGTTTTCAAATCATACATTCACGACAACATATCATAACAAAAGTCATACCATTCATTTTAGGTCGCGGATAGTTCCGAGCCTCACTTTCGTGCACTTCATTTTGTTAACATATCAATCACACCAGGTGAGTTCATACCCCGCTTTTACTTGTTTAAAATCCTATAAACTATTTGGGGCGAGATACTTGCTTATTTATCAAAACATTTAAACTCTATTGCAAAGTTTTATAATCAGATATATCGTGCATAAACATTTCTTTCTGTTAACACTCTATAGATGCTTACGCCATTTATTTTTCACTCAACCGATAAGTTAGGATTCGACGAGTGACTTTTTTAGGAAAGACTTCCTATACCATCTGTAAGGAGGATTCCTCGATACAAGAAAACAATGAAAGGATTTTTGGAATTACCAACAAGGACTAGAACTAGATGGTAGGATGATTCAAAACTCAACAAAAACCTTAAGACATCACGAGGCCTTCCGAACCACTATTTTGGATTAGAATCCAAACTCTATCATTCCAAAAGTTCTAGCTAGACTGAGTTACGAGATTTAATACGAAGCGAATACCCATGAAGCAACACTATAGGGATATACCAAGTCTTCTAACTGAGGCTGTAGAACATTCTGTTAAACATGGCCTCAACAATATGTGAATTTCCCTGCAATGAGTGTCCCTTAAAGGAAAATTTTGGTTAAATTAAGGTTATCGATATAAACTTCCCCTAAGGCATTGTGTTCTCTAGAAATTCCAAGTAACCTCACTTCCATATCAAGAGATGCCCCAGGTTTGAACACGTCGGACAATCAATGACTCCCCACCTACAAGTGAAACCAGAACAAACATTCTTCGACATAGTATAAGCTGATATCTACTTTCTTGCTAACATGATAACAATATTAGTGATGAACTATTCTTGGAAGCACTCAATATCGGAACAAATCTTGGAAAACCAACCACTACACCACCTCATTTAAATATTTAAGGTTTGTGACTTTACAACATGGAGTATGGGAACCCTTCGATAATCAAACAATAAACATTTTAGTTATAGAGACCAAGCACATTAGGCAAGTAATACACAGGTCATGACATTCGATAGGATTAGAAACGCGAGGAATCACAACTGTTACCTATAATCTATTCTTTTCAATAAGGTCCTTTCCTACAGATCTAACATTTTTGAAGTATAACACAAGACACGTGGTATTAATTCCAGTTGTACCTATTATAAGCTATTCGATTCATCTTAGACTGCTGACAGTCATTTCAGGATTTCCATGAAACCTACTAGGACATGATTACCGCCTACTACCCTCAGCTCAATGGTTAGTGCTAGAGAACAATTCCCACATTAGATTATATGCTCAAGCCATTATGACCTTCTAGAAATGATTAGGTAAATCATTCTCCATCGACAAGTTTCTTTGCAACAATAGTTAACTCATGAACGTATTGACTACACCATTCGAGGCACTGTAAGGTTGAGGTATCAATCACTTATTCAAGGATTAAAAATCAGGAAAGTCCAATTCATTAGTCCATGATTCATTCATGAAACAAACAAAGAAGTCATACAAATCAAGAATCAGTTACAATTAACAACATATAGCTAGATAAGCTACATCGTTATACGATGCGAAATTTGGAGATATGTCCCATTAGCCGCAAACCATTAGAATTTCAAGTGGGCAACAAATTATGCACAAGGACCCGTCTTGGAAAGGCGTGGTACGATAAAAAAAAAAAAAAAAAACTGACTGACGAACCAATCGACCCAAATATTCTCATCTATCGTACCTTATTTTCTTTCCGATTTGTTATCATTTACGAGAATTTTAATTCCTTTTACTTTAACTATCATTGTAACAACACGGTTTAAATCTTTGTAAACATTGAGAGTTATAACAACTAAACCGAACGTCACATCAGGTCCTTAATTATACATAGCCTAGCTAACTATGTCTAATTCGGAGGATCATGTTATGTTGGGAGCGGTTATTTATAAATCTTAGTGCAAGCAAAATGTTCACATGTTCCAATTCAAAGTGTTACTTATGAGAGACTCATTCGATACTTTCTTTACTACGATGTTTTGTACACTCTCAATCATCGATAACCGTAACGACACTTCTCCATGTCTTTTCTTCTCGTTATTCATTACAAACTCAAATTCGATAGACCAACATGAACTGAATTCAGGACTGAATTCTTTTGATGGGCGAATGTGACAACCCGTACTTTCAGGTCATTTCTCGAAACAATTTATGCCTCACTATTTCAACATTTATCGTAAACTAGGTTTACGTGTTCCAATTCGCGTACCTTTATGGTTTAGCGGCGAATTCATGATCATATCACCACGAACATTTCATATGGACTAAGATTAGTCTACATTTCATTGACATCTTTTGCATCACATTAATTCATTCATGACATTTCATTTCGCATTTAACGCGTAATTTTTATATTTAATAAACGTTATCGCGTGAGTTATTATTTTGAACATTTAATCCATACTTCCAAAATGATCCCGGTATATTTTTATACTTATATTTAGTTTATAAAAACTATATTTTGAGTTTACCCAGTGTTTTAAATTTATCTTGTATATAAATTGTTAAATTTATATTATTACGACAGTTTCTTAAAAATTACATGATAATTATTATATCACTCAAATTTTACAAGGAATGTATTTTTACAATTTTTATGATCTCATTATACTTCACTTTGATCCATTAAAGCTTATTTTAGTCCATACTACTCAAAGTTCACAACTATATACAAGTTTCAACATCTTTCACTTAACTACATTTTTCTTACAAATAATTACTTACACAATTTTTACAATATATAAAAGAAAAAAAAATATTTTGAGATACATCCCCTCCCCCAAAACCGGTCATGTGGGGAGGGTAGGCATTTATTGATTGGGTAGATAATTCTTTGATAGTATAGATATACACTCCAACTTCATTTACCACATTCATTCCTTCACTCAATAATTCAAGTCATCTATTCTCTCTTTTTCTTCTCTCTAAAACCCCAAGCTACAAGAAGAAGAAGAGATCATCAAAATTTTCAAGATCAAGTTCTAAACAATCTAGATTACACTCTTATTAAGGTTTTGAAATAAAACCCTAGGGTGTTTAGGTTAATCCTTGTTCTAATCACCTCATCATAATAACTTGTAAACATATCACTTCATTTTAATCTCTTTCACTTTCATTTCATATTTATTTCTTCATATTTGGAGCAAACATGCAAGACTTATGTTGATTTATACCATTTTACATGATTTTTAGAGTTATATCTATATAAAGTCATCCTATAATTATTCCCTTGGTATATATTGGTCTTGATGATGTTTAGGAACCCATGACACCCTAAGAAGGTGTATGGTAGGATTAGATTAGTTTTGGAGTTGATTTGAAGGGATTGAAATAGGTTTAGTACTGAAAAACTATTTTCGACATAATTAAAAGTGGTCTGTCCTTATTTTGTTTTTCTGAAAATCCGACAGTAGGCACGAATTTTTGGCCTTGATATTTAGAAAATATACTTTAAAACGAATCCGTGACTGCTTGAACGGATTAAACGTTATACGAAGAAGTTATGAATTTTTCAGTTGACACGAATATATATTTTTCAGAAAATTCAGCATACTATTTTTGGTTTGTACGGTCAAAACGAGCCTAACTTCACAAATTATTTCGCTTGTCAAAATATATTATATACTTTGATACGAAGCTAGGACGTATTATAATAGAAACGGATTTGAAACGCAAATATATGCACGTTTTCATAAACTGCCGAACTATTATTTTCTCAAAAACTATATTATTTTACAATACCATTGTTACGTAGCTGTAACGCCTGTTGAGGCTGTTTTTAACCATGATCTGGAACTTTTTGGAACGAAATGTCTTCTAGTAAAATCAAGTTCACCGGCCATATTTTTCAAAACAACAAGCCGTTTGTATACTAGTTGTAGTAAATTATTTACGGATGTTCAACTTGGCAAATTCATTTTCTGCACAACAATTAGCCAAAATCACTATCTTTAACCCTTAATATCTTTATGATCGAGACCTTTTGGACGGAAACTTCTGAACTGAAACTTTTAGATATCGATACAAATTTTCCAAAACCGTCGAGTTCGTTCTCTAACGATCGACGTACACCATTTTACGACTAGTTTTCCAAAGCCATTTTTGTTAATTTCATGAAAATTCCTACGACATTGTTTTGCGACGAAAAGTGGAAATTTCACTAAAAATCATTATAAAACCATTGTAGGATGACATTTTGACGTAAAACATGTAAAGTCATTTTTGAAGGGTCAAGACGTCAAAAGAGTATTTTTCGACGACGAGTAATATTTTTCAAAAACCGCAAATGGTATAAATAACATATGAAGTGCATGCATAACATTACATTGCAACTCATGACATATCATATCATTCGTATAGGTCCCGTTAACGCATCACATTATACCTCAGTGTACTCACTTTTGCCATTATTCCAGTTATCCAAGTGAGTTTTCATAGCCCCGTTTTACATGCTTTCGATTATTTTCAAACCCACGGGGGGGAATACATTGCACTACATTTTTTTGTACGATACCAAGTATGTTAAATTCATTTACATTGCTTAAGTTACCGCATTTGCCAATTTGAAAGTCCCCATTACTTGAACATGAACCGTTAATCTTTGAAGCGAGGATGAGTGGATAGATCTATCGAGGGTGACGCCTCCATCCGGGTTGGTGAATCCCAACCAGTAAACGGATGCATTTCATTTGATAACATTACGAGTTGTCGGCAAAACACTCTGCAGGGGCATACATTATTGAACTTCTAGTTTCGGGGTCATGGGCTTAGAGCAATTGTAACATTTTTACGTGACATAATTGTCATGCCTGAAACATTTTACGTGACAGGATTGTCATGCATGATCTATACTTGTGTAGTCGTATAAAACATTTACATAAACCTATGATTTCTCACCAACATTATTGTTGACCGCTTTTAGCAATGTATTTTCAGGTAACTGAGGCATTATCATCATGACATGGTTAGGAACCTACATTTTGAGTCGTGGCGTCGACTTACATTATTGTACATTATGGCACTATCTTTCAAAAACATCGTTTGGACTTGTATTATATTTATGTTTCCGCAAACTTTGTAAACCTTTTGGGACCGATGTTGTACTCTGATGCTTTGTTAAATATCAACGATGTGTTTTTTTAAAACGACACTTTAGGTCGGTCAATATAACTGTGATGTGGTGCTATGACAGTCAATCCCCCAGGAATTCCATTCCGCTGCAAAACAGGTAAATTGGGGGTGTGACATTTTAATGAAGAAATATGTAATTAAAAGTTAGGTTTTAATTGTTTAGAAAGTATTTGTTGATGATATTGTGATTTTAGAGACGAAATGAGTGACTAGAAGTTAGTTTGACTAATGGAATCATATTGTAAGAGCACGGCTAAGCCTTTGTCGAAGCTGTAGGCTAAGCCGAAGGCTTAGTCTACGTTAAACATATAGACTATGATGTGTTAGTGAAAAATCTCAAGTGATTAGTTGCATGAAAAAGGTTAAAAAACTTATATTCTCTATCATACATGATAGAAGTTGGGTTTTAAGCGTTTATGGAGATTTTTTTTGATGATATTGGTATGAAAAGTGTGATTACAAGGCATAGCCTGCCGCTAAGATTTCGGAAAAGTGAAGGCATAACCTTCGACAAAGTGAAGGCATATCCTTCAACAAAAGTTAAGGCGTCGCTTGCAAATAAGCCTTCAATTCGGCTAAGCAAAGGCTTAGCCATAAGCTATGCCTTAGGCAAAAGCCTTAATCTGATCTTATTGTATATCACATATGCTATAAATCTGTTTGTGAAAAAAAAAATACTAGTATAAATCATGTATGATTATTGAAAATATATGGTTGCCAAAATATATGTCATGCTGTAGCAAAATAAGATCGGAAAAGCTAAGAGACCGAAACAAGGAAAAAAGCTTGGACAACCTACTTTAGGTACGCTTTTCGTTATAATATATCACATGTGATAAACATACAAAAATACAATGATATCTGATAATATTATATAAACATTTTAATGCAGGCAAAAGATTGACAATATTTGAGGTACAATATAAAAGACTGACTGAGCAACAAAAAAAAAAAGCAAAGGGATGGAGGAGAAGCTAAAGAATCGGTAAAGCAAAGAAATCAGAAGAAGCTAAAGCAGCTGAAGAAGAAGCAAAGAAGAAAGTCGTTGAAGAAGCTGCTAAAGCTAAAGCCACTAAAGAAGAAGCTAAAGCCACTAAAGAAGAAGCTAAAGCGGCAGAAGAACAAGAAAAGAAGAAAGACACTGAAAAAGAAGAAGCTATCAAGAAGGCGGCTCACGAAGATGCTATCAAGAAAGCAGCTTATGTGAGTGTGTTGCTAAAAGAGTTCATGTCAGTGTGTTGCTGAAATGGTTTAAGTTTGTTGGTACTGTGTCGTTATGTTTTATTATGAAATGAAATTGGCGAAACATCTGCGGATGTGATTTTGAATATTATGTCTATTTTGTTTAAGATTTATTGCACTCATAGATAATCACTTATGCGTTTTAACATTTAGAACAGGAAACTGCTATCATAGTTTAAACATCAAGTATAGATAAAATAACGAAGATTATGTGAAATCACGTGTAATTCCTAAAAAGAAATCACATATAATAGTTTGTTACTAACTTCTAAAATACATATATCACATGTGGTAATTCAAATGAAAAAAGATGTTGTAAAATCGCATGTGATATATAATAGATTCACATTCTTGTAACATGAAAAACAACAAAAATCAAGTAAAAAGAAAACTTTAACACTTGTTCGTATAAAAATCAAACAATCAACGATAAAAAAAAAGTACTTTTAAACATCACATGTGATAATTTAAAATGAAAAGGAAGTAATGTAAAATCACATATGATTTTCTAGATTCACATTCCTGTAACATCAAAATCAAGTAAAAAATAATTTCTAACACTTGTTCATATAAAAAGCAAACAACCAACCACAAAAAAGGAGTACTCTTATTCAAAAAAAAGGGAAAAAAAAAGCAAGCAGTTTGATGAATTATCACTGAACCAAATCTTATTCTTCTTGAAACAAGTCTTATTCTTGAACCAAATCTTCTTTTCTTGAACCACAACTTCTTCTTAAACCACAACTTCTTCTTGAACTTCAAACCTACATGACACATCCTCTTGTTGTGATCTAAACCTCCACATAATGAACATGCATTCCTATTCTTGAAACTTTTTTCAATCGCTTTCTCTTTTCCTCTTTTACTTCGCCACTTTCGTCGTCCTTTGGGCGTTCCAACAGATGAATTGTTAACCTCAACTATAGGAGGCTTTGCGACTCCATCAAGCTACTCCAAGTTATCATTCTTGTTCTTTGATTGGATTGTACCTTGGCTTATCTTTACTAAACAAATGAACACAGTGATCAACAATAGAATTTGCCTCATTTACAAAATTCTCGACAACCACATTCTTTTCACCATATAGGCGACAATCATAAAATGAATCTTAAACAGTGCCTTTAACAAGTAAAACATTTTCATAAACTTTTGGAATATTATAAACAGTTCCCAGGAGTATCAAAATTAGAGTGAACAACAAATGATTCAGGAGTATGCAACACATTCAACTCTGAAAATATAAAAAGAAAACAAATAAATACATTGTTTAATGATAAAATGCAAATATCACATGTATATTTAACGAAATAAACACAATGATGAAAAATAGCAATATCACATGTGATATATCTAACAAAATAGCCTTAGTTAGAAACATATTAACCAAATCTAAAATCACATGTGATATATTTCATATTAACCAAAAACTGCTTATTACTAACTGATAAGTTAAAACCAGCTTAATTCAACTTATATCAACAACTTAATATAACCAATTGCTAAATGATAAGTTATTCAGAACATAAAACTGCCTAATCATACAGCTTATTTACTTAACACATGATCTATAGTAGAAAAAATAGATTATTAGAATAAGCATACTCTTAACAGCTTGTGTTTCATCACTCTCCTGCTCATAACCAACAATCTCTTCAGTATACTTAGCAGTAAAAGCAGGATTAAATGGAATAGAACTTTGATTAACAACATCACACGTAACCGAATTTTGCGAAACACAACTTTGCTCAATTGCTTGAATCAAATCCATAGCACCTGATGATTCATAAAATAATATGAATAAGTTAACTTATAATTCAGCACAATAACTTCAATTGACGATAACTAATAAGCTTATTGAGATCAATCACCTACAAAAATGAATAAAAAACCTTATTGATGAAAATAACAAGATGAATATGAAGTTGGTGATGACGAATTGAAGAACGATATGAAAAGAGCATCGCTTAATGAATTGAAGAAAAGAACTTTTGTTTTATTGATGAGCAGGTGAAGTGTTAATCTAGTGAGAAAAAACGTGAATTAAAAAAACACACAGTTTGTGTGTGTATTAAATGAGACGTTATTAAAAAAAATAGGTTTATATGTTGGATACAAATACCCATGTAGTGTAAATTGTTAATTTAATCTCAACCATTAGATAAAATGAAGATGAAGAGTGTGGATTGATCCCTTGGTATCTTAATAAAGTTTGGTATTCAAATGATATTAAACGACAATGATCTCTCGCAGTAAAATAAAGAGTAATGGTGATGAGAATTTATTTATTTATTTATTATTATCGATAGCTAAATCAACATAATATAATATGTGTTATGACGGCTAGAGTTTTGGGTTTATGCATTAAATACAAAAAACAAAATCCTAAAAAAAAATGAAAATAACTTGGATCCCTGGTAAGTAGCCAATAACCACATGATAGCAAATTTTGTAGATGGATCTTACCTAAAGCTCGTATACCATGTAAACAATTAAAACCCCGCAAGGTGCTATGTTTATTAACCAGATATTTATAATTTACATAGGATAACTTAATCCTAATGGACCCTAACCCCACATTAGGTTTGGGCCATATTAATTGTCTAATACTCACCCGCAATCTGAGCGGCAAAATCGCGAAAGCTCGAATTGGATATGAAAGCTAAATAAATACTAAAGCAATAAGAATGTTGTTGATGAATACGTCCATCAGCAAGCAAGCAGAAACAAATCTTCATCTGCAACAGCAACATAAGAAAAAAAACAATAATTAATTTATTTTTGAAGACATCGGATACTAAGCGGTAGCAAGTTTCTAACAGCAACAACAAAACCAAAGCGGAGATAACATTTTTTTTCCAATGGTGATAGTGTATCAAATCAGACGTAAGTTTTTTTTCTTACTAAACAAATGAAAAAAAGATAATGCATATACCAGTTGGTAGTTTGTGAGGTTTATGGTTTAAAGAGATTTGGATGTGTTAGAATGCAAAACAGAAGAAGATAGCAAAGAAAAGTTTATGAAGGTTGAGTGTCAAAGGGTTTAGGGTTGAAATATTTTTGTTTTTATTTTATATTGGTTAAAGGGTTACGGTTAGGGTTTGACGGGATGACATAGAGGAAGCGGCTCAGCTTAGCCATTTAAGTCTGAAGATCCGATTCGTTCTGATATCATGTTAAACAATGAAAACCCCGTAAGATGTTATGTTTATTAATTAGTTATAATGGACCCTAACCCCACATCAAGTTTGGGCCATATCCATTATCTAATAATAATAAGCATTTTATGAGTTATCAACTTCTCATATATGTCTCTCCATTTATCAGTAGTATTCTACATGAGAATTATTTTTCTTTTATATTTGATGATCACCGTGTGTGCTTATCTAAACTAGAAAAAGTATTTTTTTTTCCCTCTTAAACTTAAATTTTTTAAATATGAGTCATGTTTAATCTCACAATATGTATTTAAAACATAAATCTCAATCTTTTGTTTACTTTCCTACATACGAATCAACATTGTTGCCTTAAACTGTTTTTAAACCCCGTATCATATGCATGACAAGTTTTTGTAAATAGATGTTTTAAAAACGTTTTTAAAAATAGTTCCTACAAAAAGTTTCAATAATATGCATGACAACTTTCTTTGAATGTAGTTTCTAAAAAAGAAGATTTTTTTTCCAATTAATCTCAACATTAATAATTTCTAAGAAAAAAAAATAAAAATAAAAATAGAAAGAAAAAAAGAATTGATTAAAGATTTTTTTTTCATAAAAGGATGTGGTATGTTGTATGCACTTGAGGGAAGATGAGATTTTTTTTTATAAAAAAAAAAGAAGAGAGAATTGATTAAAATGATTTTTATTGGTGACAAGTTATTTTATAAAAGATTATTCGAAAACATTATGCGGATATATCATTTTTCTTCTAAAGTTCCATCTACAAACTCTATTATATAAGACATCATATTACAACTTCTTATTATTAGTTTGTTATAGGTTTTTCATAGTTAATGAAAATGAATTATCACATTTTACAACCTTTTTCAGTAACATTTTGATTATTTTAGATTGTATGTATATATAAACGTTACATGAAGGGGGTTGATATTCTCACCATATTTCTTTATTTATGCATCACAATTTATGCATTACAGTATTGTACGGTACAAACTGTAATGAATAAAATATGATGCATGCATCAAAATATGTGATGTAAGTATCAATTCCCTTACATAAAACATTTAACCACAATATCATAACTATAACTATTAACCTTGTAAATATGCATGAACTGAACTTATAGAAACCCACAATCCACATTCTTTGCTTAAATAATGTCCACATGAATTGTATAATTCACATGATGATGTTGATTGAATAAGTTTTTTATTATACAAGCAATATTTGGAACTAAATCTAACTTGAGTCAAGTTGTCCCAACAACTTGAGAGGATCTTCTTCCAATCACTAATGGTAGCTTATTTAGCTGAACATGTCTACTAAATATCATGATAAGTTATATCTTTACTAAAAGATCGTAGTAAGTTATGTCTTTTCTTTACCGTATAAAAATAAGACACATTTGTTTAATTTACTTGCTTAAATTACTCAAAACAAGATGTATTACATTCGTGTGAAACTGGCAATCACAATTTTCATGCATTTACATGAAATAAAAATGGACAAAATTAACGTTATAGCTAATGGCTATGTTTGGACGAATTTATTGTTTTGTTCTTGCATTTTATATTTTGATTTATTTAATGTTTTACAAGTTTATAATATATTAAAAGATGCTAGCAAGGTACCCGTGTGTTGCAGCGACGTGTCCTGTAATCAAATTTTTTGGAGAGTAATATTTTTCGATTACATGTTTTTGCGAGAATAACTTTACGAATGGCAATATTTTTAAGGAATAAATTTATCGCACACTATTGCATATTAAAAATGTTAGACTACTTTTTTATATACTTTCTTTTTCAGTATTTTCGTTCAAGCATATTAGGAGAAAAAGTTGTTCTATATGGTATAAATAACTACTTTTTTGTACTTTCTTTTTTTAAGTATTTTTGTTCAAGCATATATATTTTACCAACTCTGTTTTCGTTTCTTCTCACAACTTTTAATTAATGCTAATAATAAAAAACCTAAAAATTAGAGATTCAGTTAAATGAAATCCCTTATTTCAACTCAAATATTACAACATTAATGCACTCGTCATTCTTTAATCAGCTTACCAAATGAAACCGAACAAATACATTGTTTACTTCTTTTGAAACATCAAATTACTTTAACTGAAAACTTACAATATGTTTTGAAGAACTCTAACTGAAAACAAATTAGAGTAGCAAAACAATGAGGTTAAAAATAAGGCAAATAAAATTAAAGGTGCCATTTGTAATTTTGATTATAGGATATTTTTGGCATCTCTATAACTGCTTTTTTTATATTATGTTATTTTAGGTGTTGAAGATGAAATGTTTAATAAACAAATATACTTGGCACAATATTTGTTAAACAAGGCAACAACACAATATATTTTGTCTCATGCATTCAAAATCACACAGTTCTTTCTAATAATCTTTGGCATTTTCCTTTATTTTTTAAGAGTTATGGTGTTTGTAGCCTTAAAGGTTATTGTTTAAAAAAAAATTGCATAAGTAGTTATATATTCAGTCGGTTGTAGATGCTTAATTATAGGGGTGAGTAGTTATTTTTTGACGTACAATAACATATAGCATGTCCAAACATATTAAACATAACCCTTAGAGCTATGTTTAACGTTTTTTTTTTTATTATATCCATAAGATCAAATTAAGTTATGCATTAATAATATGTTTTTCTTGTTTGTGATTATAACTACATCATGTAAAGATGCCAAAATTGAGTAACTGTTATTAGTTTTGTTAAAAAAAATATATTATTTAGTTTTAGTTTTTTTTTTCAAGAATGTAGTCGGGTCACTTTACATTCTAAGTGGATTTATTATTCATATCCATATGATGTTGTAATTTCAAATTAAACACGAGGATCAATTTAAAAAAATGGAATGAACATCGCATTGTCCGATTGGATTATTAAATGTTATAGATGGTGAATTTCATCGAGCTTCTGCTTATGATCTTTTTTTATTGCTGATATACTTTAGCAGAGCATATTAGCCTCTCCAATTAGTTTTGTGTTATCTTTTTTATTGTTGGCCAAAGTTTTGACATTTGCACATCTACACATGTGTAGTTTTGTACATGTATGTAAGTTCATTTCAACATTGTTAAGACTTTAGCAGAGCATATATGAAATTATGTTTGGTCTTTTAAATTTTTAAAGGCTTTAAAGGATGCATTTAATTGAGTTTGACTTATGAAAATTTATGTAACTAGTTAAGACTTGTGTTGTAAATGTTTGAACCACAAGCTTTAGTGAATGTTTTACTTAGATCGTTGGTTGTTGTGTTAAATTGGTTTGTACCATGTATTATATAAATTGTATTTTAAGTGAAGGGGTATTTTAAAAGCAACATTAATTACAAGTTTTGAGGTTACAATACATTCAATGTTACAAGTTTTGAAATCATGTCATAAAAAGAAGGTTTGTTGGCTTAAAAAAATAAGACTTTGATAGTTAATTTCATCGAGCTTCTGCTTATGATCTTTTTATGTTGCTGATATACTTTAGCAAAGCATATTAGCCTCTCAAATTAGTTTTGGGTTATCTTTTTTATTGTTGGTCAAAGTTTGACATTTTCATATCTACACATTTGTTTAGTTTTGTACAGGTACGTAAGTTTCTTTTAGCATTATTTGTAAGTGGTTCGAGTATCCATCATGTTTATTAAAAGCTCTAGATATATATGAAATTATGTTTGTTGTTTTAAAATCTTAGAGGCTTTAAAGGATGCATTTAATTAAGTTTAACCTATGAAAAATAATGTAACTAATTAAGATTTGTGTTGTAAATGTTTGCACCATAAACTTTAGTGAATGTTTACTTAGATTGTTGGTTGTTGTGTTAAATTGGTTTGTACCATGTGCTATGTAAATTGTATTTTTGAGTGAAGAGGTATTCTAAAAACAACATTAATTACAAGTTTTAAGGTTACAATACATTCAATGTTACAAGTTTTGAAATCATGCCATAAAAAGAAGGTGTGTTGGCTTTTAAGTAGACTTCCTTTATAGAAGTCTCAAATATATTATAAAGTAGTTTAGATATAGATGTATTGCTATTATATGCATAACATTTCACAATAATTTAGCAACTATATTATTTGTCGCTATAAAATTTTGCACGTTTATATATAATAATACTAAAAGATATGCATTGCTATTATATGTATAACATTTCACTATAATTTTGCAAGTATTATATTTTCCGCTATAAATTTCCGTTCGTCTACATATAATAATACCAAAAGGTGATTATGATAATTAAATGTATATTATTACAAACAATATTTGCATGCAGATCTTTAAGAAAATGACCCCTTCCATATTAAACAAATTGGTGAATAAAACATGGCACCACCACATAATTACTATTATCTTAATGATTTAAGATCATTTGAGGACAAAAGATCTTTTATATACCAAGAAATCAATCTCCACCCTCTATTTTTATTAAATCTAATGGATGAGATTAATCCCAAAATAAAAAAATTCACTTTCATCATTTTTTTTTTCAAATATAATATCTTCCAAACCGGTTAACGTCAAGCGAAAAAAATACCATTACGACAACATTTAATTATCTTTCTATAGATAGGCACTTTGATATACTTTCGACAAAAAATTTGTTTTTCGTGTTTTTCACGCTTTTTTTAAGTTTTTTTTCTTTTTTTACGCTACTAAAAATTTGCATGAAAAAATCATTTATGATTTAACACTAATTTGAATACCACATGTGATATTAGTGTTAAATCATATATGATATGTATATGATATGTGATTTATCATATATGATTTAACACTAGTATCACATATGATATTACATATCATATGTGATTTAACACTAATATCACATGTGATCTTCAAATTTGTGTTAAATCATATATGATATTTAATGCAAATTCCAGTTTCAAAAAAAACGAAAAAAAAAAGACGAAAAAACGAGAAAAAAATGATTTTTTTTCTTTTTTTTGAAAGTATATCAAAGTGTCCGTCTATAGAAAGATAATTAAATGCTCGTCCCGATGGTGTAATTATTTTTGCTTAACGATTAACGGTTTAAGAGATATTTAAATTATAAAAATAGGTGAAATAATAAAATGCTTTTAATCTCAGCCATTGATTTTTTTAAATGATGCAGATGAGTCCCTTGGTATATAAGAAAAGTTTGATATGTAAAATAACTCTACTCTATCTTAATTGGAACGTAATAAACTTATTTAAGCAAACTAGCAGGGTACCTGTAAAGAGAAGGAATGTGATAGTTAAGGAACTGTTTTGTAAATAATAATTGTATAAGGTTTAGATTGTAAACATGTAGCATAAATGCTCTTGTAAACATTTCAATTTGATCAATTCAATTCTAACAAACTTTCCTTCTCATTTTTGTTTTCTCTCATTTACCCAATCTCCATTGTTGTTCTCATGGTATCACAGCTACAACAATGGTGTGATTAAATTGTTAAAAAGTTAGTTAATTGTTACACGTATCTACTAGTGTGTAACTGATTCAATTTCATTTAGCTTCCTCTTGTTTTCTTGCCAAGATTGGGTATTTTTCAAGATTTGGGGATTTTCGTGATTCAAGATGTCTAGTGTTAATACTACTGATTTTATTGTATCTCATCTGGATATATTCCAAAATCCGTTGTACTTGCATCATTCTGATGGTCCAGGCTCATTTCCGGTTAAAGAAAAGCTTGTTCGTTCGCAAAATTATAGGGCTTGCCGTCGTGTAATTGAAATTTGGTTGTCAACTAAGCGAAAATTAGGGTTTATCAAAGGTACGGTTGCTCGTTCTCTTACACATAATATGGTTGAATTATGGGATACTTGCAATAATATGGTTATTTGTTGGAAACTGGGTTAGTAAATGAGTCAATTGTTAGATCAATAATGTTTGTTGGAACTGCTACTGAAATATGGCAGCAGTTAGAGAAGAGATTTAGACTGAGTAATGGTTCTAGAAAGCATAAGTTGAACAAGGACACTTATGTTATTACTCAATCGGGTAGTTCAATTAATGAGTACTAAACTAAGATGAAGAGTATTTAGGAGTAATTAGATAATATGAATACTTTGCATGTTTTGTCTGAAATTACTCTTGAAATTGCCAATTTTCTAACGTGTTGAATGAGCAAAAAATAAGAGCAGAGATTGTTTCAGCTTCTTAATGGGTTGGATTAGCACTTTAATAGCTAAAGAAGTCAATTGCACAAGATTGTGCCTCTACCTAGTGTTGAGAATTCTTGTTCCATGTTGCAACAAGAGGAATCTCAGAGGAATTTGTTTAGTGCTACTTCTCTTTGAGTTAAGTGCTTTACTTAGTAAGGGTTCATTCAAAGAGAAATGTACAATTTTCGGTTTCATGTGGCATCCACCAGAAAAGTGCTGGGAGAAAGTAGGCTATCCATCGTGGCAGCCTAAGTATAAGCAGTCTAAGAACAAAGATGGGCAAAGTAGGTTTGCTTCCAAAACTATGACACATGTGGAAAGTGGGAATGTAAGCTTTACTCCACAACAGTTTGAGCAACTCATGAAGACATTCCAGCAAATGAAGAGTGGTATTAAGACTTTTGATGATTTTAAGCATGCCTTTGCTGCAGGTATTGCTTATTTAAATAGTTAAGTAGAATTTCTAGAACTTATTGAGGACTGGATTTATGACACTGGTGCTAGTGACCATATGAAACCCGAGAATTCACATACCTTAGATCCTTATATGCTACAAATTAATCCACAAATAAGACTGTCAAATGGTAGTACATAAGTTATTTCACATGTTGGGAGACCGAAATTGAACAATGGACTGTTATTTAAAGATGCTTTGGTGGATCCTTCTTTTAAGTTTAGTTTATTGTCGGTACCAAAACTAACAGAAGATAACCATTGTGTTGTATGTTTTTTCCCACAATTTTGTGTTGTTTAGTACTTGACAACCAAGAGGTCGCAAGCATAGGTAAGAAGAAGGCAGGTTTGTACCATTTGGTGAATGCACCACTTGAGAAGATTGATAGTATGTTCACTAGTATGGTTAATTTTGCACTTGCTAAATTTTCTTTGTCGGTTGTAAATACCGCTTGTGTCAATAACAGTGGCGGACCTAGCCAGAAATCTAAGGTGGTTCCTTAATTTGGTCAAGTTGAAAAATGCGATGAGTCAACCAATCAACCGGTCAAATTTTTGGGTCGGGTTGGGTCGGTCTTATTTAACAAGATGCGATAATGAAAATAACAATAAACATAGATTATAACATAATAGTTAATGTGTTTCAATTTCAGTTTCAATTGCGTCTTCCCTATATTTCATAGCTTGAAAATGAGCAATGATTGTATCATTACTAATACCTTCTAATATATCTTTTTCAACATATGAAACTAAACAATCATGCATAATTTTTTTTTTTTTGAACAGAATCATGCATAAATTCATCCCCCATATTATTGCGTAGATCACTCTTAATCAACTTCATAGTCGAAAATGCACACTCCATAGTAGAAGTTGCAACCGGCAAAATCAATACTATTTTGATGAGACGATATATACAGTTGGGTAGATTTCATTTTTATTTGTTTCAACCATCTCCTTGCATATATATTTAATATCTTTCAAGGTAGCAAACTCTTTATCTCCACTTACATCTAGAATATATTGTTTAAGTTCTAATTCAAGTGAATCATAAGGTGTTGAAAAATATAGCCAATTATAGTAGATCGTCGACTTAAATGCTTCAAATGACTTAGTTAGCACAAAGAAGACATGAAAATAAGTAGTCCCGTGTTCACCTCATTAAAACGATGATTGAGCTTTGAAGTTGCATATCAATAACTGAGTAAAATACATCAACCTGGTAATGGTACAAGTTGTTAAGATAAACAAATAGTTAAAATCATATTATTAGTGGCTAACATGTGAAGTGTGAAGTAGTAAAACAAATACATCAACTTAATTGTAGTGGAAATTGCTAACCTTCAAACAAATGTGGCGACTTATTCCATCAAAATATGCACCATTCATTTCAATAAGTTCATAATCATATTTTTCACAAAACAAAGCAACCTTCTCTATAAGTGGTTCCCGTCCTCCATTCCTCATTTCTAGTAATATTTTCGTAGAAGTCCTCACTTGATGCATTGCATTAATAATTTGTTGGTCTTTATTTTGTAATATTTTATTTAAACCATTTTGTTAATAGAAATAAGCCGTAAAAACGATTATTTATATTTTACGATCTTCTAATGTTTTTTCGATAACAAATGTAAAATCATTATAAGGAAACAAATAAAATACGTAAATGGTTTGAGCCAATAGTTTACTAACACACTTACGTTTTCACATAAAACACCAAAACAAGTAATAGTGTTTTCATGATTTAGTAATACATATGTACAACAACAAGTGTTTACATATTGGGTAGATATATACATAATTAGTATGGGAAATATAATGGGTAGAAGTGTAAGTATTTGACCCATTGACCAAATACATTGAATGTAGTTGGGTATAACCCAAAGTCCATGACCCATACCAATGGAGCATAACCCTTAACCCATTGCATGACATCACGCATAAGTCATAATGGGTATTACGCATGACCCATGGAGCAAACCCATAACCCATGGACTAGATGCATTGCATCTAGTAGATATATTGTATCTACTTGGATACCCATGGTCCAAAGTCTAGGACCCATGACCCATAACCCATGACCTAAAACCCATGGGCAGAGAGGAGCGTCCCACGGTTCCCCCAGTTTACACTGGACGGATCCCTCAAGTAAGGGATACGTGGGATCCGTGGAACAGTAACTTATTTTCTTCTATAAATAGTAAGTCATTTCTTCATTTTGGGCTATCACTTCTACACATACTTTCTCCTAGTATTGTAAAACTTCTAACATCAGATCCTAAGGATCTCTCTATGTATTTTGTATTTGTTTTTGTGTGATTCTCTAGGTTCCTCTTAAAGGCGAGATCACCACCTCTTGAAGTCGAGCAAGCTCAAGTCCATGAGTTGCCATGCTTCGTCATCATCAAGACTACTGAGGTTCTCTTGTTGATAGTTCTTTCTTCCTCCCTAGAGGTGTTGTGTCAAAGGCATTAGTGAAGGATGCCGAAAGAGTCAAGACGAATGCATTAGTGAAAGGTGCTTAACGTCCATGTCAAAGGCATTAGTGAAGGATGCCAAAAGAGTCAAGACGAAGGTATTAATGAAAGGTGCCGAACGTCCGTGTCAAAGGCATTAGTGAAGAATGCCAAGGGTGTACAATCGATATGGTGTATCGATGTACAAATAGAGATAGGTTGTATTTAAGGATATTGATATCCTTGATGATGTTGTAATAAGGAGTGGGTCTCCTTTTTGGATAGGTGTTTGTGTATGTTGGGTATAGTTCCTCCTTTGTAATGTGGAACTTCTGTATCTAGG
>OU343221.1:230664458-230708584 GCA_910596185.1 Chrysanthemum makinoi
GGTATCATTATTCGTTTATAATGTATCTATACTCCATATAAAAGAGTGAGCCAAAATATCATTGTGGTTAATGTTTCTAAAAGCTAATAACGTGAAGCTGCCATAAAGTCAAAGTTGACACGTGATTCATATAACAAAACTAAATTTTCTTTTCGTTAAATTTTGTCGACCGATTCAAAACACACAACCCAATTCACTCACTTTCTTCTCTCTACTATACACAACCAATATATTCCCCCACTTTTCTTTTTTTCTTCTCTCTACATATACGGCAGACAAGCTAGAAGGTGAACGTTAACATCTTGATCTAACCATTTTAGTCACCGCATTTATCTGCTCCAAAGTTGTCTAAAAAATTGTGTACGCTTACTTATTCTTTGGTTTTACTTGGAGATTTTATGGGTTTATGTACTTTCTCTGAAATATTTGATTTTGGGATTTTGTTTGGTTTAATTCTGATCGATTATGGTGACATTTTTTCGTGAGATGTTGTATGGATGCACAAAGTGCAAATTCTTTTACAACTTTTTAAATCTTAAAATATATTTATGGATTTTATGTTTTCATTACTTGATTATATTGTTTGTGTAGATAGATTTATGCTGGGGTTCATCCAACAAATGAAAAGGTATAAATTATTTTTTTACTTTTTGATTTGTTTCATATGTGATATTATAACGCTGAACATATTTTATTCAAAGATGCGTCAAGTCAAAAAATACTGGTGGTTATAGATGAATATATAGGATATGATTAATTGATTAGTATGAATCTTTTAAACACTTTACATTATTCTTATTTTCATTCTTTGTATTTTACTCTTGGGACAAGGTAATTAAAGTTATAAAATTTGATAAGTTGTATTGTAGTTTAATTAGCATAAATGTTATTTGTTCTTTTTCTTTAAGGCAAAAAGTTATGTTATTGGTATAAAATGCATTCGTGGAGATTAAATAAGATTGGCAATTTATTTTATTTGTATTGAGTGATATTAAAATTTATAACCTGTCAATGTTACTCCTTATTTGGCAACTGTACACTAGCTAAGTTTTTGTTTTTTTTATGTATTCAACTTCTATTACAGTATATAAAAAAAAGATGATCATGTTGTTCTCTGAATAACATGGGAAATAAGATGGGTTTGGTAACTTGCTTGTCATTTGTCATTCCTTTTTTATGCATAGTTGAAAGAGTATGGTCGTTACTATTTAAGTGTCAGAAGTGATTACACGAGTAAAAAGTTGATGGGTTTAAGGAGCTGTAGGTTTGTAATGTAAAAAATTCTTTTATGGATCAACTAAAAAAAAAAAATTTTTTACTTAACTAAAATAGTTTACCTACATGCATATTTGGTTTTGGTTTATTTTATTCTATGAGACAGGATATAAATTAGGTCCCCCAATAAATTTTTAACGTGAAAATGATACATGTGGTTTGCCGTTTGCATTTAGATGATATCACAGAGATCATCCAAAAGATTTATATCATATCTTATTTTATATTTGTAGACTCGCCTTTTCTAGATTTGAAGTCCTTTTTCTATTTTATATTTTTATAAAAATAACAGGTTTTGGTCAAAGATAGTTTGAATGATGTAAGCGTGTTTTAGCTTGCAAATTTTTCTACATCGCAAGTATTTGTGAATTCTCAAAAGCTTATGTCAATTCTTTATAATCTAATTATAACTAAAGTATTGTGTAATATATTTGATCGGTACAAGCATGGCTATAAAACACTCAATCTCAATGAATTGAGTTTGAAATGACAAAGCATGGAGATTGTGTAGTCACTCAATTGTTTCTTCTTCTTCTTTTTTTTTTTTCTTTTATTATGGTTTGTACAAGTACAAAGATATTTTAACTTTTTAAGAGATAAAAAAATAAGTTTTGTTTCACATAATCGTTCTTAAGTAAAATTTAATACAAAGTTATTCATATAATTTTACATCTTGAACTTTGGATTGTGCATGTACTGCTTTTGATATCTTAACGATTACCGGCGCGTCCATACTGACGCTTACCTATCGTTAGCTGGAAGCACTTGAGCATTGTAGTTGTTTGATCGAAAGGTCGTTATTTGTTAATGCTTTATTTATTTTTACCTAAGTTTCTTGCCGCCAGCTTAACACCTGGCCAGCTTTTACTAGTATTCTTATATACAATTTGACTAGATTTTTGACATGTGTCATAATTGTTATAGAAGATGATATATCTCATATACCGTAGATCCAATAATAAATTAATCTTGAAATCCATTTTTAATCTTAAAAAAACCATTTTCACTTTTTTTAAAACAACATATCTTCGCAAACGGTAAATCTTCAAACTATAAAAAATACAATCATCGCGACGATAATTAAATTATCTTTCTATTAATGCGACTTTCTCAGATTTTCGACAACTTTTTCCAAATTCGCTTCGTGAAAAATCATATATGATTTGTAAAATCTTAAAACCATATATGATTTAAAAATCGAATCATATATGATTTTCATAAATCATATATGATTTTAACAATCATATATGATTTTCAAAAATCATATATGATTTGTGAAAATCGAATCATATATGATTTTCACAAATCATATATGATTTTTCTTGCCAAATTTTGAAAAAATCGTTAAAAATATATAGTAGGCATATCTTAGTAAAGATAATTTAATTCGTCGCATGGATGATTTTATCGCCGTAACAATTAACCGGTTTTGAGATATTTAATTTTAAAAAAATGGTGAAAGTTTATTTAAAAAAAATGAATTGCTATTATTGGCTCATGGATGCTAAATTGGATATATATCATCTTTTGACAATTGTTATATAAGCATACCAAACCAATTGTAGTTTAGGTCTATTAGATTTAGGGTTTGAATTAATGCTTATTATTAAGAGGAAGTTATTTTGCAAAACCAAACAATGCTCAATTACCGGGGACAGAGGACTCATTACCCTCATCCATCTAAAAAACACCAAGTATTTTACTTATTAAAAAAATAAATAAAAAAAGGCGGAGGGGCATTTTGGTGAATTCACAAAACACAACTAACAACCCTATTCATTATTTAGATATGTCTCATTCATTATCACCGAACTTCTCACCAAACACACACTACACACAAATTTACACTTATAAAAAAACCTCTCATTTATTCACTCATAGGTCATAACCGTACCAAAATATCAAATTTTAACCAAATAATCACATTAAAATGGTAGATAAAGACGCGGATGATGCTATTATAGACCATAATTTAATGAAGAAACCTAGCAGTGAAGGTTTGAGTATAAAACCGGTGAAAAACATGAATTAAACCATGAATTTGGGTATAAAACACATTATCTACATATTTTAATGTTATTTATGCTTAAACAATGAAGCGTAGTGTTTATACAGTTTATGCTGAATATATTGTATTTTTATTGAAGTTATTGTGTTTTTAATGAAGAAAAATGTGATTATAAGTTAGGTTATCACTATTTATAGATATTTTAATGATGTTATTGTGATAAGTAAGATTTTCAGTTATACATAGAGTATGTTGATGTTGTTAAGATTTTATGTGACAACCCGTACTTTCGGTCATTTCTAAACAATTTATGCCTCACTATTTCAACATTTATACAGTAAAGTTGCTTTAACGTTCCAAATTCACGTAACCTTTATGGTTAAGCTAATTCATGATCATATCACCACGAACATTTCATACTACTAAGATTAGTCTACATTTCATGAACATCTTTGCATCACATTAATCATTCATGACATTTCATTTCGCATTTAACGCTAATTTTATATTTAATAAACGTTATCGCGTGAGTTATTATTTTGAACATTTAATCCAATACTTCCAAAAATGATCCCGTATATACTTACATTTAGCTTATAAAAACAATATTTTGAGTTTACCTAGTGTTTTAAATTTATTTTGTATATAAATTGTTAAATTTATATTATTACGACGCTTTTCTTAAAATTACACTATAAATGATTATATATCAACAAATTTTACAAGGAATGTATTTTTACAATTTTTATGATCTCATTATACTTCACTTTGATCCATTAAAGCTTATTTTAGTCCATACTACTCAAAGTTCACAACTATATACAAGTTTCAACATCTTTCACTTAACTACATTTTTCTTACAAATAATTACTTACACAATTTTTTTACAATATATAAAAAAGAAAAAAAAAATATTTTGAGATACATCCCTCCCAAACCGTCAAGTGGGAGGGTAGCATTTATTGATTGGGTAGATAATTCTTTGATAGTATAGATATACACTCCAACTTCATTTACCACATTCATTCCTTCACTCAATAATTCAAGTCATCTATTCTCTCTTTTTTCTCTCTCTCTAAAAAACCAAGCTACAAGAAGAAGAAGAGATCATCAAAATTTTCAAGATCAAGTTCTAAACAATCTAGATTACACTCTTATTAAGGTTTTGAAATAAAAACCTAGGGTGTTTAGGTTAATCCTTGTTCTAATCACCTCATCATAATAACTTGTAAGTATATCACTTCATTTTACCTCTTTCACTTTCATTTCATATTTATTTCTTCATATTTGGAGCAAACATGCAAGACTTATGTTGATTTATACCATTTTTACATGATTTTTAGAGTTATATCTATATAAAGTCATCCTATAATTATTCCCTTGGTATATATTGGTCTTGATGATGTTTAGGAACCCACACACCCTAAGAAGGTGTATGGTAGATTAGATTAGTTTTGGAGTTGATTTGAAGGATTGAAATAGTTTAGTACGAGAAAACTATTTTCACAGTATTAAAAGTGGTCTGTCCTTATTTTGTTTTTTCTGGAAAATCCGACAGTAGGCACGAATTTTTGGCCTTGATATTTAGAAAATATACTTTAAAACTAATCCGTGGCCGCTTGAACGGATTAAAACGGAGCAGTAACAATAAGCTATGAATTTTTCAAGTTGACGCATCAAATATATATTTTTCAGAAAATTTCAAAGATACTATTTTTTGGTTTTACGAACAAAACTTAGCCTTAAGCTTCACAAATTATTTCACTTGTCAAAATATATTAGTATACTTTTGATACGAAGTTAAGGACGTATTATACGTGAGAAAACGGATTTGAAACCACAAATATATGCACGCTTTCATAAACTTGTCAGAACTATTATTTTCTCAAAACTATATTATTTTTACAATACCATTGTTACGTAGTCGTAACGCCCATGTTGAGGGCGTTTTTAACCATGATCCGAACTTTTGGAACTAAATGTCTTCTAGTAAAACTGTTCACCGGCCATATTTTTTTTCAAAACGACAAGCCGTTTGTATAGCGGAGTTGTAGTAAATTATTTACGGATGTTCAAACTTTGTCAAATTCATTGCACAACAATTAGCCAAAATCACTATCTTTAACCCAATATCTTTATGATCGAGACCTTTGGACGGAAACTTGAACTAAAACTTTTAGATATCGATACAAATTTTCCAAAACCGCCGAAGTTCGTTTCTAACGATCGACGACACCATTTTACCATTAGTTTTCCAAAGCCATTTTGTTAATTTCATGAAAATTCCTACCTACATTGTTTTATGAATTAAAAGTGGAAATTTCTTTAAAAATCATTATAAAACCATTGTAGGATGACATTTTGACGTAAAAACATGTAAAGTCATTTTGAAGGGTCAAGACGTCAAAAGAGTATTTTTCGACGACGAGTAATATTTTTCAAAACCAAAATGGTATAAATAACATACGGTGCATGATAACATTACATTGCAACTCATGACATATCATATCATTCGAATAGGTCCCGTTAACGCATCACATTATACCTCGGTGTACTCACTTTTGCCATTATTCCGCTTATCCAAGTGAGTTTTCATAGCCCCGCTTTACATGCTTTCGATTATTTTCAAACCCACGGGGGAGAATACATTGCACTACATTTTTTTGTATGATACCAAGTATGTTAAATTCATTTACATTGCTTAAGTTACCGCATTTGCCAATTTGAAAGTCCCCATTACTTGAACATGAACCGCTAATCTTTGAAGCGAGGATGAGTGGATAGATCTATCGAGGGCGAGACGCTTCATCCCGTGGTGAATCCCAACTGTAAACGGATGCATTTCATTTGATAACATTACTGAGTTGTCCTGGCAAACACTCATAGGCATACATTATTGAACAGCCTAGTTTCGGGTCATGGGTTAGAGTAATTGTAACATTTTACGCGACATAATTGTCATGCTCAAACATTTTACGTGATGTGATTTTCATGCATGATCTATACTTGTGTAGTCGTGAAAACATTTACATAAACCTATGATTTCTCACCAACATTAATCGCTTTTAGCAATGTATTTGTAATCGAGGCATTATCATCATGACATGGTTAGGAATCACATTTTGAGTCGTGAAGCATTATTGTACACATTATGGCACTATCTTTCAAAAACATCGCGTTTGACTTGTATTATATTTATGTTTCCGCAAACTTTGTAAACCTGGGACCGATGTTGTACTCAATGCTTTTGTTAAATATCAAACGATGTGTTTTAAAACGACATTTAGTGCTCAATATAACTGCGGATGCGGTGTTATGACAACAATCCCCTGAATTCCATTCCGCAAAAAATGTAATGGGGTGCATGACAGGCCAGAGCTAGTTATAGAGAACTAGGTTGCATCATCAATTAGACTATAACTATTACATCATCATAGCATCTCATCATTTCATCATAAGTGCATGTTCACTTTGCATGCAATTTATACGTATATTTTTCGAAGCTATTTACTTTCATTTCAAAATGATTGTCACATGGATGCCCTTAAGTACCCATCCCATTATCTTTTCCTCATACTCTAATGTGGAGAATTCTTGTCATTCCTATCACAATTTTCACATCAATTGACTCATCACCGATAACGTGAATACCGAGATAAACCTTTTAGAGGACGGTTACACCTACACCATCATTTATCACTATCGATTCACCTGTAAGATCAAGATAATTTTAATCACTGGGGATGATCATACCATCGGGTAGAACTTATAGGTTTAGTCCTAATGAACCTATTTTCTTAACTCACCACAAGGATTCCATTATTATCATTGTCATTATTTTCATCATCATTATCATTTCGAGCACCATCCGTACCATCACATCTCATACACCATACTCATAACACCACTTGCATTGGAAGCTGCATTTTGACACACCATTACCATCTACCACTAAGACTACAAACACTACACCATCTCATAGGTTCGAGGACCGTAAGAGTTCTAGGCTATTGTTGCTAGACCGCCTACTATTCCTACACATGATTATATGCATGGTAATAAGTACCTTTCTAACTAATGTAATCTTTATCATTTATTATCTCTACGATAATCACCACCTTGTTTATTTCTTCTCTTACTCCAATTGCCAAATTTCTCCATCATTTCACGACAATACATCACTATCTTACTAGGTTAGCCAACTTTATTCTCAACCAATTAGTAGATTATTACTGCTCGATAAGGTTCTCCTATGTATCCTACAAACCATCCAACAAATTTTATTCCAAATTATCCTGCTACTATTTCATGAAATTATTTCACTTGATTTCATTTCGAAATATTTTATCACTATCTTAGAAACGTTGTTTCATAAAGTTTTAACACAAGTTGTTTTATTACCAACTTATCAATTGGTTTCTACCATTTTATCAACTATTTAATATCCTCATGCGAAACGATTTTCATGTTACTCTCAAAAATCATCGAGCTATTATCTTACAAAACAAAACGTTGAATACCAACCATTTGTCCTACATTCACTATTATGAGATAATAAACTTCATTTTATCAACGAACCGCTTTCAACTATTCTACCCGACCATTTCATCTTACTCCCGTACACATTAAACCTAAAATTTACGATTTTGATAATACTTTATAAACAATGACCCATCGATACTTTGCAAACTATTTTTTTCATAGTATGATAAACCGACATTTGCTATTAATTTATAACACAACAAACAATTGCAATAGCAAGTTATAAACTATATTACAAATTTTTTCCTCAAGTAATATTACGGTCTTATAAACTATTTTACCCTTTTGGTGAGCTATTTTAGCCAATGCTGATTTAAAAATCATAATACTTGCACGCTTTTCCTCACTATTCGCCTTTATTTTATCTGACTATTATATTACCAACCTCTAAACCATCTTGATACTAATTGAACTACTTAAATCTTCTATTATTGGACAAACGATAAATTTTTTTTTTTTTGTAAGCATGAAACTTCATCTTTACCTTTTCATATATATTTTTCATACATTTTCTTGAAGTCCTCATGGTCATATTTGATTTGTTATAGTTTTTATCCATGTTTATCAAATGTTATCACCCATATGTGTCCTATTAATTTTTTATAACAAGTACGCATAGTTAGAAGTTTATAAAAATGAGAAGTTTGAAAAATGGATCATCAAAGTCTAGTTGTGGTTAAACAAGTAGATAAAAAATGGTAAAGTTTAAAAAAGCTGCTGAAGCTACCGTCGAAATTTATAAATTTTTTTGAAAAGTTAGTCATTTTTATAAGTTTATTAAAGATTTAGAAAATAGATTTTAGTTATGAACGGCCTTTTGAACAAAAAAGATACGTGGTTTCCAAGTTACGATGAAAACTACCATTTTTCGAAAATGTTTATACAAACCGAAGTTTTAACGACCAAACAATAGCCTAAAAAAAAAAAAAAAAAAAATTTTCTGTGAAGTCTCAAGTTTAAAATATATTAGTACTCTTGATCACCTTCGATGGATATAAAGAACTTGAAAAAAAAACGGACTTAAAACGAAGTGAATAAAGGTTAACCAACTGAGTCAAAACGGTCGGAAAACACTATTCCCAAAGATTAGTATGCCGCCGATTTTTTTTTATTAAGGTTTGAGGCCTAAACGGACGCCGGGAAAACGGACCTTAAAACGAAGCTAGTTTTCCTATGTATTATTACTCCAGGTCATGTAAACCGATTTGTCAATCCAAAACCGCTATTTTAGTTTAACTACATTTTCACCAATTGCTCAAAAGTGATTATTTGTGAACCGCACACATCCAAGTAACAATATTTTATTTAACTAGTTTTCAAGTAGTATATTGGGTGATACGTTTTCAAATCATACATTCACGACAACATATCATAACAAAAGTCATACCATTCATTTTAGGTCGCGGATAGTTCCGAGCCTCACTTTCGCGACTTCATTTTGTTAACATATCAATCACACCGTGTGAGTTCATACCCGCTTTTACTTGTTTAAAATCCTATAAACTATTGGGGTAGATACTTGCATCAAAACATTTAAACTCTATTGCAAAGTTTTATAATCGATATATCGCATAAACATTTCTTTCTGTTAACACTCTATAGATGCTTACGCCATTTATTTTCACTCACCAATAAGTTAGGATTCGACGAGTGACTTTTTAGGAAAGACTTCTATACCATCTTCAAAGGAGGATTCCTCGATACAAGAAAACAATGAAAGGATTTTTGGAATTACCAACAAGGACTAGAACTAGATGGTAGGATGATTCAAAACTCAACAAAAACCTTAAGACATCACGAGGCCTTCCGAACCACTATTTTGGATTAGAATCCAAACTCTATCATTCCAAAAGTTCTAGCTAGACCGAAAGTTACGAGATTTAATACGAAGTTAATACCCATGAAGCAACACTATGGATATACCAAGTCTTCTAACCGAGGTCAGAACATTCTGCTAAACATGGCCTCAACAATATGTGAATTTCCCTGCAATGAGTGTCCCTTAAAGGAAAATTTTGGTTAAATTAAGGTTATCGATAAACTTCCCTAAGGCATCAGGTTCTCTAGAAATTCCAAGTAACCTCACTTCCATATCAAGAGATGCCCAAGTTTGAACACGCCGACAATCAATGACTCCCCACCACAAGTGAAACCGTAACAAACATTCTTCACATTATAAGTTTATATCTACTTTCTTGCTAACATGATAACAATATTAGTGATGAACTATGTTTGGAAGCACTCAATATCGGAACAAATCTTGGAAAACCAACCACTACACCACCTCATTTAAATATTTAAGGTTTGTGACTTTACAACATGGAGTATGGGAACCCTTCGATAATCAAACAATAAACATTTTAGTTATAGAGACCAAGCACATTAGGCAATACACAATCATGACATTCGATAGGATTAGAAACGAGGAATCACAATCATACCTATAATCTATTATTTTCAATAAGGTCCTTTCCTACAGATCTAACATTTTTGAAGTATAACACAAGACACGTGGTATTAATTCCGCTTGCCTATTATAAGCTATTCGATTCATCTTAGATCATTTACTTTTTGTGATTTCCATGAAACCTACTAGGACATGATTACCGCTACTACCCTCATTCAATGGTTAGTGCTAGAGAACAATTCCCACATTAGATTATATGCTCAAGCCATTATGACCTTCTAGAAATGATTAGGTAAATCATTCTCCATCGACAAGTTTCTTTGCAACAATAGTTAACTCATGAACGTATTGACTACACCATTCGAGGCACCAGAAAGGTTGAGGTATCAATCACTTATTCAAGGATTAAAAATCAGGAAAGTCCAATTCATTAGTCCATGATTCATTCATGAAACAAACAAAGAAGTCATACAAATCAAGAATCGCCATAATTAACAAATATATAGCTAGATAAGCTACATCGTTATAATGCTAAATTGAGATATGTCCCATTAGCCGCAAACCATTAGAATTTCAAGTGGGCAACAAATTATGCACAAGGACCCGCCTTGAAAAGTGGTAACATTTAAAACTGATCAACCATTCACCCAAATATTCTCATCTATCGTACCTTATTTTCTTCCGATTTGTTATATTTACGAATTTTAATTTTACTTTAACTATCATTGTAACAACACGGTTTAAATCTTTGTAAACATTGAGAGTTATAACAACTAAACCACCACAGTATCATCGCTCCTTTAATACATAGCCTAGCTAACTATGTCTAATTCCGAAGGGATCATGTTATGTTGGGAGCAGTTATTTATAAATCTTAGTGCAAGCAAAATGTTCACATGTTCCAATTCAAAGTGTTACTTATGAGAGACTCATTCGATACTTTCTTTACTACCATAAGTTTTGTACACTCTCAATCATCGATAACCGTAACGACACTTCTCCATGTCTTTCTTCGCGATTCATTACAAACTCAAATTCGATAGACAACATGAACCCAATTCAGGGACCCAATTTTTTTGATGGGCTAATGTGACAACCCGTGACTTTCGTGTCATTTCTAAACAATTTATGCCTCACTATTTCAACATTTATCAGAACTTTGTTCAAATTCGCAAATCTTTTATTTATGGTTTAGCGCTAATTCATGATCATATCACCATTTAACATTTCATATGGACTATGATTAGTCTACATTTCATTGACATCATTTGCATCACATTAATTCATTCATGATTTCATTTCGCGATTTAACGCGTAATTTTTATATTTAATAAACGTTATCAAGCGAGGTTATTTTGAACATTTAATCCAATACTTCAAAAAATGATCCGTATATTTTTATACTTATGTTTAGTTTATAAAAACTATATTTTGAGTTTACCTAGTGTTTTAAATTTATTTTGTATATAAATTGTAAAATTTATATTATTACGACGCTTTTCTTAAAAATTACGAGATAATGATTATATCACTCAAATTTTACAAGGAATGTATTTTTACAATTTTTATGATCTCATTATACTTCACTTTGATCCATTAAAGCTTATTTTAGTCCATACTACTCAAAGTTCACAACTATATACAAGTTTCAACATCTTTCACTTAACTACATTTTTCTTACAAATAATTACTTACACAATTTTTACAATATATAAAAAAAAAAAAAAAATATTTTGAGATACATCCCTCCCAAAACCGGGTCATGGAGGGTAGGCATTTATTGATTGGGTAGATAATTCTTTGATAGTATAGATATACACTCCAACTTCATTTACCACATTCATTCCTTCACTCAATAATTCAAGTCATCTATTCTCTCTTTTCTTTCTCTCTAAAACGCCTGCTACAACAAGAAGAAGAAGAGATCATCAAAATTTTCAAGATCAAGTTCTAAACAATCTAGATTACACTCTTATTAAGGTTTTGAAATAAAAACCTAGGGTGTTTAGGTTAATCCTTGTTCTAATCACCCTCATCATAATAACTTGTAAGCATATCACTTCATTTTAATTCTTTTCACTTTCATTTCATATTTATTTCGTCATATTTGGAGCAAACATGCAAGACTTATGTTGATTTATACCATTTTACATGATTTTTAGAGTTATATCTATATAAAGTCATCCTATAATTATTCCCTTGGTATATATTGGTCTTGATGATGTTTAGGAACCCATGACACCCTAAGAAGGTGTATGGTAGATTAGATTAGTTTTGGAGTTGATTTGAAGAGATTGGAATAGGTTTAGTACGAGAAAAACTATTTTCAATGTTATTAAAAGTGGTCTGATTTTATTTTGTTTTTCTGGAAAATCCGACAGTAGGCACGAATTTTTGGCCTTGATATTTAGAAAATATATTTTAAAACGAATCCGGTCACAACGGATTAAAACGGAGTTATAACTAAGAAGTTATGAATTTTTCAAGTTGACTAACGAAAATATATTTTCTAAAATTTCAGCATACTATTTTTGGTTTGTACGAGTCAAAAACGAGCCTTAAGCTTCACAAATTATTTCGACTTGTCAAAAAAATATATTAGTATACTTTGATAATGTTGCTAACGTATTATAATGAAACGGATTTGAAACGCAAATATATGCACGCTTTTAAACTTGCCAACTATTATTTTCAAAACTATATTATTTTACAATACTATGTTATGTAGGTAACGCCCATGTTGAGGGTCGTTTTAACCATGATCCGAACTTTTTGGAACGAAATGTCTTCTAGTAAAATCAAGTTCACCGGCCATTTTTTTCAAAACGACGCCGCTTAAGCCGGAGTTGTAGTAAATTATTTACTGGATGTTCAAATTGGCAATAAATTCATTTTCTGCACAAACAATTAGCCAAAATCACTATCTTTAACCTTAATATCTTTATGATCGACCTTTGGACGGAAACTTCTGAACTGAAACTTTAGATATCGACAAAATTTTCCAAAACCGTCGAAGTTCGTTCTCTAACGATCGACGCACACCATTTTACGACTAGTTTTCCAAAGCCATTTTTGTTAATTTCATGAAAATTCCTAATACATTGTTTCATGGATTTAAAAGTGGAAATTTCACCGTAAATCATTATAAAACCATTGTAGGATGACATTTTGACGTAAAAACATGTAAAGTCATTTGTGAAGGGTCAAGACGTCAAAAGAGTATTTTTCGACGACGAGTAATATTTTTCAAAACCCGCAAATGGTATAAATAATATACGAATGCGATGCATAATATTACATTGCAACTCATGACATATCATATCATTCGTAATTGTCCTGTTAACGCGATCACATTATACCCGTACCTACTTTTGCCATTATTCCGCTTATCCAAGTGAGTTTTCATAGCCCCGCTTTTACATGCTTTCGATTATTTTCAAACCACTGAATACATTGCACTACATTTCCTTTGTACGATACCAAGTATGTTAAATTCATTTACATTGCTTAAGTTACCGCATTTTGCCAATTTGAAAGTCCCCATTACTTGAACATGAACCGCTAATCTTTGAAGCGAGGATGAGTGGATAGATCTATCGGTGACGCCCATCCGGTCAGAATCCCAACCGTGCAAACGGATGCATTTCATTTGATAACATTACGAGTTGTCGGCAAACACCGCTAGGGCATACATTATTGAAATCTAGTTTCGGGTCATGGGCTTAGAGCAATTGTAACATTTTTACGTGACATAATTGTCGCCTCAAACATTTTACGGACAGATTGTCATGCATGATCTATACTTGTGTAGTCGGATAAAACATTTACATAAACCTATGATTTCTCACCAACATTATTGTTGACCGCTTTTAGCAATGTATTTTCGTGTAACCAGGCATTTATCATCATGACATGGTTAGAACCTACATTTTGAGTCGTAGGTCAATTTACATTATTGTACATTATGGCACTATCTTTCAAAAACATCGCTTGGACTTGTATTATATATGTTTCCTAAACTTTGTAAACCTTTTGGACCGATGTTGTACTCAATGCTTTTGTTAAATATCAAACGATGCTTTTAAAACACACTTTAGGTCGCTCAATATAATCTGGATGTGTGCTATGACAATAATCCCCCAGAATCCATTCCGGCCAGAAACAAAATTGGGGTGTGACATTTTAATGAAGAAATATGTAATTAAAAGTTAGGTTTTAATTGTTTAGAAAGTATTTGTTGATGATATTGTGATTTTAGAGACGAAATGAGTGACTAGAAGTTAGTTTGACTAATGGAATCATATTGTAAGAGCACGGCTAAGCCTTTGTCGAAGCTGTAGGCTAAGCCGAAGGCTTAGTCTACGTTAAACATATAGACTATGATGTGTTAGTGAAAAATCACAAGTGATTAGTTGCATGAAAAAGGTTAAAAAACTTATATTCTCTATCATACATGATAGTTGGGTTTTAGCGCTTATGGAGATTTTTTTTTGATGATATTGGTATGAAAAGTGTGATTAAGGCATAGCCGCTAAGATTTCGGAAAAGTGAAGGCATAACCTTCGACAAAGTGAAGGCATATCCTTCAACAAAGTGAAGGCGTCATTGCAATAAGCCTTCATTCGGCTAAGCAAAGGCTTAGCCATGTTATGCCTTAGGCAAAAGCCTTAATCCGATCTTATTGTATATCACATATGCTATAACTGTTTTAAAAAATAATTAGTATAAATCATGTATGATTATTGAAAATATATGGTTGTCAAAATATATGTCATGCTGTAGCAAAATAAGATCGGAAAAGCTAAGAGACCGAAACAAGGAAAAAAGCTTGGACAACCTACTTTGGGTACGCTTTTCGTTATAATATATCACATGTGATAAACATACAAAAATACAATGATATCTGATAATATTATATAAACATTTTAATGCAGGCAAAAGGTTGACAATATTTGAGGTACAATATAAAAGACTGACTGAGCAACAAAAAAAAAAAAAAAGCAAAGTGGATGGAGAGGCTAACGAAATCAGTAAAGCAAAGAATTTCAAGAAGCTAAAGCAAATTAAGAAGAAGCAAAGAAAAGTCGCTGAAGAAGTCGCTAAAGCTAAAGCCACTAAAGAATAAGCTGCTCCACTAAAGAAGAAGCTAAAGGGTCAAGAACAAGAAGAAAAGAAGAAAGACACCAAAAGAAGAAGCTATCAAGGCAGCCTCACGAAGATGCTATCAAGAAAGAAATTTTATGTGAGTGTGTTGTCGAAGAGTTCATGTCTTGTATGTTGTCGAAATGGTTTGTTTGTTGGTACCGTGGTCGCCATGTTTTATTATGAAATGAAATGGCGAAACATCTCTGGATGTGATTTGAATATTATGTCTATTTTGTTTAAGATTTATTGCACACATAGATAATCAATTAAGGCGAACATTTAGAACAGAAACTGCTATCGTAGTTTAAACATCAAGTATAGATAAAATAATGAAGATTATGTGAAATCACGTGTAATTCCTAAAAAGAAATCACATATAATAGTTTGTTACTAACTTAAAAATACATATCACATGTGGTCTTCAAATGAAAAAGATGTTGTAAAATCGCATGTGATATATAATAGATTCACATTCTTGTAACATCAAAAACAACAAAAATCAAGTAAAAAGAAAACTTTAACACTTGTTCAGATAAAATCAAACAATCAACGATAAAAAAAAGTACTTTTAAACATCACATGTGATAATTTAAAATGAAAAGGAAGTAATGTAAAATCACATATGATTTTCTAGATTCACATTCCTGTAACATCAAAATCAAGTAAAAAATAATTTCTAACACTTGTTCATATAAAAAGCAAACAATTAACCACAAAAAAGGAGTACTCTTATTCAAAAAAAAAGGGAAAAAAAAAGCAAGCAAATATGAATTATCAACCAACCAAATCTTATTCTTCTTGAAACAAGTCTTATTCTTGAACCAAATCTTCTTTTCTTGAACCACAACTTCTTCTTAAACCACAACTCTTCTTTGAACTTCAAACCCTATGACACATCCTCTTGTTGTGATCTAAACCTCCACATAATGAACATGCATTCCTATTCTTGAAACTTTTTTCAATCGCTTTCTCTTTTCCTCCTTTACTTCGCCACTTTCGTCGTCCTTTGGACGTTCCAACAGATGAATTGTTAACCTCAACTATAGGAGGCTTTGCGACTCCATCAAGCTACTCCAAGTTATCATTCTTGTTCTTTGATTGGATTGTACCTTGGCTTATCTTTACTAAACAAATGAACACAAGATCAACAATAGAATTACTCATTTACAAAATTTCAACAACCACATTCTTTTCACCATATATATGCACAATCATAAAATGAATCTTAAATGTTGCCTTTAACAAGTAAAACATTTTCATAAACTTTTGGAATATTATAAACAGTTCCCAGGAGTATCAAAATTAGAGTGAACAACAAATGATTCAGGAGTATGCAACACATTCAACTCTGAAAATATAAAAAGAAAACAAATAAATACATTGTTTAATGATAAAATGCAAATATCACATGTATATTTAACGAAATAAACACAATGATGAAAAATAGCAATATCACATGTGATATATCTAACAAAATAGCCTTAGTTAGAAACATATTAACCAAATCTAAAATCACATGTGATATATTTCATATTAACCAAAATCATTACTAACCTGATAAGTTAAAACCAAATTAATTCAACTTATATCAACAACTTAATATAACCAATTGCTAAATGATAAGTTATTCGTAACATAAACCGCCTAATCATACGTATATTTACTTAACACATGATCTATAGTAGAAAAATAGATTATTAGAATAAGCATACCTAACACCATTGTGTTTCATCACTCTCCGCCATAACCAACAATCTCTTCAAGATACTTAGCAAGAAAAGCAGATTAAATGGAATAGAACTTTGATTAACAACATCACACGAATCAATTTTGCGAAACACAACTTTGCTCACTTGCTTGAATCAAATCCATAGCACCTGATGATTCATAAAATAATATGAATAAGTTAACTTATAATTCAGCACAATAACTTCAATTGATGATAACTAATAAGCTTATTGAGATCAATCACCTACAAAAATGAATAAAAAACCTTATTGATGAAAATAACAAGATGAATATGAAGTTGGTGATGACGAATTGAAGAACGATATGAAAAGAGCATCGCTTAATGAATTGAAGAAAAGAACTTTTGTTTTATTGATGAGCAGGTGAAGTGTTAATCTAGTGAGAAAAACGTGATTAAAAAACAACACGCTTGTGTGTGTATTAAATGAGATGTTATTAAAAAAATAGGTTTATATGTTGGATACAAATACCCATGTAGTGTAAATTGTTAATTTAATCTCAACCATTAGATAAAATGAAGATGAAGAGTGTGGATTGATCCCTTGGTATCTTAATAAAGTTTGGTATTCAAATGATATTAAACGACAATGATCTCGCAAAGAAAACAAAGAGTAATGGTGATGAGAATTTATTTATTTATTTATTATTATCGATAGCTAAATCAACATAATATAATATGTGTTATGACGGCTAGAGTTTTGGGTTTATAATTAAAAAAAAAAACAAAACTCAAAAAAAATGAAAATAACTTGGATCCTCGTAAGTAGCCAATAACCACATGATAGCAAATTTTGTAGGTGGATCTTACCTAAAGCTCGGATACCATGTAAACAATTAAAACCCCGCAAGGTGCTATGTTTATTAACCAGATATTTATATTTTACATAGGATAACTTAATCCTAATGGACCCTAACCCCACATTAGGTTTGGGCCATATTAATTGTCTACTCACCGCTAACTGAAGGGCAAAATCGCGAAAGCTCGAATTGGATGTGAAAGCTAAATAAATACTAAAGCAATAAGAATGTTGTTGATGAATACGTCCGCCAGCAGCGAAACAAATCTTCATTCAATCAAACAACATAAGAAAAAAAAACAATAATTAATTTATTTTTGAAGACATCGGATACTAAGCGGTAGCAAGTTTCTAACAGCAACAACAAAACCAAAGCGGAGATAACATTTTTTTTCCAATGGTGATAGTGTATCAAATCAGACGTAAGTTTTTTTTCTTACTAAACAAATGAAAAAAAGATAATGCATACCAGTTGGTAGTTTGTGAGGTTTATGGTTTAAAGAGATTTGGATGTGTTAGAATGCAAAACAAGAAGATAAAAGAAAAGTTTATGAAGGTTGAGTGTCAAAGGGTTTAGGGTTGAAATATTTTTGTTTTTTATTTTAGTTAAAGGGTTACGGTTAGGGTTTGACGGGATGACATAGAGGAAGCGGCTCAGCTTAGCCATTTAAGTCTGAAGATCCGATTGCTCGATATCATGTTAAACAATGAAAATCCCGTAAGATGTTATGTTTATTAATTAGTTATAATGGACCCTAACCCCACATCAAGTTTGGGCCATATCCATTATCTAATAATAATAAGCATTTTATGAGTTATCAACTTCTCATATATGTCTCTCCATTTATCAGTAGTATTCTACATGAGAATTATTTTTCTTTTATATTTGATGATCACCGCTGCTTATCTAAACTAGAATTTTTTTTTCCTCTTAAACTTAAATTTTTTAAATATGAGTCATGTTTAATCTCACAATATGTATTTAAAACATAAATCTCAATCTTTTGTTTACTTTCCTACATACGAATCAACATTGTTGCCTTAAACTGTTTTTAAACCCCGTATCATATGCATGACAAGTTTTTGTAAATAGATGTTTTAAAAACGTTTTTAAAAATAGTTCCTACAAAAAGTTTCAATAATATGCATGACAACTTTCTTTGAATGTAGTTTCTAAAAAAGAAGATTTTTTTTCCAATTAATCTCAACATTAATAATTTCTAAGAAAAAAAATAAAAATAAAAATAGAAAGAAAAAAAGAATTGATTAAAGATTTTTTTTTCATAAAAGGATGTGGTATGTTGTATGCACTTGAGGGAAGATGAGATTTTTTTTTATAAAAAAAAAAGAAGAGAGAATTGATTAAAATGATTTTTATTGGTGACAAGTTATTTTATAAAAGATTATTCGAAAACATTATGCGGATATATCATTTTTCTTCTAAAGTTCCATCTACAAACTCTATTATATAAGACATCATATTACAACTTCTTATTATTAGTTTGTTATAGGTTTTTCATAGTTAATGAAAATGAATTATCACATTTTACAACCTTTTTCAGTAACATTTTGATTATTTTAGATTGTATGTATATATAAACGTTACATGAAGGGGGTTGATATTCACACCATATTTTTTTATTTATGCACCACAATTATTGCAGATGTAGACGGTACAAACAGTAATTTAATAAAATACATGATGCATCAAAAATATGTGATGTAAGTATCAATTCCCTTACATAAAACATTTAACCACAATATCATAACTATAACTATTAACCTTGTAAATATGCATGAACTGAACTTATAGAAACCCACAATCCACATTCTTTGCTTAAATAATGTCCACATGAATTGTATAATTCACATGATGATGTTGATTGAATAAGTTTTTTATTATACAAGCAATATTTGGAACTAAATCTAACTTGAGTCAAGTTGTCCCAACAACTTGAGAGGATCTTCTTCCAATCACTAATGGTAGCTTATTTAGCTGAACATGTCTACTAAATATCATGATAAGTTATATCTTTACTAAAAGATCGTAGTAAGTTATGTCTTTTCTTTACCGTATAAAAATAAGACACATTTGTTTAATTTACTTGCTTAAATTACTCAAAACAAGATGTATTACATTCGTGTGAAACTGGCAATCACAATTTTCATGCATTTACATGAAATAAAAATGGACAAAATTAACGTTATAGCTAATGGCTATGTTTGGACGAATTTATTGTTTTGTTCTTGCATTTTATATTTTGATTTATTTAATGTTTTACAAGTTTATACTATATTAAAAGATGCTAGCGCATCTGGTTGTAGCCGACGGTCCAGAATCAAATTTTTTGGAGAGTAATATTTTCGATTACATGTTTTGTGAGAATAACTTTCCAATAGCAATATTTTTAGGAATAAATTTATCTACACTATTGAATATTAAAAATGTTAGACTACTTTTTTATATACTTTCTTTTTCAGTATTTTCGTTCAAGCATATTAGGAGAAAAAGTTGTTCTATATGGTATAAATAACTACTTTTTGTACTCTTTCTTTTTAAGTATTTTTGTTCAAGCATATATATTTTACCAACTCGTTGCTTTCTTCTCACAACTTTTAATTAATGCTAATAATAAAAACCTAAAAATTAGAGATTCAGCAAATGAAACTTTATTTCAACTCAAATATTACAACATTAATGCACTCGTCATTCTTCAACTGCCTACCAAATGAAACCGAACAAATACATTGTTTACTTCTTTTGAAACATCAAATTACTTTAACTGAAAACTTACAATATGTTTTGAAGAACTCTAACCTAAAACAAATTAGAGTAGCAAAACAATGAGGTTAAAAATAAGGCAAATAAAATTAAAGGTGCCATTTGTAATTTTGATTATAGGATATTTTTGCATCTCTAATCGCTTTTTTATATTCATTTTAGGTGTTGAAGATGAAATGTTTAATAAACAAATATACTTGGCACAATATTTGTTAAACAAGGCAACAACACAATATATTTTGTCTCATGCATTCAAAATCACACAGTTCTTTCTAATAATCTTTGGCATTTTTTATTTTTAAGAGTTATGGTGTTTGTAGCTTTAAAGGTTATTGTTTAAAAAAAAATTGCATAAGTAGTTATATATTCAGTCGGTTGTAGATGCTTAATTATAGGGGTGAGTAGTTATTTTTGACGTATAATAACATATAGCATGTCCAAACATATTAAACATAACCCTTAGCTATGTTTAACGCTTTTTTTTATTATATCCATAAGATCAAATTAAGTTATGCATTAATAATATGTTTTTCTTGTTTGTGATTATAACTACATCATGTAAAGATGCCAAAATTGAGTAACTACATAGTTTTGTTAAAAAAAATATATTATTTAGTTTTAGTTTTTTTTTTCAAGAATGTAGTCGGGTCACTTTACATTCTAAGTGGATTTATTATTCATATCCATATGATGTTGTAATTTCAAATTAAACACGAGGATCAATTTAAAAAAATGGAATGAACATTGCATTGTCCGATTGGATTATTAAATGTTATAGATGGTGAATTTCATCGGTCTGCTTATGATCTTTTTATTCTTTATATACTTTAGCAGAGCATATTAGCCTCTCCAATTAGTTTTGTGTTATCTTTTTTATTGTTGGCCAAAGTTTTGACATTTGCACATCTACACATGTGTTTAGTTTTGTACATGTATGTAAGTTCATTTCAACATTGTTAAGACTTTAGCAGAGCATATATGAAATTATGTTTGGTCTTTTAAATTTTTAGAGGCTTTAAAGGATGCATTTAATTGAGTTTGACTTATGAAAATTTATGTAACTAGTTAAGACTTGTGTTGTAAATGTTTGAACCACAAGCTTTAGTGAATGTTTTACTTAGATCGTTGGTTGTTGTGTTAAATTGGTTTGTACCATGTATTATATAATTGTGTTTTTAAGTGAAGGGTATTTTAAAAGCAACATTAATTACAAGTTTTGAGGTTACAATACATTCAATGTTACAAGTTTTGAAATCATGTCATAAAAAGAAGTTTTGTTAAAAAATAAGACTTTGATAGTTAATTTCATCGAGCTTCTGCTATGATCTTTTATGTTGTGATATACTTTAGCAAAGCATATTAGCCTCTCAAATTAGTTTTGGGTTATCTTTTTTATTGTTGGTCAAAGTTTGACATTTTCATATCTACACATTTGTTTAGTTTTGTACAGGTACGTAAGTTTCTTTTAGCATTATTTGTAAGTGGTTCGAGTATCCATCATGTTTATTAAAAGCTCTAGATATATATGAAATTATGTTTGTTGTTTTAAAATCTTAGAGGCTTTAAAGGATGCATTTAATTAAGTTTAACCTATGAAAAATAATGTAACTAATTAAGATTTGTGTTGTAAATGTTTGCACCATAAACTTTAGTGAATGTTTACTTAGATTGTTGGTTGTTGTGTTAAATTGGTTTGTACCATGTGCTATGTAAATTGTATTTTTGAGTGAAGAGGTATTCTAAAAACAACATTAATTACAAGTTTTAAGGTTACAATACATTCAATGTTACAAGTTTTGAAATCATGCCATAAAAAGAAGGTGTGTTGGCTTTTAAGTTTAGACTTCCTTTTATAGGAAATCCCAAATATATTATAAAGTAGTTTAGATATAGATGTATTGCTATTATATGCATAACATTTCACAATAATTTAGCAACTATATTATTTGTCGCTATAAAATTTTGCACGTTTATATATAATAATACTAAAAGATATGCATTGCTATTATATGTATAACATTTCACTATAATTTTGCAAGTATTATATTTTCCGCTATAAATTTCCGTTCGTCTACATATAATAATACCAAAAGGTGATTATGATAATTAAATGTATATTATTACAAACAATATTTGCATGCACATCTTTAAGAAAATGACCCCTTCCATATTAAACAAATTGGTGAATAAAACATGGCACCACCAACATAATTATTATTCATGATTTAAGATCATTTGAAGACAAAGATTTTTTATATACCAAGAATCAATCTCCACCCCTATTTTATTAAATCTAATTGATGATTAATCCCAACAATTAAAAAAATTCACTTTCATCATTTTTTTTCAAATATAAATATCTTCAAACCGTTAAGCGTCAAAAAAAAAATATACCATTACGAAAGCATTTAATTATCTTCTATAGATAAAGATTGATATACCTCGTAAAAAAAAAAATTTTTTTCGTGTTTTTCACGTTTTTTTTAAGTTTTTTTCGTTTTTTTACGTTACTAAAATTTGCATGAAAAAATCATATATGATTTAACACTAATTTGAATACCACATGTGATATTAGTGTTAAATCATATATGATATGTATATGATATGTGATTTATCATATATGATTTAACACTAAGATCACATATATGATATTACATATCATATGTGATTTAACACTAATATCACATGTGATCTTCAAATTTGTGTTAAATCATATATGATATTTAATGCAAATTCTGGCCAAAAACGAAAAGATTTAAAAAACGAGAAAAAATTTTTTTTTTCTTTTTTGAAAGTATAATGTCAGTGTCCGTCTATAGAAAGATAATTAAACGCCGTCGCGATCAAATTATTTTTGCTAACGACATCAGCTAGTTAGATATTTAAATTATTAAAAATATGTGAAATAATAAAATGCTTTTAATCTCAGCCATTGATTTTTTTTAAATGGATGGTGGAGATGAGTCCCTTGGTATATAAGAAAAGTTTGATATGTAAAATAACTCTACTCTATCTTAATTGGAATGTAATAAACTTATTTAAGCAAACTAGCAGGGTACTTGTAAAGAGAAGGAATGTGATAGTTGAGGAACTGTTTTGTAAATAATAATTGTATAAGGTTTAGATTGTAAACATGTAGCATAAATGCTCTTGTAAACATTTCATTTTGATCAATTCAATTCTAACAAACTTTCCTTCTCATTTTTGTTTTCTCTCATTTACCCAATCTCCATTGTTGTTCTCATGGTATCACAGCTACAACAATGGTGTGATTAAATTGTTAAAAAGTTAGTTAATTGTTACACGTATCAACTAGTGTGTAACTGATTCAATTTCATTTAGCTTCCTCTTGTTTTCTTGCCAAGATTGGGTATTTTCAAGATGGGGAGACGTGACAGAGTCTAGTGTTAATACTACTGATTTTATTGTATCTCATCCGATATATTCCAAAATCCGTTGTACTTGCATCATTCTCGATGGTCCGTGCTCATTGCGGTTAAAAGAAAAGCTTGTTCATTCGCAAAATTATAGGGCTTGCCGCCGTAATTGAAATTTGGTTGTCAACTGCGAAAATTAGGGTTCATCAAAGGTATTTGTGTCGTTCTCTTACACATAATATGGTTGAATTATGGGATACTTGCAATAATATGGTTATTTGTTGGAAACTGGGGTCAGTAAATGAGTCAATTGTTAGATCAATAATGTTTGTTGAACCAAGCACTGAAATATGGCGCAGCTAGAGAAGAGATTTAGACTGAGTAATGGTTCTAGAAAGCATAAGTTGAACAAGGACACTTATGTTATTACTCAATCAGGTAGTTCAATTAATGAGTACTAAACTAAGATGAAGAGTATTTGGGAGTAATTAGATAATATGAATACTTTGCATGTTTTGTCTGAAATTACTCTTGAAATTGCCAATTTTCTAACGTGTTGAATGAGCAAAAAATAAGAGCAGATATTGTTTCAGCTTCTTAATGGGTTGGATTAGCACTTTAATAGCTAAAGAAGTCAATTGCACAAGATTGTGCCTCTACCTAGTGTTGAGAATGCTTGTTCCATGTTGCAACAAGAGGAATCTCAAAGGAATTTGTTTAGTGCTACTTCTCTTTGAGTTAAGTGCTTTACTTAGTAAGGGTTCATTCAAAGAGAAATGTACAATTTTCGGTTTCATGTGGCATCCACCAGAAAAGTGCTGGGAGAAAGTAGGCTATCCATCGTGGCAGCCTAAGTATAAGCAGTCTAAGAACAAAGATGGGCAAAGTAGGTTTGCTTCCAAAACTATGACACATGTGGAAAGTGGGAATGTAAGCTTTACTCCACAACAGTTTGAGCAACTCATGAAGACATTCCAGCAAATGAAGAGTGGTATTAAGACTTTTGATGATTTTAAGCATGCCTTGTGCGGGTATTGCTTATTTAAATAGTTAAGTAGAATTTCTAGAACTTATTGAGGACTGGATTTATGACACTGGTGCTAGTGACCATATGAAACCCGAGAATTCACATACCTTAGATCCTTATATGCTACAAATTAATCCACAAATAAGACTGTCAAATGGTAATACATAATTTATTTCACATGTTGGGAGACCGAAATTGAACAATGGACTGTTATTTAAAGATGCTTTGGTGGATCCTTCTTTTAAGTTTAGTTTATTGTCGGTACCAAAACTAACAGAAGATAACCATTGTGTTGTATGTTTTTTCCACAAATTTGTGTTGTTTAGTACTTGACAACCAAGAGGCTGGCAAGCATAGGTAAGAAGAAGGCAGGTTTGTACCATTTGGTGAATGCACCACTTGAGAAGATTGATAGTATGTTCACTAGTATGGTTAATTTTGCACTTGCTAAATTTTCTTTGTCAGTTGTAAATACTGCTTGTGTCAATAACAGTGGCGGACCTAGCCAGAAATCTAAGGTGGTTCCTTAATTTGGTCAAGTTGAAAAATGCGATAAGTCAACCAATCAACCGGTCAAATTTTTGGGTCGGGTTGGGTCGGTCTTATTTAACAAGATGCGATAATGAAAATAACAATAAACATAGATTATAACATAATAGTTAATGTGTTTCAATTTCAGTTTCAATTGTGTCTTCCCTAGATTTCATAGCTTGAAAATGAGCAATGATTGTATCATTACTAATACCTTCTAATATATCTTTTTCAACATATGAAACTAAACAATCATGCATAAATTCATCCCCCATATTATTGCGTAGATCACTCTTAATCAACTTCATAGTCGAAAATGCACACTCCATAGTAGAAGTTGCAACCGGCAAAATCAATACTATTTTGATGAGACGATATATACAGTTGGGTAGATTTCATTTTTATTTGTTTCAACCATCTCCTTGCATATATATTTAATATCTTTCAAGGTAGCAAACTCTTTATCTCCACTTACATCTAGAATATATTGTTTAAGTTCTAATTCAAGTGAATCATAAGGTGTTGAAAAATATAGCCAATTATAGTAGATCGTCGACTTAAATGCTTCAAATGACTTAGTTGGCACAAAGAAGACATGAAAATAAGTAGTCCCGTGTTCACCTCATTAAAACGATGATTGAGCTTTGAAGTTGCATATCAATAACTGAGTAAAATACATCAACCTGGTAATGGTACAAGTTGTTAAGATAAACAAATAGTTAAAATCATATTATTAGTGGCTAACATGTGACGTGTGAAGTAGTAAAACAAATACATCAACTTAATTGTAGTGGAAATTGCTAACCTTCAAACAAATGTGGCGACTTATTCCATCAAAATATGCACCATTCATTTCAATAAGTTCATAATCATATTTTTCACAAAACAAAGCAACCTTCTCTATAAGTGGTTCCCGTCCTCCATTCCTCATTTCTAGTAATATTTTCATAGAAGTCCTCACTTGATGCATTGACTTAATAATTTGTTGGTCTTTATTTTGTAATATTTTATTTAAACCATTTTGTTAATAGAAATAAGCGAAAAGCGATTATTTATATTTTACTTATCTTCTAATGTTTTTTCGATAACAAATGTAAAATCATTATAAGGAAACAAATAAAATACGTAAATGGTTTGAGCCAATAGTTTACTAACACACTTACGTTTTCACATAAAAACAACCAAAACAAGTAATAGTGTTTTCATGATTTAGTAATACATATGTACAACAACAAGTGTTTACATATTGGGTAGATATATACATAATTAGTATGGGAAATATAATGGTAGTAAGGTAAGTATTTGACCCATAGACCAAATACATTGAATGTAGTTGGGTATAACCCAAAGTCCATGACCCATACCAATGGAGCATAACCCTTAACCCATTGCATGACATCACGCATAAGTCATAATGGGTATTACGCATGACCCATGGAGCAAACCCATAACCCATGGACTAGATGCATTGCATCTAGTAGATATATTGTATCTACTTGGATACCCATGGTCCAAAGTCTAGGACCCATGACCCATAACCCATGACCTAAAACCCATGGGCAGAGAGGAGCCCCACTCCCCCAGTTACACTGACGAATCCCTCGGCAAGTGGATACGTGATCCGTGGAACAAGTAACTCTATTTTCTTCTATAAATAGTAAGTCATTTCTTCATTTTGGGCTATCACTTCTACACATACTTTCTCCTAGTATTAAAAATCCTAACATCGATCCTAGGATCTCTATGTATTTTGTATTTGTTTTGTGTGATTCTCTAGGTTCCTCTTAAAGGCGAGATCACCTTGAAGTCGAGCAAGCTCAAGTCCATGAGTTGCCATGCTTCGTCATCATCAAGACTATCGAGGTTCTCTTGTTGATAGTTCTTTCTTCCTCCCTAGAGGTGTTGTGTCAAAGGCATTAGTGAAGGATGCCGAAAGAGTCAAGACGAATGCATTAGTGAAAGGTGCTTAACGTCCATGTCAAAGGCATTAGTGAAGGATGCCAAAAGAGTCAAGACGAAGGTATTAATGAAAGGTGCCGAACGTCCGTGTCAAAGGCATTAAGAAGAATGCCGGTGTACAATCGATATGGTGTATCGATGTACAAATAGAGATAGGTTGTATTTAAGGATATTGATATCCTTGATGATGTTGTAATAAGGAGTGGGTCCCCTTTGGGATAGGTGTTGTGTAGTGTTGGGTAGTAGTTCCTCCTTGTAATGGAACTCGGTATCTAGCCTTGTACCGGATAAAGTGTAGGCGATGTTGTGATAGGTGTGGTTCTACTTTGTGAAGAACCCGGTTCTAGCCTTGTACCGAAAAAGAGTAGGTGACGTTGTAAGGCTTCTCCGCGATAAGGAATTGTGTCGTAGTGATTACGAACTCGAAAGGTAATTTCTGGGGATGAGTAGGGCAGGAAGGTGTACTTGTAGCCCCGTAAACCCTATAAATACCGTGTCGTGGTTTTGTGTTTCTTACTCTTTACCTTTACATTATATAATTTCATATCTATCTATCAACGTCCAACATACACATCTAAATAGATTGACATAAGTCGATCTAAATATTTTAAAACAAAGTTTTAATCGGTAAAACTATTCAACCCCCCTTTCTAGTTTTTCCACAATTGGCATCAGAGCTTCGTTACCAAGTTTCTTAGAGTATGTTGTACTTTTTAAAAACTTGATAACGATCCGTATGTTTGAAAACTACAAAGAAGGAAATCTTTTAAAACAAATTGTTTCTTTTTATGTGGATAGTGATAGATAATTCTAACATTTTCTTTTCAAGAAATCTTCATGCTAGGATCTCTCCAAAGTCTTCATTTCTATTCAAAGATAAATGAAGTCAACTATCAAGGAAGAACCTAAAAGTAATCGCAACCTACTTATTCTAAGTACAACAGATTACTTTAAAAGCTCATGAAGTATTTCGGTTTTATGGTTTCCATAAACCATATCAAGAGTTTAGAGGTATGTTTACTTATCCACAAATTAGCTAGTTTACGTTTACATGGATATATTGATATTATTATTTTTTACAATTGCTAGTCTCTAAAAAGTCTCTTTTCGCTACTTTCCCGACTTACTCATCATCGGGAATAGTATTCATCCTTGATTTTCTAAGATCGTCAAACCAACGCCACAAATAGATCCTTAATAATTAACTTATCAAATCCCGTTGACCAAACATCTATTCAATTAGGAACCTCAAAAGCTATTTTTGTTCCATAAGCTAGTGTATAACTTATTACAAAAATAACACCAAACACCCTTTTTTTGTCCATAGTAGCCGGATCCCACAAGTTGTACTAGCTGGATCCCAATTATAAGGGATCCGGGGGAATCGTGTGACAGAAACCAACCATACATTTTTCAAAACCAATTATGCTCTTTTCCTTCTCCTCACAAAACACAAAAAACGACCCAATTGTCTTCATCTCCATAAGGCTTCATATCCTCAAGCATCTTCCTCTAGAACATCATTGTAAGTAATTACGCTCATATGTTCTAATCTTCATCATCCTCATCCTAGGGTTTATGGTTTTCAATTTTTCCTAATCAATTGATGAAATTAGGTTTTGCAAAATTGATCACTAGAAAAGGTTTTCACATAACTAAGATTCCATTGTGCTTACAACATTGTTAATACAAATCAAAACCATAAACCCATCTCAACAAATTTTACCTAATTGGAATATTTGTTTTTCTAGGACTAACCATGCCTAAAGCTACCCAACAAGACCATCATGATACCGTTCACTACCTCACTAAATACTAACGAAAAGAGGGGTTTTCAGAAACCGATCGTAAAATCTTCAAAAGACTTGAAAAACGACTTATCCACGAAGGTCGTGTGGTCAAGGAATGTTTCTTTGAAAATATCGACATTCGCCAAGTCTTCTCGGAATCAACTTGATTTTCTCCTTGATATTAATGAACAAATTTGACCGGTTTTCATCTTTGAATTCTACAAAAGCGTTAGGATCATTCGAAATAGTGATGATAGCATCTCAATTGCTTTTATCATCAATAAACAAAACTTTACTCTACCCTCACATTTGCACAAATCCTCTGGATTCCTTGTGAAGGAATTTGTATGTACTCCCAAGATTGGGCAATTCCGCCAATCCTTTGCACTAGATTCCAAACCAATCTACCGTACTCCTCTTGATGACCCCAAAATTGTTCGAGACACCATTTTCCAAATTAGAGCCGACCAATCTCGCTTCAACCGCAACAAAGAGCTCATTCACCGTGATCCCTTTCAAATGGAACTCTTCGAAATGCATCCCATCTATAGAAAGTCGGAAGAAATTAAATGTCATTAGTTTGGTCGGAAACAAAGACCATCCAAATGCATGTCTTGTCCAAATGATATATTGCCTCATTCACCAAAGGCTATTTAATCTTGCCTATTACATGGTGAAGAGAATGGCTGGTGTATTCAAAGTCGCCAACATGGTAATTCCCTATGGTATGCTCCTAACACGACTCCGTGAGTATGTTAGTGCAATGCAACCTTCTCCAATCAATGATGATCATTTCCTTTCCGATCACGACATGGTACCACTCACCAAACAACCTCTAAACGGTTCATGGTCAATGAAGAAGACCTCGGGCTCTCCGGACTCTGGATGAAGAAGAAGTAAATGTCAACCCCGTCGCCAACGTCAACTTGGACCCCATAACCTACTGTGAACAACTTCCAACTCTTCCAAACGAGACCGAAGAATTCAAACAATTGAAGGGCATAATCCAATGCCTAACTAACTACGTCGTGAAGTCGGGAAAGAGGAAGAGAAAAGATTGACAAAAGAGACATTAGGATTATGGTTGCTTTTAGAAATTTTGTTTATCATTTTACAATGGATGCTTATGTTTGTGAAATGCTTTATTTTGGTTGTTTGGATATTGTCACTACTACTCTTATTTATGATATGGTTTATGAGATATTTTGCTTGTTTTGTTGTTCTTTTAGAGTAGAGACCAATAGAAATTGGTATACATAGTATAGTGAAAAATCTGCATTCTTTTCTCGTGATGCTTTTTGATCTGCTGTCTGATCCCTAAAGATATACTCTGACGGATCTCCTCCTTTAGGGATCCGTGGGATCCGTGGTGACAGATCTACAATGCAGAACCCCACATCAAAAACAAAAGCCCACTAGATCACTTCACACTAGCTAAACATAAGGCCTTAGGACCACTTAAGTCTTCTTCAAGCTCAGTAAGCTTCACACTCACTCATAGCTCATTTAGGATCACACTTAAAGTGTTAATTTATCATTTCACCAAAACTCATCACTCTTCTGCTCCTATACTCACACATCATCTATCACATGTCAACAGTGACAACTCGTAATTTTAGGTCATTTCTCAAATTTACTATTCATCTCGGGAATTTACTATTTATTAGTTACTATTCATCATTTTAGAAGTCAGTTTGCGACTTTGAGAGGTTATTTTAAAATTTTACTATTCACGAAACGCTATTCATTCCCGGAGAAAAATCACTATTCATGATTCACTATTCATCATTTTTCGTAAACTAGGTTTACGAGTATCAAATTCGCGTAACCGTAAGGGTTAGCTGCGTATTCATGAAATATCATTGAGAACACTACATATAGACTAGAGTTAGTTTACATATCATCAGTAACATCATTTTCATATTAGTTCATGCATGGGTTTGCATATTTCATTAACGTATATTGTTTTTTATTAAATAAACGCTATCGCACGATCATTTATTTTGAATAATTGATCCGACACTTCCAACAATTATCCTGATATATTTTTATACTCATTTTAAGACTATAAAAGTTATAATATTAGTTTACCCGATGTTTCGAATTTATTTTGTATATGTATTATTATATATATATATTTACGACAGTTTTCGTAAATTCTATTCGATAATTATTTATTCACTCAGTACTTGCGAGAAATGCATTTTTATAATTTTTATGACTTCGATATATTTAATTTTGTTCTGTTAAAATCGATTTCTAGCTAACGCTACATTTAATAATTAATTATATGTACAAAATACACACTGCACTTAACTTTAAATATATTTAGACTTCAAAAATACATCAAACCCTTGCCGACTTCCCCCCCCCCCCTTGTCATCATTTTTATAAAATATCTTGGCCATGTAGTATACACATATTCATATTTGATAGATATTTGTAATATACAAGTAAGATACTAATCCAAAACACATACATACACATTCTAAAAGGTGAAAAAAAGAGAGAAACCCTCTTCTTTCTTTGTTGAGGTTCGGCCAAGCAAGAAAAATAGGAAGAAACCATAAGTTTTTCAAGATCAAGTGATAACTAAACTCTAGTATACTTCTATATTAGGTTTTGAAATAAAAACCAAGAAGTAATTAGGAACCTTGTTACTTTAAACCTCATCATACTACTAGTAAGCTTCTCATAAGTTTTACTACTCTTTCATAATCATATTAGATCTATTTTTATTATGCTAGTACAAAAATATGCAAGTATTATATGTATTCATACCACTTTTACTTGTTTTTTATTACTTATAATGAATATTAACTATCCTATAATTATTCTCATGAAACCTATCATTGTTGATGAAGTTTAGGAACCCATGACACCCTAAGAAGGTGTATGGTAGGTTTAGAATAGTTTGGTGTTGATTGGAAAGGGTTAGAACAAGTTCTACACTATAAAAATCATTTTCGACAACATGAAATTGAGGTCTGTCCATTTTTGTAAAATCTGGAAATTTCAGCAGGTCATGGATTATTTTGGTTTATATTTTCAGAAAATAGACTTTAAAACGAAACGTGGTCGCTTGAACGGGTTAAAACGGGTCTATAACGAAGAAGTTACGATATTTTTAAGTTTTGCGACGAAAACTAATTTTCTAAAAATATACAAGCTGTCAAGGGGCAAAATCGAGTTTTAAACATAATCTAAATGAGTCGATTTATCAAAAATATATTAGTATACATTAACACGAAACTAAGTATATATAAAACGTAGAAAACGGACTTATAACGACCAAGATACTCGTGTTTGAATTACGACGATCACAACTATTTTTCTTAAACACTAACACTTAATATATTCACTATTTTGCGACTAAGGTTCGCAAGGTTATTTAGTCATTTTCATGATGTGTCAAAGTATATTATTTTACGACGAAAAACTATAAATACTTGATATATTTCTAAACGACTATCGAGGGATGTTGTTTCAATATATATAAGCATAAAGTATTTTATAACTTGACAAGACGTTATAAACTTATTTTTTCGACGATAAACTTTATTTTCAAATGCACAAGTGGTATGGATATCATATGAGTTTGCATGCACAACATTATATCATGACTTATATTAGATCATATCATTCATAATAGGTTGCAGTTAGAGATTGCGCCTCACTTCAGTGTATCCACTTTTGCCATCATAGTCATTGTATCAAGTGAGTTTTCATAGCCCCGTTTTTTAAGTTTATATTTAATTTCAAACCTACGGGGGAGAATACATTGCACATCATTTTATTACGAACCAAAGTATATCAAATTCATTTACATTGCTTAAGTTACCTCATTGCCAATTGAATGTCCCCATTTCATAATCATGAACCGTTAATTACGGAGTGTTTAGGTGAGTGAATAGATCTATTGAAGGTGACTCCTCCATCCGGGTTGGTGGTTCCAACTGGTCAAACGGATGCATTTCATTTAGAATCAGTATGAGAGTTGTTTGGCAAACACTGTTGGCTTAACATCATGATCGTCCGCTTCTGTCATGTGCTTATAGCAATTGTATCATTTTTATGTGACATTTTTGTCATACATGACTTATACTTGTGGTAGTCGTATAAAACATTTTCATAAACCTATGATTTCTCACCAACATTATTGTTGACCGTTTTAGCAATGCATTTTCAGGTATCTAAGGCATATACTTCATGGCATGCATAAGGACCTATCATAGAGTCGCAGTGACGACACGTCTCACTTGTATATTATGGCACTTTTAAAACATCGTTTGGTTTGTAACAAACTTATTTCCGCAAACGCTGACTACCTTTTGGGACCTATCTTTTGTAAACTCTGAAATTTTTAATATATCAAACGATGTGCTTTTAAAATGACACTTTAGGTCGTTCAATATAACTGTAACTGTGATGCTAAGGCAGTCACGCCCCAGGTATTCCATTCCGCTGCAAAACAGGTATTTTGGGGGTGTGACATCAACACATCTAGTTTTATAAATCTCTCAATTTTAGCAAATTGATTTTAGTCATCTCTACCTCAAAATAGGTCAAAAACTAGTTTTTCAATTCTTATAATTTTTAAGGAATTTTCAAATTTTATCCCAAGTTACCATCTGATCTCTAGGATCATTTAACATCATTTGACACTATCAAAATTCCTAGTGTCATCCTTGATCACCCATTGGTGGTCATAAATTCCATTTTTCTTCCATAAAAGGCAATCATTAGCTACCACCACTCATTACCCTTGATCATTTAAGTCACACCTCATTTAAAACACTTAAGAATACTGAGACACTCAAGATGTATAGGTATTAGACTCTACTAACATTATTTTCTTCTTTTCTTGACTGCTGATAGCCGGATCCCTAGGATTAGCCTAGACGGATCCCTCATTTGAGGGATTTGTGGGAACCGGCTGGCAGATTCAGCAAATCCTACCTAAAACAATCATTTCAAGCTCTCCTTGCTAACTTGAAACACTCCATCTTGTCTTAATCAAACTCATAGATCAGTGCAAATCTGTAACTGACCCTTGTGCATGCAAATCATCACATTTCTAAGGATCTTAGTGGCTTAGGTCTTTAATGCACTTCCCAAATCCTTCCCTTTATAAATCATCTTGATTAGAACTTCTTAGTCATCAAGCACAACTTAATTCTCAGCATTTAGAAACCTTTTCCTTAGTCATTTCATCATGAGGAAAGCTCCTAGTGCTAACTCATCCACCAAAGGACCACCCAAGAAACTTGCTCGTGTTGTACACAAAATTTCCTCAACTGAATCATCTCCTGTTAAATCCACAAATGCTAGGATTTCTCCTCCACCAACTCAACCAATCAAACCAATCCCCAAAAGGATTGTTCCCACAAAAATATCATCACCAAACACCACAATTCCTACAAAACCAAACACACCCATTTCCACTCAACCATCATCTTTGGTGCCTAGATCCATATCATTTACCACTTCACAATCATCTCCACATCTCTACAACTTAGAGGACTTACCTCCTAGGCCATCCCATCCTCCACCATTGCCGACACTCTCTTCAATAGAGAAGATTGTGCAATAAAACCAAGGTGCTGAATCAACACTTTCACCGGTATCCTTTTCTCCATTGCCCTCAAATGGTCCATTTTGGATTATGAGGAATCATCAAAGTCAACCACCCGACCACATGGAAGTTGACACCTCTCTACCTCCACCATCATCCCTTGTTGAGCCATCATTAAATGTGCCTCCACCAATCCCTCCTTCTTTTGAGGATCCTCAACCCTCTTCACTAGATCCTCCACATCAAGCCGCTCCATTTCTACCACCACCTTTTCCAAGCCATGACAAGGATTGTTATCATTGTCAACACGTTGAAGGCTTGATACATGAACTACGTGAAGAGCAACATTTCATGTTTTATCACCTCCTCGAACGTTTCGATGATGTCAACAAATCTAAACAACCGTGAGCTTAAGGATTCAAGTGGTGTCCTAGTCTTAAGCTTAACTTAGATCGTTTAGGAATCACATTTCATGTTTAAATCATTCTCTTAGTTTTTAGAGATTTGTAGATCATTTCTCGTATGTTTTATTGAATGAGATTACATGTTATGTGCCATATTGTCTTGAGAGTATGTTTGTTACCTTAATACATATCTCATTTTGATGTTAACATCATTTGTTACATCACCATTGCTGTATTTTTTACAAGTGACGGATCCTCTATATTTTATCTCTAGATCCTCCTCAAGGAGGGAATGTGGATCCGTGCAACATAAGACTTTTTCACTACTAACTTGAGTCTTATTTGCAGGAAATTATGCATTATATACTTGTTTTCTAACCTTTGTCTTGTATATTTTCAATATACACATGAAGACTTTGACACCCTAAGCTAGGGGAGTTTCGTGTCAAAGCAATACATTGCAAAAGCATTTGCAATATAATTCACATTAGGATTACATTACATGACGTCCCCTTGCAAAGTTGCAATCATCAAGGGGGATCATATTCGTCACATAGACGAAATCATTTGCAAACATAGTTGCAATACATTAGTTTAGTATTTCTTCTTACTTGACGCCCTCACAAAGGGATGGACTCGTCAAGGGGAAGCTAAGTCGAGAATTATTCTCCTCACTTACTCTCTAATTTTCATATTTTTCTTTCACATGTTTTTCTTAAAACAACGTAGTTTTCATTTTTGTTTCATAAAAGAGGGAGAAAAGAGTAAAAACTCCAATTCAAACTTTTACGAATTTTAGTTTTTCCTTAAAATAATTTTATGTTTTGTCATCAACAAAAAGGGGGAGATTGTTAATACAAATAAGCCGTAAAAACTTTTATTTATATTTTACGATCTTCTAATGTTTTGTCGATAACAAACGTAAAATCATTATAAGGAAACAAATAAAATACGTAAATGGTTTGAGCCAATAGTTTACTAACACACTTACGTTTTCACATAAAACACCAAAACAAGTAATAATGTTTTCATGACTTAGTAATACATATGTACAACAATTAGTGTTTACATATTGGGTAGATATATACATAATTAGTATGGGCAATATAATGGGTAGAAGTGTAAGTATTTGACCCATTGACCAAATACATTGAATGTAGTTGGGTATAATCCAAAGTCCATGACCCATACCCATGGAGCATAACCCATAACCCATTGCATGACATCATGCATAAGTCAAAATGGGTATTACCCATGACCCATGGAGCTAACCCATAACCCATGGACTAGATGCATTGCATCTAGTATATACATTGTATCTACTTGGATACCCATGGTCCAAATTCTAGGACCCATGACCCATAACCCATGACCCATGACCCAAAACCCATGGGCAAAGAGGAGCGTCCCACGGTTCCCCCAGTTTACACTAGACGGATCCCTCAAGCAAGGGATCCGTGGAACAGTAGCTTATTTTCTTCTATAAATAGTGAGGCATTTCTTCATTTTGGGCTATCACTTCTACACATACTTTCTCCTAGTATTGTAAACCTTCTAACCTCAGATCCTAAGGATCTCTCTATGTATTTTGTATTTGTTTTTGTGTGATTCTCTAGGTTCCTCTTAAAGGCAAGATCACCACCTCTTGAAGTCGAGCAAGCTCAAGTCCATGAGTTTCCATGCTTTGTCATCATCAAGACTGCTAAGGTTCTCTTGTTGATAGTTCTTTCTTCCTCCCTAGAGGTGTTGTGTCAAAGGCATTAGTGAAGGATGCCGAAAGAGTCAAGACGAAGGCATTAGTGAAAGGTGCTTAACGTCCATGTCAAAGGCATTAGTGAAGGATGCCAAAAGAGTCAAGACGAAGGTATTAATGAAAGGTGCCGAACGTCCGTGTCAAAGGCATTAGTGATAAATGCCAAAAAGGGTCAAGTCAAAGGCCTTAGTGATGAATGCCAAGGGTGTACAATCGATATGGTGTATCGATGTACAAATAGAGATAGGTTGTATCCAAGGATATTGATATCCTTGATGATGTTGTAATAAGGAGTGGGACTCCTTTTGGGATAGGTGTTGTGTAGTGTTGGGTAGTAGTTCCTCCTTTGTAATAGAACTCTGTATCTAGCCTTGTACCGGATAAAGTGTAGGCGACGTTTTGATAGGTGTGGTTCTACCTTGTGGAAGAACCTGGAGTCTAGCCTTGTACCGGAAAAAGAGTAGATGACGTTGTGAAGGCTTCTCCGCCATAAGGAGTTGTATCGTGTAGTGATTACGAACTCTCGAGTAGGTGACTCGGGGAGTGGAGTAGGGCAAGGAAGGTGTCCTTGTAGCCAAACCACTATAAATACTTGTGTCGTTGTTTTGTGTTTCTTACTCTTTACCTTTACATTATATACTTTCATATCTATCTATCAACGTCCAACATACAAATCTAAATAGATTGACATAAGTCGATCTAAATATTTTAAAATGAAGTTTTAGTCGTTAAAACTATTCAACCCCCCCCTTCTAGTTTTCCACACATTTGTTTCCCTAAGATGACCATCAAGTGTAGACAAATACAAAATTAAATGTTATGATTTTTCTTACGACATGAAATGCATCGACTCTATTATCTTGATCACTACTATCAAGACGACGTCCCAACTAAAGACCGACGATGTCACCACTCTAAGCTGACGCCGTCCCATCGATGACTTGGCCCAGACGAAACCCTAATGATGGCGAGCTGACGGCGTCCAATGCAAAAGGTGACGCCGTCGCGATTGTAAATCTATATATAGAATTTGATTTTTATGTATTTTGGGAGGTATATTTTTGGAATGAAGTTTTAATTCGTTTGTAGTCCGATTTGGACAGTATCTTAGGGTCCCATACCCTATTTTACACATGATAAGTTTATTAATCCAAATTATTATTATGTCTATCTCATATTCGATTGATTGTGTGTATGCTTGCTTGTCTATCATGTCTAGCTAAATTACTTGTGTGTTTGCTTAGATCTATGAAACCTAGTTATTGATTATTGTTAGGTTGTTTCTTATCTTAATAGAAATTGGCTTAGGAGTGCAACTAGGCATCTTTGTTGTATTTAATGCTTGAGTATGCTTTATGATGATATGGTCTATGGATGAAATAGCTTAAGCTTGCCGACTTCGTAGGTCATATACGAGAGATAACCTCAAAGAACTAGGAACCACGCATACCCTACGACCTTTAGGAATACAACGCTAAGATATGACGGACAACTCAACCGACCAATAAAAGATAACTAGGGATTAATAGTATCTAGGTGAACACATCTTTAATAATCATACGAGCACACCTCAATTAGACATAAGCTACCCGTAGTAATTAGATAATTAGTTAAAGTAGAGTAATCGGTAGACGTGCCACCCCTAAACCAATTACCTTAGCTTTCTAAAAAACTAAAAAAAAGATAAAAAAAAGAATCATCCTCAACCCCACCTTCTCGTCATATATTTCTTACTAGCATTCCTATTCCCCTAGAGAACGATATCAATCCCCGAGGCTTACTCCATACTACACTACAACGATTAGGTTCAATCGCCTAGGAGGATGAAAACTTCTCGAAGAAAAGGAAGTTTCCTTTGACCCGAACGCTCCGGCGCGCATCAAGTTTTTACGCTGCCGAGAATAGAATAACTAGTTAGATTTCTATCTCGTTCAGGTCCACTCGCTTGATTCCTATCAAGTGAGCTTTTTTTCTCTTTTCATTAGCTTCCTTGTAGTTTATCCCCCTTCTTTGTATTTGTGTTCGTGAAACCCTTTTCATTTGTCGCTATGGCAAGTGAAGTTGCATTTGAATCATTAAAAAATGAGGAACAATTGTATTTCATAGATATTCCTTCTTATTGTTCTAATGAATTTGTAAGTTATCTTAGAGATATCCAAGAGAAGATAGGTGTAAAGTTAGAGGGCTTTGATGAATTTTGTGCATGTGTGGCTTTTATTCAAAAATCATTGTTAGGATCAACTCCTTTTGCTGCACCATTTGAATTTTTTTTGAGAAAAGCTTCCTAAGCGTAACCCATAGTTTGAATGAAGTCATAGGCTTGTCTACATCACAATTGAGAAACAAATAAGGAGGATTTTTCCAACCTTAGGCACCATGAACAAAAATACCTAGATTTTAAGTACACGAAACCTAAATCCGAACAAGATTGTGAGATGGTTAGAGTTGTACTACCTAGTTGCATGCGTGGGATAGATTTCACCAAAACATATGCACATGCGCAGAGAATCCTTTAGGAAACTAGAACATAGTAATCAAGTTTTTAAGAACGATTCTTATGAATCGGACCAAGAATTTGAAATGGCTAAAGAAGGATTTGAGATACTTAGGAGTGTATTTGGGTTAGATCATACAAAAACACATGATGAACATTTAGGTGATCTAGATATAATGGAGAATGAGGTGGAAACTCCAAGCCCATAAGCCCTAACATCACTCGAGGAACACACACCGCCTATAATTTACCCGAAAGAAGTAGAAGAGACTATAGGAATGATGCAGGTTTTACTGACCAGGTCTTAATATTTATAGTGTCTCGTTATACCTATGGTCTACCCTAGTGCACTAACGGACAGTGTACCCGGTCGTGTGTAGTGTAGTAATCTAAGAAAGCCAGGTCGTCCCAAGGGCTATGTGTGATGGATTATTACTAAGTCTAGTGTCACAGATTAATAAAGGTTTCAATAGGGTTTTAATTAATTAAACTACAAAAGCAGAATACAATAAAGTAGATAAATGGTAAAGGGAAATCAATAGAGGAAAGTGGTGTTAACCTAGTTAATCCTCCTAGCTAGTTATGTCTACGTCTACTTACTTCCAATTACTCGTGGGTCAAATTCAGAGGACAACATTTGGTCAATTCGCCCTAACCTATCAGCAAAGATGCCACCACAGAGAAGTCACGCCCCGCCATAAGTCCTGTTGTTCCTGGTCCCTAAGCCGAATTAAGTACCTACATGCTAGATTTATAACAGTGAGTGCCCGGCCGTTAGGAACTTAGACACTCACCCCTAATTCTTAAGTTCATCCAAACGATAGGTGATCACACAAATCGCACAAGTAGAAAGGGTCGTCACTTGGTCATATCTTACCCTTCCCGTCTTAGTCCGCTCACCTAGGTCACTGGTTATCTCCTCTAATTGGCCTCTACCGCATTCAAAACTACCGAACCAAGGGTGGCTACCAATAAACTATGCATGCATAAACTTAGAAATAATTGTACGGAAGTAAAATAAACGTAAACAAAACAATTAAGGAATCATAACAAGGCTAGCACCAAAAGGTGCTTAGCCGCTCATATTAATCATGCAAACCAATTCAATATTCAAAGGTACGAAATACATGAATTGAAAGTAAAAGAAATATAAAACACTAATGCTTATCAGAGGGAGTGATTTCTCCATTAGAGACAGCTCCGTATGCTCCTCTAGACCTGCCTTGAGCTTTTTCCCACGCTCTCGAGTGTTGTGTGGAATGGAATGAATAGAAATGCTGGAATTTGGGGTATTTATAGAACAGATCAGGTTACTACAGAACCAATATAGAGTTACCATAACCTTCAATTTCTTCGAATAATGCACTAGATTTGCTAGTTACGGCGTAACCTAAAGAGTGGTTACACCGTAGTCTTCAATAAGCTTGGTTACGTCATAATAGATGCAGTAGTTACGGCGTAAGTATGAGCGGCGTGGAACCTCATTTGACCTAATGTAGTTACGTCATAACCTTTGGGAAGAGTTACGCCGTAACCTAATGATAAGTTGGTTTTCGAGTACGCATAGTTACGCGTAATGTGAAAGACGAGTTACGCCATAACTTCTTCAAAATAGCATACTGTGATAAATCTTTAGATATTTCTCCAGTTCCGCGTCTCTTTAGCTCCAATGCTCGTAATTTACCTGAAAGTGGAAAACAATGGAAAACAAGAGTAAATCCATATAAATGATATAAATTAAAAGCATTATCGGGGGAAATTGACACTTAATATTCAGGACTATTTGATGTTATCAAATATCCCCCCACTTGAATCCTACTTGCCCTCAAGTAGACCTTATTAGAAAGATTCCTTAAAAGATATCTCCCATAATCTGTAAAATATGAGTTTACAAATCCCTTATGCTAGAATAAAACAAAGCCGAACACCTCACGAAAAGGGAACAAACACTCAAATCTCTCAACTATTCTAAGTGTCAATTTCGGGGTGATCACTCAATCACATTACCATAGCATGTATTCTAACATAAGCTTGGCGGTTACACAAATCTCCACCACTAGAGTTAAGGGCTAAAACAATTCTCGAAGGCAATATGGGTAGACACGACAAAGGTTGGGGGTGACTCTCATTACTAACATGTCACGATGAAGTGGACAAAATCAATGATACATGACCAAATCCATGGTCAAGACACCAAAGATTGCTCGCTGATCACCTAGAAGCTTCATGACTAAAAAGGTAGGATAAGACATGGGATATATAATTGGTGTAAAATAAAAAACAAGCAGGTAGTCTAAATCTATAACCAAAGTTCAAGCTTTGAAGTCAAGAAACCGGATCATGAAATGCAAGGTAGATGTGTCATTAGAGGACATCATGATGGGCACACTACCTTTTCTCCAACTGTTGGCATAACTACCAACACCAATCTTCAAATGTGACCGAGGTGGCCTCCTCGATACTAAATCAATAAAGCTCATACTACAGTGGTTATAACATTGCACTTTACAATAACATAATCATAACAACTATTGTTTTTATTTTATTTTTTTATTTTTTTTCTTCAACATAGCAATAAATACTAAACATAATATCCCCCCACTTGAGATGAACAATGGGAATTCTAGCGGTCTTCAATGATCTTCGAAATGTTGTTGATGAAAGCTGATTTCCGAACCTTCCACTGAACCTTGAACTTAGGCAAATGATGACTTCAATCACAAAATAAAGACTACAGGGTAGGCTAAGGTGTATAGGTGTATCGAAACAGTATATCGGGTTAACAAAATGAAATGAATGGCTCAGAAGGGTGTATCTAGGGGTATCTTGCACTAAAGATGAGTGCAAAAAAAGGGTTTCACATGGGGGTCGAAAAGTCGAGGTGACTAATCGATAGACTCACAAAGGTAGGTTGTTTGGGTGATAATCCTATAATATTGCCTTCTAAAACTAAAAGTCCAAATACATCGAGCTAACTCAACATACCCGCCTATGGTCTCAAATGATGCAAAGGCCAAGTTCTAAAGTTTACAAGCTATCGACACCTATAATTTGGTGGATTTGGGGTAAAATAAAGGAAACGGATAAGGCTAATCTCACCATATAATATCAAGGGTTGTATGTGCTCGGCTAAGGTCTAATCTAGTTAGGTTAAGAAAACATGTCAAAATTTTAAAAATGGCATAATGTTTCAAAATAAACTAGAAAAATGAGGGCGAAATAAAGTTCAAGAGATAATTCTACTCCCGTCCCCCCACTTGAATTGTACAAAGTCCCATTTGTACTAGGCATTAAATAAAGGTAAATAAAAGGGTAGAATTAGAGCGAGAACTTCCCTGAAATTTGCTCCATAAAGAAGGAAGGCCCACGAAAAAGAGACGTGCCTTCGAATAAGCATCATGAACAAACTTCAATCCCTGAAATCACATTACCGACAAGCATAATAATAAAAAGATAAAATGAAAAATAAAAAAAAATGACAACAAACCTAACTCACTTTCGTAGGAATCACGGTTGCATTTAGCGAATGCAACAAGCCTTTTGAACTACTTGGTGTCCCAAGTGGACGAGTGAAGTCTCGTGAAAGTTTTCAGGGAACACACCCACAAAATTCATTTAAAATACTAATACAAGGTTATTGCGTTTTAAAATGAAAGAATTAAAGCAGAGAAGGTTTACGTACTACTCTTTTAGGAGTTACGCCGAATTGGCAAACCTGGTATAAGCTACAAAGCGAGTAGTTACGCGTACACTGAGATGGTATTACGTCGTAATTGGTAATGCGTCAAGAATTCTGCTGCTAAAAGGTTGGTTACGGCATCATGAAGATGAGTTACGCCGTAACTCTGTTCGATAAGCAATGCGCAGACAAATAGTTCCTCGTTCCTGCAAAAATAGTTAAAAACACAAAACCCTACAGAAATGGAAACAAAATAAAAGAAAGGGATAATTCGAGTTGTCTCCCGAAAGAGCACTTTTCTTTATTTACGAGTCTTTAAGTTAGACTCAGAGCCGCGGGGCTACCAGTGCTTGATGGTCATTTCGTGGATATGGAAATCTCCACGCTGGATCCAACTTACCAAATTCTCATCCCGTTTGTAGTCATTTCCCAATTCTAAAATGTACCGAGTAGAAACTCTTGATTTTCTGTAAAGGTGCTCAATGCCTTTTCCTTGTCCTTCTCAATCGATATTTGAAAGCGCGGTTGAGCTTGGCTCAACTGCCTCTTGGTCCAATTTTTAAAGTTCTTGATCGTTCTCGGCATTTTGAAAATAGTCTTATCATCGTTAATCTTTAACCAAACTAACCCTTCTTTTCCATTTTTATCTAAACCCGACATTTCCTGAAAATGTCTCCCTAAAATTACTCCTGTAAGTCCATCCTCCGCAAATTCACTTACGTCGTCTAGAACCATAAAGTCCACAAAAAATGAATGAGTTCCAACGAAGACATGTATGTTAGCAAACCCAAGAAAGTTATTCCCCTTATATTCTAACTCTTTCTTCATAACT
>OU343221.1:230708684-230755197 GCA_910596185.1 Chrysanthemum makinoi
GATGACCTAAAGTGTTGTTTAAAATTTCGTTTGATTAAGTAAAAAAATGTCGAGTTTACAAAATGTAGGTCCCAAATGAAAATCAATGTATGCGTAAATAGGTTTGATACAAGCCAAACGATGTTTTTAAAGTGTATAAATCCCATGTGGGCAGCGTGTCACCGACTCTATGATATGTCCAAATGCATGCCATGAAGTGAATGCCTTAGATACGCAGATAAAACATGCTAAAAGTGTCAACACAAAGGTTGGTGAGTTCATAGAGTTTAGTTAACAAGTAAAGCCTTAAAAGAGTGTTTATGTAACAAAGGCAAAGTTTTGGTCATTTAAAATAGTTAAAGCAAAGGCATCGTAAATCCACTCAGTTCCAAGTCCATGCATACAAAACTTTACCTGTGTGTGTTTACAATACTAAAATAGTATGTCAATCATGTATGCATGTATCATAGTAGTTAAAAGTATAAATGTCACCCCAAGGGTCTTCCAACAACTTCGTGTTGGGATGTTTGTAAATTAATAGCCTTCCAACAACTTAATTTGGAGCCACAAATTCTTGTATGTTTAGTAGCCTTCCAACAACTTAATTTGGTGCCACTAATTCTTGTATGTTTGTAAATTAGTAGCCTTCCAACAACTTAATTTGGTGCCACTAATTCTTGTATGTTTGTAAATTAGTAGCCTTCCAACAACTTAATTTGGTGCCACTAATTCTTGTATGTTTGTTGCAAGTATGCATATGAAATCAAGTATAACCCAATCAAGTATATAACGCAATCAAGTGTAAAGTATAAGTAATGTTGTTTGACAAAAGAGTTTAAATGTTTGGATAAATAAGCATATTTCTCGCCCCAAATAGTTTATAAGAATTTAAATGAGAAAAAGCGGGTATGAACTCACAATAGTATGTAAAAGTTTAGAGTACTTGTGAAAGTAAAGGAAAATAGTTTGAGCATGTATCTCCCCCAAAAGTAATTGAAAAAGAATAAAAGTAGGGGCTATATGAAACTCTGATGTCGATGCGTTTAAAGTATTTCGCGAAAGTAAATGAAAATAGTTTGAGCATGTATCTCCCCCTAAAAGTAGTATAAAAACAATTGAAAGTGGGGCTATAGAACTCACAAGTAATATGTCAAAGTTTAGAATATTTGTGATAGTGAAAGTAAGTAGTTGAGCATGTATCGCCCCCAAAGAGTTTGTAAGACAAATAAGTAATAGAAAGTGGGGACTCGAACTCACGGTGTGATTGGTATGCTAACAAAATGAAGTGCAAGAAAATGAGGCTCGGAAACTATCCTGACCTAAAATTAATGATATGATACTTAATGAATTATGATGTAATGTTATGCATGCATTTTGTATGTTATTTATACCATTTGCGAGTTTTGAAAATAATACTTATCGTCGAAAAAATACTCTTTTGACGTCTTGACCATTCTTAAATTACTTTACAAGTATTTACGCCAAAATGTCATCCTACAATGGTTTTGTAATGATTTATAGTGAAATTATCACTTTTCGTCAGTAAAACAATGTCGCCGGAAATTTCATAAAAGTGACAAAAATGGCTCGAAAAACTAGTCGATAAAATTAATGCGTCGATCGTTAAGCGAACTGAAGGTTTTGGAAAGTTTGTATTAAAATCTAAAAGTTTCAGTTCGGAGTTTTCGTCATAAAGGTCTCGAACATAAAGATAATAAGGGTTAAAGATGGTGATTTTGTTGAATTGTTGTGTAAAAAATGAGTTTGCAAAGTTTAAGCAATCGTAATTAATTTATTACAACTCCGCTATACAAACGGTTGGTCGTTTTGAAAAATATGCTTGGTGATCTCGATTTTATTAGAAGACATTTCGTTCCAAAAAGTTCCACATCATAGTTAAAAACAGCCTCCAACATGGTCGTTTTAGTTACCGTAACACTTTGTCTCGTAAAAATAATATAGTTTTTCAGAAAATAATAGTTACGGCAATTTTATGAAAATGTGCATATCTTTGTCGTTTCAAATCCGTTTTTCATTATAATACGTCCTTAGCTTCGTATCAAAGTATACTAATATATTTTTGATAAGTCGAAATAATTTATAAAACTTAGGACTCGTTTTTATTCAATAAAGTAATAATAGTATGCTGAAATTTCAGAAAAATATATATTTCGTCGTCAAACTTGTAAAATCCATAACTTCTTCGTTATAATTCCATTTTAATCCGTTCAATGCCACGGATTCGTTTTTAAAGTATATTTTATAAATATCAAGGCCAAAATTTCGTGTCAACTGTCGGATTTTCCAGAAAAACAAAATAAGGACAGACCACTTTATATACTTGTCGAAAATAGTTTTTCTCGTACTAAACCTATTCCAATCCCTTCAAATCAACTCCAAAGCTAGTCTAATCCTACCATACACCTTCTTAGGGTGTCATGGGTTCCTAGACATCATCAAGACCAACATATACCAAGGGAATAATTATAGGATGACTTTATATATATATAACTCTAAAATCAATGGAAAAATGGTATAAACAACACAAGTCTTGCATGTTTTTGCTCAAAAATGATGAGATGAGTATGAAATGAATATGTATGATGAAAAATATATGAGATGCTTACAAGTGATATGATGAGGTGATTAGAACCAAGGATTAAACCTAAACACCCTAGGTTTTTATTTCAAAACCTAAACAAGAGTGTATACTAGATTGTTATTACTTGTGCTTGTAAAATTTTTGTGATGATCCCTTGAAAATCTCTATGATGGCTGGTTGAAGAGAGGAAAAACAAAGAAGAGAGAAATGTTTCTAACACTTGATGAATTTTTGGTGATAAATGAAGAAAATGAGGTAAATTGTAATCTTATACAATCAAAGTAATAATTCAACATACAATAAATGCCAACCCTCCCTTAGGGCCGGATTTTTGGGGGTGTTGTTTCTCAATATATATATATATTTTTTTATATAATGTGTTGTGTAAATACTTGTAACAATTTGTAAGAAAAGTGTAAGTAAATGTGTAGTTAAATGTAACTTGTAAGGTAAATGGTAGTTTTTAGATACAAGTAAATTTTTAATAGGTTAAAGTAGGGTATAATGAAATCATAAAAATTGTAAAAATACATTCCTTGAAAAATTTGAGTTATAAAATAATTATCGTGTAGTTTTTAAGAAAAACGCCGTAATAATATAACTTGATTTATATACTAAATAAATTCAAAAGCTAGTTAAACTCAAAATATAGTTTTTATAACTAATTGTAAGTATAAAATATGTGGGATCATTTTAGAAATTAACGGATTAAATGTTCAAAATAATAACTTACGCGATAACGTTTATTTAATATGAAATTTACGGCTTAATGTGAAATGAAAAAATCATGAATGAACTAACATGATGAAAATGATGCTAATGAAATGTAGACTAAACTTAGTCCATATGAAATGTTCGTGATGATATGATCATGAATTCGACGCTAAACCATTAAGGTTGTAATTTGGAACACGCATAAACCTAGTTTACGATAAATGATGAAATTGTGAGGCATGAATTGTTTTGAGAAATGACCAAAAATTGAGAATTGTGACATTCTTCCCATGTCCGAGGAATCACGTCCTCGTGATTCAATCGATGATACTATGGTTCGAACCTCGACAAGGGTTCTAAAAGTTTATGCTCGTGTATGGTCTAAATGATTATGTCAATGCTCATGCATATGTGTTACTCGTCCCACAATCGTTCTGTGCTATCGTGAGCAATTCCCATCCTAAATACATGCTTTCTTATGATTAGGCTCGATGAGACAAGCTTTCCCATTCTCAAGCAAAATTTTTAAAAGACTTTTTGGTAACCGATTTTTTGCTTAATCCCACAACTCATCAAACAAGAACTGTCATACGATTAGGCTAAATCGGTTTAGGTAACGACTTGTTTCTAGCTCGATCTTTGCAACTCATCAAACAAGAACTGTCACTCGGATCAAACTGTAAACAAGTGGTTTGAAGAAAATCTTTTGAAAATTTGGCTTGATTCTGAATTGCTTACATATGAGACTACTACTCCCTTCATTGCATGATTCTTCCTGAATTAGACATAGGTGATCGGGCTATGTATAATTTAGGAGTAACTATGCAATGCTTGGACTAATCGACTCATATAATGTTTGGTGTTGAGTCTTAAGTCCGCATGTATAAAGAATGTGCACTTATAATGATATGATGAGATGCTATGATGATGTGGTTATAGTCTAGGGTCAATGATGCAACCTAGTTCTCTATAACTGATGCTCTGATACCAATCTGTCACACCCCCAAATTACGTGTTTTGCGTGATTGAATACCTTGGGGGAGGACGGTCATAGCATCAAAGTTACAGTTATATCGAACGACCTAAAGTGTCGTTTAGAAAATATCGTTTGATTAAGTAAAATAATCGAGTTTACAAAATGTAGGTCCCAAATGAAAATCAATGTATGCGGAAATAGGTTTGATACAAGCCAAACGATGTTTTTAAAGTGTGTAAATCCCATGTGAGTGGCGTCGTCACGACTCTATGATATGTCCAAATGCATGCCATGAAGTGAATGCCTTAGATACACGATAAAACATGCTAAAAGTGTCAACACAAAGGTTGGTGAGTTCATAGAGTTTAGTTAACAAGTAAAGCCTTAAAAGAGCGTTTATGTAACAAAAGCAAAGTTTTTGGTCATTTAAAATAGTTCGCAAAGCAAAGGAATCGTAAATCCACTCAGTTCAAGTCCGCCCATACAAAACTTGCACGTTGTGTTTACAACTTGCTAAAAATAGTATGTCAATCATGTATGCATGTATCATAGTAGTTAAAAGTATAAATGTCACCACAAGGGTCTTCCAACAACTCGTGTTGGGATGTTTGTAAATTAGTAGCCTTCCAACAACTTAATTTGGAGCCACTAATTCTTGTATGTTTGTAAATTAGTAGCCTTCCAACAACTTAATTTGGTGCCACTAATTCTTGTATGTTTGTAAATTAGTAGCCTTCCAACAACTTAATTTGGTGCCACTAATTCTTGTATGTTTGTAAATTAGTAGCCTTCCAACAACTTAATTTGGTGCCACTAATTCTTGTATGTTTGTTGCAAGTATGCATATGAAATCAAGTATAACCCAATCAAGTATATAACGCAATCAAGTGTAAAGTATAAGTAATGTTGTTTGACAAAAGAGTTTAAATGTTTGGATAAATAAGCATATATCTCGCCCCAAATAGTTTATAAGAATTTAAATGAGTAAAAGCGGGGTATGAACTCACAATAGTATGTAAAAGTTTAGAGTACTTGTGAAAGTAAAGGAAAATAGTTTGAGCATGTATCTCCCCAAAAAGTAATTGAAAATGTATAAAAGTAGGGGCTATGAAACTCACGGTATCAGATGCGTTTAAAGTATTTTGAAAAGTAAATGAAAATAGTTTGAGCATGTATCTCCCCCAAAAGTAGTATAAAACAATTGAAAGTGGGGCTATAGAACTCACAGTAATATGTCAAAGTTTAGAATATTTGTGATAGTGAAAGTAAGTAGTTGAGCATGTATCTCCCCAAAGAGTTTGTAAGACAAATACGTAATAGAAAGTGGGGCTCAAACTCACCCGGTGTGATTGGTATGCTAACAAATGAAGAAAATGAAAATTCGAAACTATCCGCGACCTAAAATGAATGATATGATACTTAATGAATTATGATGTAATGTTATGCATGCATTTCGTATGTTATTTATACCATTTGCGAGTTTTGAAAATAATACTTATCGTCGAAAAAATACTCTTTTGACGTCTTGACCATTCTTAAATTACTTTACAAGTATTTACGCCAAAATGTCATCCTACAATGGTTTTGTAATGATTTATAGTGAAATTATCACTTTTCGTCAGAAAACAATGTCATTAAATTTCATAAAAGTGACAAAATGGCTCGAAAAACTAGTCGTAGAAAGGGTGTCGTCGTCGTTAGAAAACGAACTTCGACGGTTTTGGAAAGTTTATTAAAATCTAAAAGTTTCAGTTCAGAGTTTTCGTCATAAAGGTCTCGAACATAAAGATAATAAGGGTTAAAGATGGTGATTTTGTCCAATGTTGTGTAAAAAAAAATGAGTTTCGTCAAGTTTAAGCATTCGTAAATAATTTATTACAACTCCGCTATACAAACGGTTGGTCGTTTTGAAAAATATGCTTGGTGATCTCGATTTTATTAGAAGACATTTCGTTCCAAAAAGTTCCACATCATAGTTAAAAACAGTCCCCAACATGGTCGTTTTATTACCGTAAACTTTGTCCGTGTAAAATAATATAGTTTTTCAGAAAATAATAGTTACGCAATTTTATGAAAATGTAATATTTGTCGTTTCAAATCCGTTTTCTCACGTATATACGTCCTTAGCTTCGTATCAAAGTATACTAATATATTTTTGATAAGTCGAAATAATTTGTAAAGCTTAGGACTCGTTTTTTATTCGAATAAAGTAATAATAGTATGCTGAAATTTCAGAAAAAATATATATTTCAATTCAAACTTGTAAAATCCATAACTTCTTCGTTATAACTCCGTTTTAATCGTTCAGCGGCCACGGATTCGTTTTAAAGTATATTTTATAAATATCAAGGCCAAAATTTCGTGTCAACTGTCGGATTTTCCAGAAAAACAAAATAAGGACAGACCACTTTATATACTTGTCGAAAATAGTTTTTCTCGTACTAAGCCTATTCCAATCCCTTCAAATCAACTCCAAAGCTAATCTAATCCTACCATACACCTTCTTAGGGTGTCATGGGTTCCTAGACATCATCAAGACCAACATATACCAAGGGAATAATTATAGGATGACTTTATATATATATAACTCTAAAATCAATGGAAAAAATGGTATAAACAACACAAGTCTTGCATGTTTTTGCTCAAAAATGATGAGATGAGTATGAAATGAATATGTATGATGAAAAATAAATATGAGATGCTTACAAGTGATATGATGAGGTGATTAGAACCAAGGATTAAACCTAAACACCCTAGGTTTTTATTTCAAAACCTAAACAAGAGTGTATACTAGATTGTTACTACTTGTGCTTGTAAAATTTTTGTGATGATCCCTTGAAAATCTCTATGATGGCCGGTTGAAGAGAGGAAAAACAAAGAAGAGAGAAATGTTTCTAACACTTGATGAATTTTTGGTGATAAATGAAGAAAATGAGGTAAATTGTAATCTTATACAATCAAAGTAATAATTCAACATACAATAAATGCCAACCCTCCCTTAGGGGCGGTTTTTGGGGTGTTGTTTCTCAATATATATATATTTTTTTTTATATAATGTGTTGTGTAAATACTTGTAACAATTTGTAAGTGTAAGTAAATGTGTAGTTAAATGTAACTTGTAAGGTAAATGGTAGTTTTTAGATACAAGTAAATTTTTTATAGGTTAAAGTAGGGTATAATGAAATCATAAAAATTGTAAAAATACATTCCTTGAAAAATTTGAGTTATAAAATAATTATCGTGTAGTTTTTAAGAAAAACGCCGTAATAATATAACTTTAACGATTTATATACGAAATAAATTCAAAACGCTAGTTAAACTCAAAATATAGTGTTTATAACTAATTGTAAGTATAAAATATGTCGGGATCATTTTAGAATTAACGGATTAAATGTTCAAAATAATAACTCAAGCGATAACGTTTATTTAATATGAAATTTACGCGTTTAATGTGAAATGAAAAAATCATGAATGAACTAACATGATGAAAATGATGCTAATGAAATGTAGACTAAACTTAGTCCATATGAAATGTTCTTGATGATATGATCATGAATCGCGCGCTAAACCATTAAGGTTCGCGAATTTGGAACAACCTAGTTTACGATAAATGATGAAATTGTGAGGCATGAATTGTTTTGAGAAATGACCAAAAATTGAGAATTGTGACATACCACTCACCAAAAAACCCTCTAAACGGTTCATGGTCAATGGAAGAAGACCTCGGGCTCTCCCGGACTCCTGGGACGAAGAAGAAGTAAATGTCAACCCCGTCACCAACATCAACTTGGACCCCATAACCTACTGTGAACAACTTCCAACTCTTCCAAACGAGACCGAAGAATTCAAACAATTGAAGGGCATAATCCAATGCCTAACTAACTACGTCGTGAAGTCGGGAAAGAGGAAGAGAAACGATTGACAAAAGAGACATTAGGATTATGGTTGCTTTTAGAAATTTTGTTTATCATTTTACAATGGATGCTTATGTTTGTGAAATGCTTTATTTTGGTTGTTTGGATATTGTCACTACTACTCTTATTTATGATATGGTTTATGAGATATTTTGCTTGTTTTGTTGTTCTTTTAGAGTAGAGACCAATAGCAATTGATATACATAGTATAGTGAAAAATGCATTCTTTTCGCGGATGCTTCTGATCTGCAGTTGTCGGATCCCTAAAGATATACTTGACGGATCCCTCCTTTTAGGGATCCGTGGGATCCAGGGTGACAGATCTACAATGCAGAACCCCACACATCAAAACAGCCCACTAGATCACTTCACACTAGCTAAACATAAGGCCTTAGGACCACTTAAGTCTTCTTCAAGCTCAGTAAGCTTCACACTCACTCATAGCTCATTTAAGATCACACTCAAAGTGCTTTTTAATTTATCATTTCACCAAAACTCATCACTCTTCTGCTCCTATACTCACACATCATCTATCACATGTCAACTGTGACAACTCGTAATTTTAGGTCATTTCTCAAATTTACTATTCATCTCGGGAATTTACTATTCACTGGTTACTATTCATCATTTTACTATTCATCATTTTAAAAGTCAGTTTGCGACTTTGAGAGGTTATTTTAAAATTTTACTATTCACGAAATGCTATTCATTCCCGGAGAAAAATCACTATTCATGATTCACTATTCATCATTTTTCGTAAACTAGTTTTACGAGTATCAAATTCAAGTAGCCGAGTTAGCTGCGTATTCATGAAACATCATTGAGAACACTACATATAGACTAGATTTAGTCTACATATCATCAGTAACATCATTTTCATATTAGTTCATGCATGGGTTTGCATATTTTATTAACGTATATTTTTTTATTAATTAAACGCTTCTCATACGATCATTTATTTTGAATAATTGATCCGACACTTCCAACAATTATCCTGATATATTTTTATACTCATTTTAAGACTATAAAAGTTATAATATTAGTTTACCGATGTTTCAATTTATTTTGTATATGTATTATATATATATATATATATATATATATATATATATATATATACATACATACATATATATATATATTCGGCGATTTTCAGTAATTCTATTCGATAATTATTTATTCACTCGGTGCAAAATGCATTTTATAATTTTTATGCCTTCGATATATTTTATTTTGTTCCGTTAAAATCGATTTCTAGCTAACGCTACATTTAATAATTAATTGTATGTACAAAATACACACTACACTTAACTTTAAATATATTTAGACATCAAAAATACATCAAACCCTTGCCGACTTCCCCCCCCCCTTGTCATCATTTTTATAAAATATCTTGGCCATGTAGTGTACACATATTCATATTTGATAGATATTTGTAGTATACAAGTAAGATACTAATCCAAAACACATACATACACATTCTAAAAGGTGAAAAAAAGAGAGAAACCCTCTTCTTTCTTTGTTGAGGTTCGGCCAAGCAAGAAAAAGAGGAAGAAACCATAAGTTTTTCAAGATCAAGTGATAACTAAACTCTAGTATACTTCTATATTAGGTTTTGAAATAAAAACCAAGAAGTAATTAGGAACCTTGTTACTTTAAACCTCATCATACTACTAGTAAGCTTCTCATAATTTTTAATACTCTTTCATAATCATATTAGATCTATTTTTATTATGCTAGTACAAAAATATGCAAGTATTATATGTATTCATACCACTTTTACTTGTTTTTTATTACTTATAATGAATATTAACTATCCTATAATTATTCCCATGAAACGTATCATTGTTGATGAAGTTTAGGAACCCATGACACCCTAAGAAAGTGTATGGTAGGTTTAGAATAGTTTTGGTGTTGATTGGAAAGGGTTAGAACAAGTTCTACACTATAAAAATCATTTTCAACAACATGAAATTGAGGTCGTCCATTTTGTAAAATCGAAATTTCAGGCAGGTCATGGATTATTTTGGTTTATATTTTCAGAAAATAGACTTTAAAAAACGCCAATTGGTCGCTTGAACGGGTTAAAACGGGTTTATAACGAAGAAGTTACGCTATTTTTAAGTTTAACGACGAAAACTAATAATCACGAAAATATACAAGCTTCAAGGATTTTTCAAGGGGGCAAAATCGAAGTTTTAAACATAATCTAAATGAGTCGATTTATCAAAAATATATTAGTATACATTAATACGAAACTAAGGATATATAAAACGTAGAAAACGGACTTATAACGACCAAGATACTCGTGTTTGAATTACTTACGATCACAACTATTTTTCTTAAACACTAACACTTTATATATTCACTATTTTGCGACTAAGCTTCGCAAGGTTATTTAGTCATTTTCATGATGTGTCAAAGTATATTATTTTACGATGAAAAACTATAAATACTTGATCTATTTCTAAATGACTATCGAGGGATGTTGTTTCAATATATATAAGCATAAAGTATTTTATAACTTGACAAGACGTTATAAACTTATTTTTTTCGACGATAAACTTTATTTTCAAATGAACAAGTGGTATGGATATCATATGAGTTTGCATACACAACATTATATCATGACTTATATTAGATCATATCATTCACAATAGGTTGCAGTTAGAGATTGCGCCTCACTTCAGTGTATCCACTTTTGCCATCACAATCATTGTATCAAGTGAGTTTTCATAGCCCCGTTTTTCAAGTTTATATTTCATTTCAAACCTACGGGGGAGAATACATTGCACATCATTTTATTACGAGCCCAAGTATATCAAATTCATTTACACTGATTAAGTTACCTCATTTGAATGTCCCCATTTCATAATCATGAACCGCTTATAGTGGAGTAAAGGGTGAGTGAATAGATCTATTGAGGGTGACTCCTCCATCCGGGTTGGTGGTTCCAACTGGTCAAATGGACGCATTTCATTTAATATCAAGTGAGAGTTGTTTGGCTAACACTCTGTTGGGGCTTAACGTCATGATCAGTCTAGCCAGTGTCATGTGCTTATAGCAATTGTATCATTTTTATGTGACATTTTTGTCATACATGACTTATACTTGTGGTAGTCGTATAACACATTTTCATAAACCTATGATTTCTCACCAACATTATTGTTGACCGTTTTAGCAATGTATTTTCAAGTATCTAAGGCATATACTTCATGGCATGCATAAGGAATTATCATAGAGTCGTGCGTGTGACCGTCTCACTTGTATATTATGGCACTTTTAAAACATCGTTTGGTTTGTAACAAACTTATTTCCTAAATCTTGACTACCTTTTGGGACCTATCTTTTATAAACTCTAAAAGTTTTAATATATCAAACGATGTGCTTTTAAAACGAAACTTTAGGTCGCTCAATATAACGTAAATGTGATGCTTATCGGTCAGCCAGGTATTCCATTCATTTGCAAAAGCAGTATTTTGGGGTGTGACAGATTGGCATCAGAGCAAGAGTTATAGAGAACTAGGTTGGATCATTGACCCTAGACTATAACTACATCATCATAGCATCTCATCATTTCATCATAAGTGCATATTCACTACGCATGCGATTTCATACGTACATTTTGCGAGTTATTTACTTTTATTTCAAATCGATTGTCACTTAGATGTCTTTAGATACCCATTCCATTATTCTTTCTTCAGACTCCAATGTGGAGAATGTCTTGACATTCCCTACTACAATATTAACATCAATTGACTCAGCACTAAACACATCACCGATAACATCGAATGCCGAGACGAAACCTTCAAGGAGGGTGAAGTCACTCTCACTCCCCTATTTCACCATCAACATATCGCGTTAGACGCTATTCACACATTAAGTCACTAAATCGTCATACATTTGAAGCACTTACGACCATAGTTGTCAGGATCCCGATCCTGATCTTAGGATCTTACGATTTTACGATACTGCAAAGCAAAAACGATCCGGATCCTACATAGGATCTTTGCAAGCTTAGGATCTTATAGGATCCCGATCTTGACCATACGATCTTACGATCTAATCCGATCCGATCTTACTTTTCTCGGATTACAAACTAAAAATCTACACATTTATGGGTTGTTTGTTTGTAGAATTTAAAAAACAACATGTTAATCTTTTTAAATATTTTATAATCATAATTTAGGACAACATTTATACGAAACATTCATAGTTTTATGGTTATAATGTATTAGAATTTGTAGATTTGTATACAATTACATAAATTATTAAAAAATAACATTAGAGTAGGATCTTAAGATCCCGATCCGATCTTACGATCACGATCTTGCAAAGACGAAAACGATCCTGGGTAGGATCCCGATCTTGACAACCTTGCTTACGACATCCCATAACCCATCTCTTAGGAATTCGTCTATCATTTTGAAAAATAGCCTTAAACTTATCACCACATATCACATCTCTTTAGAGCTCTTATTCTTAACATAAAGACTTTGCTATCTCACCCTTCCTCTTATTTTGAAGAGTTTGGCGAAAGAAAGGCACTGTGAAATGACACAAAATTCTATCCAAAAGTATGTAGAGGATAGTATAGCTAGGGCACTAGAGAAAGAACGAGCAACGGTAGCTCTGCTGTATAAAGTGCCGCCACACTCGCAATTTACTGGAACTGCTGGCGTAGGGCTCGCGGAAGGTATGGAGTTCGAAATTGTACATACAATGACTTTAAGAGCGGTGATCCCACAAAGTTCAAGGCATGAAGAGCTCTTTGCTATGATCCGTTGGTTTGAAAAAGATCGAGTCGTATTTCTTCTATGCAATTGCCTAGATGAAGGCTGCCGTGAAGTTACACTCTTAGATGGGTCAATGTCATGGTGGAATTCTTATGCACTATTGGTATGGAAAATGCTTACAAGCTCACATGGGATCAATTCAAGAGGTTGTTTACTAAGAAGTATTGTCCGCTACAGGTGAAGAAGTTAGAAATAGAATTTTATGAGTTAGTGACCTGGTTATGACATCGAGACCTACGAGAAGGTTTCAAGAGTTGGCACTCTTTGTCCATCGATGGTTTCGGACAATGAAATTACTAAAGAAAATTTCATTGGACTTCCACAAAGTATTCATGGAGATGTAACTTCTTTCGATCCACAAACAATTGAAGAGACTATCGGATAACTCAAATACTCATGGCTCAAGTTGTGAAGAGGGAAAACATTATCAACAGTAACCACAACAACAATAACAACAATCACACCATCAACAACAACAATGACAACCAAACTAACAACAAGGAAATGGAAAACGACTACGGAGTTATAATAATGACAACCAAAACCGTACACTAACCATCACCAACAACGAATAGAAGACAAGCCGCAATGGTTTATGTTGCTGCACCAATAGAAGGCAGAGGTTATGCTGGAACTTACCCACTATGTAATTGATGTAAGTATCATCACTCGGGTCTTTGCCCTGCTAAGTGCCACAAGTGTCAAAAAGTGGTACACCTTGCCGAGGATTGTAGAGGCAAAGCCATAATTACATGTTTGGATGTGGGAACAAGGACACTATCGAACCAATGTCCCCAAAACCAAGGTCGCAGTTGAAGGTGCTCATGGAAAGCATATATGTTAGAAGAAGGAGCTCACCGGGTATCAACAACGCCGATCGAAGAAGTTTAGGAATTAACAGTCTTATTTCCTTATGCACTATGTCGTACTAATTTTATGTCTTCCTTAGTATTCGGATCTTTATGACTTAAGACTATGACTGTTTGATAAACCACTCGTTGTGAAATATTCTCATCTATCGTACTTTATTTTCCTTTCTGATTTGTTATCACTTACAAAAGTTTTTACTTCCTTTTACCTTAACTGCCATTTTAACGACATGGTTTAAATCTATTTAAACATTGAGAGTTATAACAACTAAACCGAACGTCACATTATCGTTCCTTAATTATACATAGCCTAGCTAACTATGTCTAATTATGGAGGAATCATGTTATGTTGGGAGCAGTTATTTATAAATCTTAGTGCAAGCAAAATTTTCACATATTCCAAAAAGTCAAAGTGATACTCATGGGAGATTCTTCCAATATTTTCTCTACCGCGATGTTTACACACTCTTAATCATAGATAGCTGTAACGACACTTCTTCATGTCTTCTTTCCTCGTTATTCATCATAAACCCTAAACCTAAGAAACCAACATGAACTTCAGTGAATTCCTCTTTTTGTGGGCGAATGTGACAACTCGTAATTTTAGGTCATTTCTCAAATTTACCATTCATCTCGGGAATTTACTATTCACTGGTTACTATTTATCATTTTACTATTCATCGTTTTTTAAGTCAGTTTGCGACTTGGAGAGGTTATTTTAAAATTTTACTATTCACGAAACACTATTCATTCCCCGAAGAAAAATCACTATTCATGATTCACTATTCATCATTTTTCGTAAACTATGTTTACGAGTATCAAATTCGCGTAACCGTAAGGGTTAGCTGCGTATTCATGAAACATCATTGAGAACACTACATATAGACTAGAGTTAGTCTACATATCATCAGTAACATCATTTTCATATTAGTTCATGCATGGGTTTACATATTTCATTAACGTATATTTTTTTTATTAAATAAACGCTATCGCACGATCATTTATTTTGAATAATTGATCTGACACTTCCAACAATTATCCTGATATATTTTTATACTTATTTTAAGACTATAAAAGTTATAATATTAGTTTACCCGATGTTTCGAATTTATTTTGTATATGTATTATATATATATATATATATATATATATATATATATATATATATATATTTATATATATATATATGATTTTCATAAATTCTATTCGATAATTATTTATTCACTCGATACTTGCTTGAGAAATACATTTTATAATTTTTATGACTTGGATATATTTTATTTTGTTCGTTAAAATGATTTCTAGCTAACGCTACAATTAATAATTAATTATATGTACAAAATACACACTACACTTAACTTAAAATATATTTAGATATAAAAAATACATCAAACCCTTTACCCTGATACCCTTGCGACCTCCCCTTGTCATCATTTTATAAAATATCTTGGCCATGTAGTGTACACATATTCATATTTGATAGATATTTGTAATATACAAGTAAGATACTAATCCAAAACACATACATACACATTCTAAAAGGTGAAAAAAAGAGAGAAACTCTCTCCTTTCTTTGTTGAGGTTCAGCCAAGCAAGAAAAAGAGGAAGAAACCATAAGTTTTTCAAGATCAAGTGATAATCAAACTCTAGTATACTTCTATATTAGGTTTTGAAATAAAAACCAAGAAGTAATTAGGAACCTTGTTACTTTAAACCTCATCATACTACTAGTAAGCTTCTCATAATTTTTACTACTCTTTCATAATCATATTTGATCTATTTTTATTATGCTAGTACAAAAGTATGCAAGTATTATATGTATTCATACCACTTTTACTTGTTTTTATTACTTATAATGAATATTAACTATCCTATAATTATTCCCATGAAACCTATCATTGTTGATGAAGTTTAAGAACCCATGACACCCTAAGAAGGTGTATGGTAGGTTTAGAATAGTTTTGGTGTTGATTGGAAAGGGTTAGAACAAGTTCTACACTATAAAAATCATTTTCAAAAAACATGAAATTGAGGTCTGTCCATTTTTGTAAAATCTGGAAATTTCAGCAGGCCATGGATTATTTTAGTTTACATTTTCTGAAAATAGACTTTAAAACGAAACCGTGGTCGCTTGAACGGGTTAAAACGGGTTTATAACGAAGAAGTTACGCTATTTTTAAGTTTTGCGACGAAAACTAATTTTCTGAAAATATACAAGCTGTCAAGGATTTTTCAAGGGGCAAAATAGAGTTTTAAACATAATCTAAATGAGTCGATTTATCAAAAATATATTAGTATACATTAACACAAAACTAAGAATATATAAAACGTAGAAAACGGACTTATAACGACCAAGATACTCGTGTTTGAATTACGACGATCACAACTATTTTTCTTAAACACTAACACTTTATATATTCACTATTTTGCGACTAAGCTTCGCAAGGTTATTTAGTCATTTTCATGATGTGTCAAAGTATATTATTTTACGACGAAAAACTATAAATACTTGATCTATTTCTAAACGACTATCGAGGGATGTTGTTTCAATATATATAAGCATAAAGTATTTTATAACTTGATAAGACGTTATAAACTTATTTTTTCGACGATAAACTTTATTTTCAAATGCACAAGTGGTATGAATATCATATGAGTTTGCATGCACAACATTATATCATGACTTATATTAGATCATATCATTCATAATAGGTTGCAGTTAGAGATTGCGCCTCACTTCAGTGTATCCACTTTTGCCATCATAGTCATTGTATCAAGTGAGTTTTCATAGCCCCGTTTTTTAAGTTTATATTTCATTTTAAACCTACGGGGGAGAATACATTGCACATCATTTTATTACGAACCAAATTATATCAAATTCATTTACATTGCTTAAGTTACCTCATTGCCAATTGAATGTCCCCATTTCATAATCATGAACCGTTAATTACGGAGTAAGCGAGGGTGAGTGAATAGATCTATTGATGGTGACTCCTCCATCCGGGTTGGTGGTCCCAACTGGTCAAACGGATGCATTTCATTTAATATCAGTATGAGAGTTGTTTGGCAAACACTCCGTGGGGCTTAACATCATGATCAGTCTAGCTTCGGTGTCATGTGCTTATAGCAATTGTATCATTTTTATGTGACATTTTTGTCATTCATGACTTATACTTGTGTTAGTCGTATAAAACATTTTCATAAACCTATGATTTCTCACCAACATTATTGTTGACCGTTTTAGCAATGCATTTTCAGGTATCTAAGGCATATACTTCATGGCATGCATAAGGACCTATCTTAGAGTCGCGGTGACGACACGTCTCACTTGTATATTATGGCACTTTTAAAACATCGTTTGGTTTGTAACAAACTTATTTCCGCAAACGCTGACTACCTTTTGGGACCTATCTTTTGTAAACTCTGAAAGTTTTAATATATCAAACAATGTGCTTTTAAAACGACACTTTAGGTCGTTCAATATAACTGTAACTGTGATGCTAAGGCAGTCACGCCCCAGGTATTCCATTCCGCTGCAAAACAGGTATTTTGGGGGTGTGACATCAACACATCTAGTTTTATAAATCTCTCAATTTTAGCAAATTGATTTTAGTCATCTCTACCTCAAAATAGGTCAAAAACCAGTTTTTCAATTCTTATAATTTTTAAGGAATTTTCAAATTTTATCCCAAGTTACCATCTGATCTCTAGGATCATTTAACAACATTTGACACTATCAAATTTCCTAGTGTCATCATTGATCACCCATTGGTGGTCATAAATTCCATTTTTCTTCCATAAAAGGCAATCATTAGCTACCACCACTCATTACCCTTGATCATTTAAGTCACACCTCATTTAAAACACTTAAGAATACTGAGACACTCAAGATGTATAGGTATTAGACTCTACTAACATTATTTTCTTCTTTTCTTGACTGCTGATAGCCGGATCCCTAGGATTAGCCTAGACGGATCCCTCATTTGAGGGATTTGTGGGAACCGGCTGGCAGATTCAGCAAATCCTACCTAAAACAATCATTTCAAGCTCTCCTTGCTAACTTGAAACACTCCATCTTGTCTTAATTAAACTCATAGATCAGTGCAAATCTGTAACTGACCCTTGTACATGCAAATCATCACATTTCTATGGATCTTAGTGGCTTAGGTCTTTAATGCACTTCCCAAATCCTTCCCTTTATAAATCATCTTTATTAGAACTTCTTAGTCATCAAGAACAACTTTATTCTCAGCATTTAGAAACCTTTTCCTTAGTCATTTCATCATGAGGAAAGCTCCTAGTGCTAACTCATCCACCAAAGGACCACCCAAGAAACTTGCTCGTGTTGTACACAAAATTTCCTCAACCGAATCATCTCCTGTTAAATCCACAAATGCTAGGATTTCTCCTCCACCAACTCAACCAATCAAACCAATCCCCAAAAGGATTGTTCCCACAAAAATATCATCACCAAACACTACAATTCCTACAAAACCAAACACACCCATTTCCACTCAACCATCATCTTTGGTGCCTAGAGCCATATCATTTACCACTTCATAATCATCTCCACATCTCTACAACTTAGAAGACTTACCTCCTAGGCCATCCCATCCTCCACCATTGCCAACACTCTCTTTAATAGAGAACATTGTGCAATAAAACCAAGGTGTTGAATCAACACTTTCACCGGTATCCTTTTCTCCATTGCCCTCAAATGGTCCATTTTGGATTATGAGGAATCATCAAAGTCAACCACCCGACCACATGGAAGTTGAAACCTCTCTACCTCCACCATCATCCCTTGTTGAGCAATCATTAAATGTGCCTCCACCAATCCCTCCTTCTTTTGAGGATCCTCAACCCTCTTCACTAGATCCTCCACATCAAGCCGCTCCATTTCTACCACCACCTTTTCCAAGCCATGACAAGGATTGTTATCATTGTCAACACGCTGAAGGCTTGATACATGAACTACGTGAAGAGCAACATTTCATGTTTTATCACCTCCTCGAACGTTTCGATCAGGTCAACAAACCTAAACAACCGTGAGCTTAAGGATTCAAGTGGTGTCCTAGTCTTCAGCTTAACTTAGATCGTTTAGGAATCACATTTCATGTTTAAATCATTCTCTTAGTTTTTAGAGATTTGTAGATCATTTCTCGTATGTTTTATTGAATGAGATTACATGTTATGTGCCATATTGTCTTGAGAGTATGTTTGTTACCTTAATACATATCTCATTTTGATGTTAACATCATTTGTTACATCACATTCTTTGTATTTTTACAGTCGGATGGATCCTCTATTTTATCTAAAAGGATCCCCAAGGAGGGAACGTGGGATCCGTGCAGCGAGAAAGACTTGTTCACTACTAACTTGAGTCTTATTTGCAGGAAATTATGCATTATATACTTGTTTTCTAACCTTTGTCTTGTATATTTTCAATATACACATGAAGACTTTGACACCCTAAGCTAGGGGAGTTTCGTGTCAAAGCAATACATTGCAAAAGCATTTGCAATATAATTCACATTAGGATTACATTACATGACGTCCCCTTGCAAAGTTGCAATCATCAAGGGGGATCATATTCGTCACATAGACGAAATCATTTGCAAACATAGTTGCAATACATTAGTTTAGTATTTCTTCTTACTTGACACCCTCACAAAGGGATGGACTCGTCAAGGGGAAGCTAAGTCGAGAATTCTTCTCCTCACTAACTCTCTATTTTTCATATTTTTCTTTCACATGTTTTTCTTAAAACAACGTGTTAGTTTCTTTTCGACGCTCTTTTTGATTCGACAAAAAGGGGGAGAAAAGAGTAAAAACTCCAATTCAAACTTTTACGAATTTTAGTTTTTCCTTAAAATAATTTTATATTTTGTCATCAACAAAAAGGGGAGATTGTTAATACAAATAAGCTGTAAAAACGTTTATTTATATTTTACGATCTTCTAATGTTTTGTCGATAACAAACGTAAAATCATTATAAGGAAACAAATAAAATACGTAAATGGTTTGAGCCAATAGTTTACTAACACACTTACGTTTTCACATAAAACACCAAAACAAGTAATAATGTTTTCATGACTTAGTAATACATATGTACAACAATTAGTGTTTACATATTGGGTAGATATATACATAATTAGTATGGGCAATATAATGGGTAGAAGTGTAAGTATTTGACCCATTGACCAAATACATTGAATGTAGTTGGGTATAACCCAAAGTCCATGACCCATACCCATGGAGCATAACCCATAACCCATTGCATGACATCATGCATAAGTCAAAATGGGTATTACCCATGACCCATGGAGCTAACCCATAACCCATGGACTAGATGCATTACATCTAGTATATACATTGTATCTACTTGGATACCCATGGTCCAAATTCTAGGACCCATGACCCATAACCCATGACCCATGACCCATGACCCAAAACCCATGGGCAAAGAGGAGCGTCCCACGGTTCCCCCAGTTTACACTAGACGGATCCCTCAAGCAAGGGATCCGTGGAACAGTAGCTTATTTTCTTCTATAAATAGTGAGCCATTTCTTCATTTTGGGCTATCACTTCTACACATACTTTCTCCTAGTATTGTAAACCTTCTAACCTCAGATCCTAAGGATCTCTCTATGTATTTTGTGTTTGTTTTTGTATGATTCTCTAGGTTCCTCTTAAAGGCAAGATCACCACCTCTTGAAGTCGAGCAAGCTCAAGTCCATGAGTTGCCATGCTTTATCATCATCAAGACTACTGAGGTTCTCTTGTTGATAGTTCTTTCTTCCTCCCTAGAGGTGTTGTGTCAAAGGCATTAGTGAAGGATGCCGAAAGAGTCAAGACGAAGGCATTAGTGAAAGGTGCTTAACGTCCATGTCAAAGGCATTAGTGAAGGATGCCAAAAGAGTCAAGACGAAGGTATTAATGAAAGGTGCCGAACGTCCGTGTCAAAGGCATTAGTGATAAATGCCAAAAAGGGTCAAGTCAAAGGCATTAGTGATGAATGCCAAGGGTGTACAATCGATATGGTGTATCGATGTACAAATAGAGATAGGTTGTATCCAAGGATATTGATATCCCTGATGATGTTGTAATAAGGAGTGGGTCTCCTTTTGGGATAGGTGTTGTGTAGTGTTGGGTAGTAGTTCCTCCTTTGTAATAGAACTCTGTATCTAGCCTTGTACCGGATAAAGTGTAGGAGACGTTGTGATAGGTGTGGTTCTACCTTGTGGAAGAACCCGGTGTCTAGCCTTGTACCGGTAAAAGAGTAGACGACGTTGTCAAGGCTTCTCCGCCATAAGGAGTTGTGTCGTGTAGTGATTACGAACTCTCGAGTAGGTGACTCGGGGAGTGGAGTAGGGCAAGGAAGGTGTCCTTGTATCCAAACCACTATAAATACTTGTGTCGTTGTTTTGTGTTTCTTACTCTTTACCTTTACATTATATACTTTCATATCTATCTATCAACGTCCAACATACAAATCTAAATAGATTGACATAAGTCGATCTAAATATTTTAAAATGAAGTTTTAATCGTTAAAACTATTCAACCCCCCCCCCCCTTCTAGTTTTCCACACATTTGTTTCCCTAAGATGACCATCAAGTGTAGACAAATACAAAATTAAATGTTATGATTTTTCTTACGACATGAAATGCTTCGACTCTATTATCTTGATCACTACTATCAAGACGACGTCCCAACTAAAGACCGACGATGTCACCACTCTAAGCTGACGCCGTCCCATCGATGACTTGGCCCAGACGAAACCCTAATGATGGCGAGCTGACCGCGTCCAATGCAAAAGGTGACGCCATCGCGATTGTAAATCTATATATGGAATTTGATTTTTATGTATTTTGGGAGGTATTTTTTTGGAGAAAAAACCCTAATTCGTTTGTAGTCCGATTTGGACAATATCTTAGGGTCCCATACCCTATTTTACACATCGAGATAAGTTTATTAATCCAAATTATCATTATGTCTATCTCATATTCGATTGATTGTGTGTATGCTTGCTTGTCTATCATGTCTAGCTAAATTACTTGTGTGTTTGCTTAGATCTATGAAAACTAGTTATTGATTATTGTTAGGTTGTTTCTTATCTTAATAGAAATTGGCTTAGGAGTGCAACTAGGCATCTTTGTTGTATTTAATGCTTGAGTATGCTTTATGATGATATGGTCTATGGATGAAATAGCTTAAGCTTGCCGACTTCGTAGGTCATATACGAGAGATAACCTCAAAGAACTAGGGACCACGCATACCCTACGACCTTTAGGAATACAACGCGTTAAGATATGACGTGACAACTCAACCGACCAATAAAAGATAACTAGGGAGTAATAGTATCTAGGTGAACACATCTTTAATAATCATACGAGCACACCTCAATTAGACATAAGCTACCCTTAGTAATTAGATAATTAGTTAAAGTAGAGTAATCGGTAGAAGTGCCACCCCTAAACCAATTGCCCCGAGATTTTACCTTTGCTTTCTAAAAAACTAAAAAAAAGATAAAAAAAAGAATCATCCTCAACCCCACCTTCTCGTCATATATATCTTACTAGCATTCCTATTCCCCTAGAGAACGATATCAATCCTCGAGGCTTACTCCATACTACACTACAACGATTAGGTTCACTGCCTAGGAGGATGAAAAACTTGCTCGAAGAAAAGGAAGTTTCCTTTGACCCCGAACGCGCCTTCCGCGTGCATCAAGTTTTTGGCACCGCTGCCGGGGAATAGAATAACTAGTTAGATTTCTATCTCGTTTAGGTCCACTCGCTTGATTCCTATCAAGTGAGCTTTTTTTCTCTTTTCATTAGCTTCCTTGTAGTTTATCCCCCTTCTTTGTATTTGTGTTCGTGAAACCCTTTTCATTTGTCGCTATGGCAAGTGAAGTTGCATTCGAATCATTAAAAAACGAGGAACAATTGTATTTCATAGATAGAATTCCTTCTTATTGTTCTAATGAATTTGTAAGTTATCTTAGAGATATCCAAGAGGAGATAGGTGTAAAGTTAGAGGGTTTTGATGAATTTTGTGCATGTGTGGCTTTTATTCAAAAATCATTGTTAGGATCAACTCCTTTTAGTGCGACCATTTGAATTTTTTTTGAGAAAAGCTTCCTAAGCGTAACCCAAAATTTGAATGAAGTTATAGGCTTGTCTACATCACAATTTGAGGAAACAAATAAGGAGGATTTTTCCAACCTTAGGCACCATGAACAAAAATACCTAGATTTTAAGTACACGAAACCTAAATCCGAACAAGATTGTGAGATGGTTAGAGTTGTACTACCTAGTTGCATGCGTGGGATAGATTTCATCAAAACATATGACACGCATGAGGAATCCTTTAGGAAACTAGAACATAGTAATCAAGTTTTTGAGAACGATTCTTATGAATCGGACCAAGAATTTGAAATGGCTTAAGAAGGATTTGAGATACTTAGGAATGTATTTGGGTTAGATCATACTAAAACACATGATGAACATTTAGATGATCTATATATAATGGAGAATGAGGTGGAAACTCCAAGCCCACAAGCCCTACCATCACTCGAGGAATACACACCGCCTATAATTTACCCGAAAGAAGTAGAAGAGACTATAGGAATGATGCAGGTTTTACTGACCAGGTCTTAACATTTATAGTGTCTCGTTATACCTATGGTCTACCCTAGTGCACAAACGGGCAGTGTACCCGGTCGTGTGTAGTGTAGTAATCGGTAAAGCCGAGGTCGTCCCAAGGGCTATGTGTGATGGATTATTACTAAGTCTAGTGTCACAGATTAATAAAGGTTTCAATAGGGTTTTAATTAATTAAACTACAAAAGCAGAATAAAATAAAGCAGATAAATGGTAAAGGGAAATCAATAGAGGAAAGTGGTGTTAACCTAGTTAATCCTCCTAGCTAGTTATGTCTACGTCTACTTACTTCCAATTACTTCAGGTGGGGTCAAATTCGAGAGGACAACATTTGGTCAATTCGCCCTAACCTATCAGCAAAGATGCCACCACAGGAGAAGTCAGGCGCACCGCCATAAGTCCTGTTGTTCCTGGTCCCCTAAGCCGAGTCATTAAGTACCCCTACATGCTAGATTTATAATAGTGAGTGCCCGGCCGTTAGGAACTTAGACACTCACCCCCTAATTCTTAAGTTCATCCAAACGATAGGTGATCAGTTGGTCAAATCGCACAAGTAGAAAGGGTCGTCACTTGGTCATATCTTACCCTTCCCGTCTTAGTCCGCTCACCTAGGGTCAGCTAGTCATATCTCCTAGGCAATTGGCCTCTATCGCCATTCAAAACTACCGAACCAAGGGTGGCTACCAATAAACTATGCATGCATAAACTTAGAAATAATTGTACGGAAGTAAAATAAACGCAAACAAAACAATTAAGGAATCATAACAAGGCTAGCACCAAAAGGTGCTTAGCCGCTCATATTAATCATGCAAACCAATTCAATATTCAAAGGTACGAAATACATGAATTGAAAGTAAAAGAAATATAAAACACTAATGCTTATCGTAGGGGAGTGATTTCTCCCTTGGAGACAGCTCCGTATGCTCCTCTAGACCTGCCTTGAGCTTTTTCCCACGTTCTCAGAGTGTTGTGTGTGGAATGGAATGAATAGAAATGCTGGAATTCGTGGGGTATTTATAGAACAGATCTGGGTTACGGCGTAACCAATATAGGAGTTACGTCGTAACCTTCAATTTCTTCGAATAATGCACTAGATCTGCTAGTTACGGCGTAACCTAAAGAGTGGTTACACTGTAGTCTTCAATAAGCTTGGTTACGTCATAATAGATGCAGTAGTTACGGCGTAAGTATGAGCGGCGTGGAACCTCATTTGACCTAATGTAGTTACGTCATAACCTTTGGGAAGAGTTACGCCGTAACCTAATGATAAGTTGGTTTTCTGAGTCACGCAATAGTTACGGCGTAATGTGAAAGACGAGTTACGCCGTAACTTCTTCAAAATAGCATACTGTGATAAATCTTTAGATATTTCTCCAGTTCCCCGTCTCTTTAGCTCCAATGCTCGTAATTTACCTGAAAGTGGAAAACAATGGAAAACAAGAGTAAATCCATATAAATGATATAAATTAAAAGCATTATCAGGGGAAATTGACACTTAATATTCAGGACTATTTGATGTTATCAAATATCCCCCCACCTGAATCCTACTTGTCCTCAAGTAGACCTTATTAGAAAGATTCCTTAAAAGATATCTCCTATAATCTGGAAAATATGAGTTTACAAATCCCTTATGCTAGAATAAAACAAAGCCGAACACCTCACGAAAGGGGAACAAACACTCAAATCTCTCAACTATTCTAAGTGTCAATTTTGGGGTGATCACTCAATCGCACAGTCATATCATGTATTCTATCATAAGCTTGGTGGTTACACAAATCTCCATCACTAGAGTTAAGGGCTAACAATTCTCGAAGGCCATATGGGTAGACACGACAAAGGTTAAGGGTGACTCGTCATTACTAACATGTCACGGCGAAGTGGAAAAAATCAACGATACATGACCAAATCCATGGCCAAGACACCAAAGATTGCTCGCTGCATCACCTAGACACGCTTCATGACTAAAGGGTAGGATAAGACATGGGATATATAATTGGTGTAAAATAAAAAACAAGCAGATAGTCTAAATCTATAACCAAGTCATTACCACTTACCGTCCGTCCAAAGTTCAAGCTTTGAAGTCAAGAAACCGGATCATGAAATGCAAGGTAGATGTGTCATTAGAGGACATCGTGATGGGCACACTACCTTTTCTCCAACTGTTGGCATAACTACCAACTCCAATCTTCAAATGTGACCGAGGTGGCCTCCTCGATACTAAATCAATAAAGCTCATACTACAGTGGTTATAACATTGCACTTTACAATAACATAATCATAACAACTATTGTTTTTATTTTATTTTTTTATTTTTTTTCTTCAACATAGCAATAAATACTAAACATAATATCCCCCCACTTGAGATGAACAATGGGAATTCGGGCGGTCTTCAATGATCTTCAGAAATGTTGTTGATGAAAGCGTGATTTCCGAACCTTTCCACTCGAACCTTGAACTTAGGCAAATGATGACTTCCCAATCACAAATAAAGACTACAGGATAGGCTAAGGTGTATAGGTGTATCGAAACAATATATCGGGTTAACAAAATGAAATGAATGGCTCAGAAGGGTGTATCTAGGGGTATCTTGCACTAAAGATGAGTGCAACAAAAGGGTTTCACATGGGGGTCGAAAAGTCGAGGTGACTAACCGATAGACTCACAAAGGTAGGCTGTTTGGGTGATAATCCTATAATATTTCCTTCTAAAACTGAAAAGTCCAAATACATCGAGCTAACTCAACATACCTCGTCTATGGTCTTGAAATGATGCAAAGGCCAAGTTCTAAAGTTTACAAGCTATCGGCACACTCATAATTTGGTGGATTTAGGGTAAAATAAAGGAAACGGATAAGGCTAATCTCACCATATAATATCAAGGGTTGTATGTGCTCGGCTAAGGTCTAATCTAGTTAGGTTAAGAAAAACATGTCAAAATTTTAAAAATGGCATAATTTTTCAAAATAAACTAAAAAAATGAGGGCGAAATAAAGTTCAAGAGATAATTCTACTCCCGTCCCCCCACTTGAATTGTACAAAGTCCCATTTTTACTAGGCATTAAATAAAGGTGAAGAAAAGGGTAGAATTAGAGCGAGAACTTCCCTGAAATTTGCTCCATAAAGAAGGAAGGCCCACGAAAAAGAGACGTGCCTTCGTATAAGCATCATGAACAAACTTCAATCCCTGAAATCACATTACCGACAAGCATAATACTAAAAAGATAAAATGAAAAAAAAAAAAATGAAAACAAACCTAACTCACTTTCGTAGGAATCACGGTTGCATTTAGCGAATGCAACAAGCCTTTTGAACTACTTGGTGTCCCAAGTGGACGAGTGAAGTCTCGTGAAAGTTTTCAGGGAACACACCCACAAAGTTCATTTAAAATACTAATACAAGGTTATTGTGTTTTAAAATGAAAGAATTAAAGCAGAGGAAGGTTACGTCTTAACTCTTTTTAGGGAGTTACGCCGTAACTGGCAAAACCTGGTATAAGCTGCAAAGCGAGTAGTTAGGGCGTAACCACTGAGATGGTATTACGCCGTAATTGGTAATGCGTCAAGAATTCTGCTGCTAAAAGGTTGGTTACGGCGTAATCACCAAGATGAGTTACGCCGTAACTCTTATCAGATAAGCAACTGCAGCAGAAATTAGTTTCTTGTTTCCTGCAAAAATAGTTAGAAAACACAAAACCCTATAGAAATGGAAACTAAATAAAAGAAAGGGATAATTCGGGCTGTCTCCCGAAAGAGCACTTTTCTTTATTTACGAGTCTTTAAGTTAGACTCAGAGCCGCGGGGCTACCAGTGCTTGTTGGTCATTTCGTGGATATGGAAATCTCCACGCTGGATCCAACTTACCAAATTCTCATCCCGTTTGTAGTCATTTCCCAATTCTAAACAGCCCGAGTAGAAACTCTTGATTTTCTTGTAAGGGTGCTCAATGCCTTTTTCCTTGTCCTCCTCACTGATATAGAGCATCGGTTGAGCTTGGCTCAACTACCTCTTGGTCCAATTTTTAAAGTTCTTGATCGTTCTCGGCATTTTGAAAATAGTCTTATCATCGTTAATCTTTAACCAAACTAACCCTTCTTTTCCATTTTTATCTAAACCCGACATTTCCTGAAAAGGTCTCCCTAAAATAACTCCCGTAAGTCCATCCTCCACAAATTCACTTACGTCGTCTAGAACCATAAGGTCCACAAAAAATGAATGAGTTCCAACGAAGACATGTATGTTAGCAAACCCAAGAAAGTTATTCCCCTTATATTCTAACTCTTTCTTCATAACTTGGTTGTAGCATTCATTTGACAAGATGTTGACTGGGGAAGTAGTGTCAATAAATGGGTGGAAATCGATGAACCCGATTTTGCATGAGATCTTGAGATAATAGGGGTTTCTATGATGTATGCGGGTTCCTACCTCATGAAATCTAGGTTGATTGGGTTGTGAGAACGTCTTAACAGAGTTATCATGCCAATGGGTCATCTCGACGTCACTTGAGAGGTCTTCAACACTTAATCCTAAGTTATCCTCTTCATCAAAATTGACGAAAACATCAAAATCTCTCCCCGAGTCAACCTCTCCAGGATCCGGGGGGTCACCAAGAAATTTTTCTAAAGCTTCACCAAAACCGCCTACAGGGTCAATTGCACATACCTTTTACGGGGTAGAAAAATGTTCATTAGGTCTGAAAGTAGCAATTTCTCCATTATCTTCAAGAGTCAACTTTCCAGCAAAGATATCTGATGTAGGTTTTACTGACCAGGTCTTAATATTTATAGTGTCTCGCAATACCTATGGTCTACCCTAGTGCACTAACGAGCAGTGTACCCGGTCGTGTGTAGTGTAGTAAATGGTAAACCCGATGTCGTCCCAAGAGCTATGTGTGTTGGATTATTACTAAGTCTAATATCACAGAATAATAATGGTTTCGATAGGGATTTAATTAATTGAACTACTAATGCAGAATAAAGTAAATAAAAGCAGATAAATGGTAAAGAGAAATCAATAGAGAGAAGTGGTACTAACCTAGTTAATCATCCTAGCTAGTTATGTCTATGTCTACTTACTTCCAATTACTTCAGGTGGGGTGAAATTTGAGAGTACAACATTTTGTCAATTCACCCTAACCTATCAGCAAAGATGCCACCACAGGAGAAATCAGGTGCACCGTCATAAGTCCTGTTGTTCCTGGTCCCCTAAGCCAAGTCATTAAGTACCGCTACATGCTAGATTCATAATAGTGAGTGCCCGGCCGTAAGGAACTTAGACACTACACCCCCCAATTCTTAAGTTCATCCAAACGATAGGTGATCAGTTGGTCAAATCGCACAAGTAAAAAGGGTCGTCAGTTGGTCATATCTTACCCTTCCCGTCTCAGTCCGCTCACCTAGGGTCAGTTGGTCATATCTCCTAGGAAATTGGCCTCTACTGCCATTCAAAACTACCGAACCAAGGGTGGCTACCAATGAACTATGCATGCATACACTTATAAATAATTGTACGGAAGTAAAGGTAAACGCAAACAAAAGAATTAAGGAATCATAACTAGGCTAGCACCAAAAGGTGCTTAGCCGCTCATATTAATCACGAATATCAATTCAATATTCAAAGGTACGAAATACATGAATTGAAAGTAAAAGAAATATAAAACGCTAATGCTTATCGTAATGGAGTGACTTCTCCCTTGGAAACAGCTCCGTATGCTCCCTAGACCTGCCTTGAGCTTTTTCCCACGTTCTCAGAGTGTTGTGTGTGTAATGGGATGATTAGAAATCTGGAATTTGGGGTATTTATAGGCCAGATCTGAGTTATGGCGTAACCAATATAGGAGTTACGCCGTAACCTTCTATTTCTGCGTAAAATGCACTAGATCTGCTGGTTACGGCATAACCTAATGAGTGGTTACGCCGTAGTCTTCAATAAACTTGGTTACGTCGTAAGAGATGCAGTAGTTACGACGTAAGTATCAGCGGCGTAGAACCTCTTTTGACCTAACGTTGTTACGTCGTAACCTTTGGGAGGAGTTACGCCGTAACCTTCTGATAAGTTGGCATACTGAGTCACGCAATAGTTACGGCGTAATGTGAGAGATGAGTTACGCCGTAACTTCTTCAAAATAGCATACTGTGATAAATCTTTAGATATGTTTCCAGTTCCGCGTCTCTTAAGCTCCAATGCTCGTAATTTACCTGAAAGTGGAAAACAATGGAAAACAAGCGTAAATCCTTATAACTGATATAAATAACGAGCATTATTGGGGGAAATTGACACTAAATATTCAGGACTATTTGATTTTATCAAATATCCCCCCACTTGAACTCTACTTGCCCTCAAGTAGACCTTATTAGATAGATTCCTCAAAAGATATCTCCCATAACCTGGAAAATATGAGTTTACAAATCCCTTATGCTAGAATAAAACAAAGCCAAACACCTCACGAAAGGGGAACAAACACTTAAATCTCTCAACTATTCTAAGTGTCAATTTCGGGGTGATCACTCAATCGCACAGTCATAGCTTGTATTCTATCATAAGCTTGGCGGTTACACAAATCTCCACCACTAGAGTTAAGGGCTAGACAATTCTCGAAGGCAATATGGGTAGACACGACAAAGGTTAAGGGGTGACTCGTCATTACTAACATGTCACGACGAAATGGACAAAATCAATGATACATGAGCAAATCCATGGCCAAGACACCAAAGATTGCTCGCTGCATCACCTAGACACGCTTCATGACTAAAAGGGTAGGATCAGACATGGGATATATAATTCGTGTAAAATAAAAAAAAAAACAAGCAGGTAGTCTAAATCTATAACCAAGTCATCACCACTTACCGTCCGCCCAAAGTTCAAGCTTAGAAGTCAAGAAACCGGAACATGAAATGCAAGGTAGATGTGTCATTAGAGGACGTCGTGATGGGCACACTACCTTTTTCTCCAACTTTTGGCATAACTACCAACTCCAATCTTCAAATGTGACCGAGGTGGCCTCCTCGATACTAAATCAATTAAGCTCATACTACAGTGCTTATAACATCGCACTTTACAATAACATAATCATAACAACTATTTTTTTTTATTCATAACTATCAATACTAATATAATATCCCCCCACTTGAGATGAACAACGGGAATTCGGGGGGTCTTCAATGATCTTCAGAAATGTTGTCGATGAAAGCGTGATTTCAGAACCTTTCCACTCGAACCTTGAACTTAGGCAAATGATGACTTCCCAATTACAAATAAAGACTACATGGCAGGCTAAGGTGTATAGGTGTATCGAAACAATAAATTGGGTGAACAAAATGAAAGGAATGGCTCAGAAGGGTGTATCTAGGGGTATCTTGCACTAAAGATGAGTGCAACAAAAGGGTTTCACATGGGGGTCAAAAAGTCGAGGTGACTAATCGATAGACTCACAATGGTAGGCCGTTTGGGTGATAATCTTATAATATTGCCTTCTAAAACTAAAAATTCCAAATACATCGAGCTAACTCAACATACCTCGTCTTTGGTCTCGAAATGATGCAAAGGCCAAGTTCTAAAGTTTACAAGCTACCGGCACACTCATAATTTGGTGGATTTGGGGTAAAATATTGGAAACGGATAAGGTTAATCTCACCATATAATATCAAGGGTTGTATGTGCTCAGCTAAGGTCTAATCTAGTTAGGTTAAGAAAAACATGTCAAAATTTTAAAAGTGGCATAATTTTTCAAAATAAACTAGTAAAATGAGGGCAAAATAAAATTCAAGAGATAATTCTACTCCATTCCCCCCACTTGAATTGTACAAAGTCCCTTTTGTACTAGGCATTAAAATAAAGGTGAAGAGAAAGGTAGAATTAGAGCGAAAACTTCCCTGAAATTTGCTCCATAAAGAAGGAAGGCCCACGAAAAGAAACGTGCCTTCGTATAAGCGTCATGAACAAACTTCAATCCCTGAGATCACAATACCGACAAGCATAATTCTAAAAAGAAAAAAAATGAAAAATGAAAAACAAACCTAACTCACTTTCGTAGGAATCACGGTTGCATTTAGCGCATGCAACAAGCCTTTTAAACCACTTGGTGTCCCAAGTGGACGAGTGAAGTCTCGTGAGGGTTTACAGGGAAGACACCCACAAAGTTCATTTAAAAACTAATACAAGGTTAATGTGTTTTAAAATGAAATAATTAAAGCAGAGGAAAGTTACATCATAACTCTTTTGAGGGAGTTACGCTGTAACTGGCAAAACCTGGAATGAGCTCCAAAGCGAGTAGTTACGGCGTAACCACTGAGATGGTATTATGCCTTAATTGGTAATGCGTCAAGAATTCTGTTGCTAAAAGGTTGGTTACGGCGTAATCACTAAGATGAGTTACGCCGTAACTCTATTCGAATCGACAAGCTGCAGCAATTAGTTCCTCGTTTCCTGCAAAAATAGTTAGAAAACACAAAACCCAATAGAAAAGGAAATAAAATAAAAGAAATGGATAATTCGGGTTGTCTCCCGAAAGAGCACTTTTCTTTATTTATGAGTCTTTAAGTTAGACTCAGAGCCGCGGGGCTTCTATGGGGGCCTTTGGACTTGCCCTACTTCTTCAATATCTTTCATCAAGTTATGCCTCATCCAGGCAACATTCGAAGCATTTCGGAGGTATTCATTGGTTTTGATTTTCCGGACTTTACAAAATTTCTCTTCCGGTCCCAGGTGGTAGCGAGTGAATTCATATTTTTCAACAATAATTGGAGGTGGCCTTTTGTAGGGAATCCCCGAGGAGTTTGCGCCCTTTGTTCATAAGCTTCGTCGTCGGGATCAGTAAACTCCTCATTCCCTTGCAACTCAAGGTAATCTAGGATCCCTTCAATATCATCATCATCAGAAGCTGTACCCTTGAACCATTCTTCATCGAGCATATTCTCCACTAGAACGCACTTGCATTCTTCTTTTTCATCACTAACCAACTCTTTGTCATTTTCAAATGCTATTTCACTCGTGTTGTTGAGACTTTCGTTGCTTGAATTTTCTCGATCCATGTAATCCTTCCAAATCTTCTCTTTGGTTAATGTGTCCACATGTCCATACTTAATCTTTACCCAACTATCGAATCCTAGGTTGTCCAGCCAAGGAAAACTCGTTCTCTCCTCATCATTGGTTGAGGACCAAAAGAATTTATCTTTTCCTATTCTCTCAGAGCTTCTTCCCCCGTTACATATATCATCATACGGGTTGCATGACGCCCAGAAAATTTCCCCAGGAGATTTAACTCTTTCGCACCAGTGACTGTGTAATTCCATGTTGTCAGTTTCACTTAAATGCTCATCCGTGCAGTATATGTCTTTATTAGCCTCTTCCTTTTTCTGAATGTGCTCCTCGTAATCAATTTTTAGCTTCTTAAGGAGATTCGGGTTAATATTGGCATCCCCGAATTGTATTGCGCACCAGTCAGCAAATGCCAAGTCACCAAACTTTATACAATGTCTTTCACGCTCATGATGGCATGTCCACTCTTCCTCTCTTTCACTATCCCCGCCATTGCAATACTCACGGAAGGGGTTGCATGTAGGCCATGCTAGTGTGGACTCCTCGTCAGTTATAATGACAGGAGTACACCAGTGAGTGATAAGTAGCTCTTCATCATCTTCAAGGGAGAGTTTCTCTAGTCTTTCATCATCAGTATATGCTGGCCACATAAATTTGTTACGGTTGATCCTATCCTTATTGCTTCCGCCATCACAAACCTCATTTCTCGGGTCACAAGAAGCCCAAAGATCGTACCAATCTCCCTTAGCAACTGGTATCATTTTACACCAGTGATATTTCTTCTTAGATTTGGGCAGAGGGCACAAGTTGATGTCATGGGACCATCCTTTCTGATTCTTCTACTTCAAGGAATTTTTCACGTATCGATTCGCCGTGCGAGTTTCTTGGTTATGGCGTAATTTGGACTCGCTATCCTCGGTGTTCTTCATAACCCGTTATCATTTGTCAAAGACATAGTTACGTCGTAACTCATTAGGCGAGTTATGGCGTAACTCAGATCTGTCGACGAAATCATCCCTTGAATCCGTTTCAATGGCCGAACCTTGAGTTATCATCGGCAAAAATCACTTTACATTCCATAGCTGGTTTAGATTCTTTAGGTTTATCGTTATTCCTCCTTACTTTTTCACTGAGCTTCTCCACCATGGATTCTAGGTTTTTCGAGTTATGTTGTCTTTGGGAAAGGTTCTGTCGGTATTTTCTCGGAATTCTTTCAACCACTCATCTTGCTCCTTTTGTCTTTGGGCTGAACTTTCCAGGAACTTATTAATTGTTTCTTCAAGACTGGGCTTTCTTTCTCCATAAGGCCCACGGTTGTAATTTCCACGATAACCATTACTATTTCGATTATCTCTGTAAAATGGTCGATTTTATCCATACTTAGCTTCTTCAATATTCTCTTCGTCCACATGAGGACAATTCTTCGTAAGATGTCCTCCTCCACAGCTTTCACAACCTTCTTGGATGGCATGAACGGTTTCTCTGACCTTCATCATATCTTGACTGAGATTTTCAATTTTACTAGCGATTGCTGCAATTCTGTCAAAACTTCCGCCTTGGTTCCTTTTACTTTCTTCGTCGTGCCATTTTTGAGAGTGATCCGCCATTTTTTAATGGCTTCAATAGCAAGAGTAGGAGTCATGTTCGGGATAGGTCCTTGATAGTCTAGCATTTTCCTTGTAGTTACGTTAATTCCTTTGTAGAAAATATTGACCTTCTGCTGGTTGTTCAGATCATTGGTAGGACACTTGTAAAGAAGATCGTTGTATCTGTCCCAAGCTTGATACAACGTTTTGTCGTCTTCTTGTTTGAAATTATGGATTTCCAAAAGCTGGTTAGATATCTTTGACGGCGTGCAATATCTTTAAATAAAGTGTTTCTTCAGTAGCGCCCAAGTATTAATTGCCCCCGCGGGCAATCTTTCGATCCATCTTCTGGCGGCTCCAATAAGAGTCATTGGGAATACCCTTAGCATAATAGCATCATGAGACACGCCCTAAATGTTGAAAAGGCTTGCGATGTATAGGACATTTTCAACGTGCTCATATACATCTTCGTCCCTGTTTCCTGAAAAAGGGTTAGCGCGAAGCTCCCTTATAAATTGGTCTTTGATTTCGAAACGGACATCCGCTCTAATTGCCGGTCTTACGAGACCCGGCCCTTGTTCCGCTCTTGTCAACGCCAAGTATTCCTCAAGAGTGAGGTCATAGATGTTAACAACTTCCATGGTACCTGAAAACTTGAAATATGATCGTGAGAAAAGTTTAAAACGAAATTAAAGACTTAATATCAATCCTAATATAACTCCCCGACGGCCAAAAACTTGATGCGTGTTTTTCGACCGACTCTTAATATTTATAGTGTCTCGCAATACCTATGGTCTACCCTAGTGCACTAACGGGCAGTGTACCCGGTCGTGTGTAGTGTAGTAAATGGTAAAGCCGAGGTCGTCCCAAGACCTATGTGTGTTGGATTATTACTAAGTCTAATGTCACGAATAATAATGGTTTCGATAGGGATTTAATTAATTAAACTACTAATGCAGAATAAAGTAAATAAAAGAAGATAAATGGCAAAGAGAAATCAATAGAGAGAAGTGGTGCTAACCTAGTTAATCATCCTAGCTAGTTATGTCTACGTCTTCTTACTTCCAATTACTTCAGGTGGGGTCAAATTCGAGAGGACAGCATTTGGTCAATTCGCCCTAACCTATCAGCAAAGATGCCAACACAGGAGAAATCAAGTGCACCGTCATAAGTCCTGTTGTTCCTGGTCCCCTAAGCCAAGTCATTAAGTACCGCTACATGCTAGATTCATAATAGTGAGTGCCCGGCCGTTAGGAACTTAGACACTACACCTCCCAATTCTTAAGTTCATCCAAACGATAGGTGATCAGTTGGTCAAATCGCACAAGTAAAAAGGGTCGTCAGTTGGTCATATCTTACCCTTCCCGTCTCAGTCCGCTCACCTAGGGTCAGTTGGTCATATCTCCTAGGCAATTGGCCTCTACCGCCATTCAAAACAACCGAACCAATGGTGGCTACCAATGAAATATGCATGCAAATCAATTAATCATGCAAATCAATTCTATATTCAAAGGTATGAAATACATGAATTGAAAGTAAAAGAAATATAAAACGCTAATGCTTATCGTAATGCAGTGACTTCTCCCTTGGAAACAGCTCTGTATGCTCCCCTAGACCTGCCTTGAGCTTTTTCCCATGTTCTCAGAGTGTTGTGTGTGGAATGGGATGATTAGAAATACTGGAATTTGTGGGGTATTTATAGGCCAGATCTGGGTTACGGCGTAACCTCAAATTGTGCATGTTTTTAGTAGCGTTATCCATGATTTTATGTATGTTATTTGGCTATAATTAGATGATTTTGTTACTTAATCGTATGAAAGTGTGTTTGCGAGTTCATTTGTAGCCAAGTACAGGAAAGTGGAGAAAAAGACGAAAAAAGAAGTAAAATATGAAGATTTCTCCATGTATGAAGAATTCCCGACAAAAGAAAAAGACTTGCGGAGTATATTCGAGAAGATAAAGTCATCAAGTTAGTGGTCCAAAGACTCAAGAATAAAGTTTAAGAAGGAAAACGAGAAAGAAATGAAGAAAAGAAGCTTAAACGAAGATATATTGGAAGACTCGTTGTTCCCGACACACCTTCACCATTTTGGCCATAACTTTTGCATACGGACTCCGTTTGATCCCCTGTTCGCGGCCACGGAAAGCTAAGAGAAAGATATACAACTTTGGAGCTTTTCAGTTTCTGTCAAAAGGCTCCACTTGTTCGGTCGAGCCCCGCAACCGGATCCGGTTGGAGAATGGTCAAGAAAACCAACCGAAACGGTTGGAGCTTAACCGATTCGGTTGGAGGACATGTTTCAGCCATTTCTTCATCACTAAGACTCCAAAATTGTTCCAAACGATTCTAGGTCCTTCCTACATGTATTCTAGGTCCTTCTAAGCTCCTTGGAGGCCAAGTTGAGCATTAAACACCCTAAGGCTTGAGAGTAGTATAAATAGCACTCATTTGTGCTTGTTTTCATCATCCCACTATCCAACTAAATCCTAACTTGAGAGAACACCTCTCCTACCACCACTAATCTCTCTCAAAGCTTAAAATTCGTCTATAAAGTTCTAGGAAACTTTGGAGGTCCAAGAAGTCATCTTTTGGAGGTCAAACCATCAAGAAGTCATAACCAATACTTGAGGCATCATTACTACATCATTTGTAATCTCATTTCAATCATTGTAAGACCTTTAATCATGTTTTCTAATGTTCAAAGTTCTGAGTTTATGTTTATGTTTGCTATGAGTGGCTAGTTCCTTTATGCACTTGCTTAAATGATGTTGACTATCGTATGATTAGTTCATGATTGTGTTAACATGTTTTAATTCAATTTCAAGTTGATTCTAAGATCCAATTGTGCTAAAGTTTCATAGTGGCATTTTTTAATCAAGTTTGGCTAGTTGATAGTAATCATAGAGGTCGAAAGAACTTATTATTATTCAACTAGTTATAATCATTTTGTCTATGGATGATTGTTTTTACCCATTATTCTTGGTTAAACAAAGAAACTTAAGTGTGGTTGTAATAAGAACGCTTTTTGATTATCAAGTTGGATTGATTGGAAACATCTAAAAGGTCGTAAGATTAGTTGTTTACAATCAGTTGTAACCTTTTGTCCATAATCGGTTACCTTTTGTATTGACCATTTCTTAAGCAATTTGATGAAACAAGTGGATGTTTTTGTGTTTGATGACGTATAGTCTACATTCGGGTCACTAACCCGACCAATGACCGCTACTAGCAAGCCCAGCGCGACTGGGCTAACCAAATAACGGTCTGGGCCCACGAAGGCCCAAACACAAAGTTATTTATGGTTTAAGATATATCTCTTATCTTCGGAGATATGTATCGAAGGACCGACTTAGGCGGGATACGCCGAAGTTTGAGGAACACGCAACCAATAAGGATTGCGAGTGTATATAAAGGGAACCCGATCCCTCATTAAAGGTATGATCAAAAACCCTAACTCTCCATAACCCTAAAACCGATTACTTACTCACGCCGGAGGATAATCGTGGGAGACAATCCCACGATAAGCCTAACGGTGTTTTCTGTTTATTAGTGCGCAGGTCTCAAGCAGCAAACAACCAATTGATACGAGAACCGGAGCACCAAATAGGAACGTCCAACTTTTGTATCAACAAGTGGCCATCCGTGGGGCAAAACTAAGAACTAAGAACTAGAATGACGGAAACACGGAAATCGGCAATCGCAAGCGACCTTACAGGAAAGAAGCCAAAGCGGATCGACTTCTAAGCGATCTCTGGGACAACCGGTGTCGCTAAAAATCGGGATTCGCAGACCTAGTCCTCCCCGTGGTGCAACGCTTCGGGGACAACCAAGCCACTACAACCACCACGAGCGCAGCAGATCCGCTGCGCACCCTATTGACTACTCCTCTTCACTCAGTGCTAGAAACTGACCTCTCAAAGGCACCTGATAGAAACAAAGGCCCAGGGGTAGAAATAGGCACCCTTGCTCTAGAAGGAGTCGCACCGGAACAAGCACCGGGAGATTTTGTATCGCAAAATTACGAAACTTTGGCCGCTCTCATGCAAGAGGAAGCAAAGAAAAGGTCAAGTCGGAGCCTGCATGCTCGACTAAACTTCGACTAAGAATACGAAACATCTCCATCGCGCCGTCAGAAGGAAAAGCGCGGGAGGGATTGCCGCCGACCCCTAGTGTTTAACAGAATTGGGAGGAGAGTTGAGGATGATGAGACATCTAACTCACAGAGATTCGGAAGGAAGCGAGGAGAATGAACGGCGTACCAATGTCCACGCCAGCTCGGGTGGCCGTAGAACTCATGATAGACTTGGGCGAAGGTACTCCCCAAGTGAAAGCCCTTCAAGCGAAACTTCGGAGGATAGCGCGAAAGAGGGAAAACTCATCCTCTGGAAATTCCTCGGATGACGGAGACAGCGAAACCGGACATTGGAAGTCCAGGAAGAACTATCGTGACTAAGAGGAGGAGGACATCTCCCTCCCATGGCGCCATCAAAAATTGGATGCGTTCACTCGGCGCATTAGCGATTTCTCAGAAAACAAAGAAGCGCATGCATGGCAACGTGAAAACTTATGATGGAACAGGTGATCCAGAAGATCACCTAAAAATTTTTGAATCAGCCGCTACAATTGAAAATTGGCCACAACCCGTGTGGTGCCACATGTTCAATTCCACACTGGTTGGAAATGCACGAAATTGGTTCAGTAAGCTTCCACGCAGAAGCATTAATGCTTCGAAGAGCTGCGGAAAGCATTCCGCTTGAATTTCACTCAAAGGAAGAAGTGCGCTAAAAACCCTATTGAACTCGCCAGAGTGAAACAGCGCTAGGGGGAATCCACAAGCGCTTATGTGGAGCGCTTCAAAGATGAGTGCATACAGGTTAAGGCGTGCCCGGAAGTGTTGAAAATCTCAGGGTTCATGAATGGGATCAATAACCCAGAACTCATCAAAAGGTTGAACGACAAGATCCCCCAAAGCTTTGATGAACTCATGAAACGCACAAGGTCCTTCATCCAAGGAGAAGCCGCCGCGGCGAATAGCAAGAAAGGTTACTCCAACTACAGGTTACATGAACAACCTCGGAGACAATCCGCTGACCAGAGTGGTAACCGTAACAGGAGTTACCGCAGCCAAAGGAGTGGACGAGATAGCGACAAGTATACCCCACTCACAAAGACTCTAATGGAGATATTTGCAACGGAAGGCGCGAATTTTCCAAGACCCCCACCCATGCGCACTCCAGAAGATCGGCGCGTGGGGAATGGATACTGTGACTATCACGCACAGAAGGGCCACACCGCCAATGAATGCGTCCAACTACGTCAACTAATTGATAAACTAGTTAAAGAAGGCAGATTGGACCATCTGGTCAAGAACATCAAGGAGGGAAAAGATAAGCAGAAGACTGGAAACAAGAAAGAGGCACCCAAAGACAAGGCTGACACAATCTACATGATCTGATCATGGCGGTGAGTAACCAGGCAGAAAGTCGGCCAGAAATTTTCCCGTGGAAGTGAAATATCCTTCCCCACCTTGACAGCGGACAATGCAGCGGCGGAACCACTCACCATCGAAATCAATGTGGGGGGTCACGATATTCACCGCATGTATGTCGATGGAAGAGCATCTGCAGATATCATGTACGAACATTGTTTCAAACGATTGCGACCTGAGATACGCATCGGCTAAGCCCGCCATGGCAATGACGAGTTTTACCGGGAAAAGATATGGCCTATGGGTGAGATCGCCAACCCGTCGGCGTAGGCGATAAAGGACACTCAAAGAACGGCCGGATGAATTTTATGGTGATTAAATCCCTTCGCCATACAATGGCATTATTGGAAGACCGGGGGATATCGGCCATACACGCGATCATCACGGCGCATGGGATGCTCAAATTCCCGGTGGAAGGTAGCATTGTTACTCTCTACAACGCCATTGTACCACATAGGGAATGTAACACGATTACATGCGAGACGAAGCCCATTCCAGAACAGAGCGCAACCAAAATTCCAAACCTGAAGGTTGCGATTCATCCTGATTACCGAAGCTGGAATTATCGATCGGAGGATCACTGTCGGATAACGGTAAGGCAGCCGTGTGCGCACTCTTGCAAAAGAACCTAGATATCTTTGCATGGGAGCCAAAGCACATGACTGGGGTACCACGCTTAATCACAGAACATAAGTTGAAAATCCGACAAGGATACTCACCGATACGCCAGAAGAAGCGTGGCCAAGCTCCAGAGTGCGCGCAAGCAATCCTAGCAGAGGTACACAAACTTGTGAAGGCAGGTATCATGCGAGAAGTTTACTACCATGACTGGCTTTCCAACCCAGTTATGGTGAAGAAGAGTGACGGCAGCTGGCGGATGTGTGTAGACTTCACAGATCTCAACAAGGCATGCCCACATGACTGTTATCCACTACCGGAGATAGATTGGAAGGTAGAGTCTTTATGTGGTTACCCACTCAAATGCTTCCTCGACGCATACAAAGGATATCACCAAATCCAGATAGCCAAGGACGACAAAGAAAAAACGGCCTTTCATACAAGCCAAGGCGTCTACTGCTATACCAAGATGCCCTTTGGCTTAAAGAACGCAGGCGCCACCTACCAGCGGTTAGTGGATAATGCATTCGAAAAATAGGTGGGCCGCAATCTAGAGGTTTACGTTGACGACTTGGTCATAAAGAGCCATACCGAAGAAGAATTGGTGCGCGACATTGAGGAAACATTCAGGACTCTCAAAGAGATCAACATGAAATTAAACCCTAAAAAATGCACATTTGGCGCTACAGAAGGCATGTTTCTCGGATACCTGATAGAGCCTGATGGCATTAAACCATGCCCAGAAAAGACCAAGGCTGTCATTGAACTTCCCTTACCGCGCACGTTGAAGGAAGTCCAATCTCTCAATGGAAAACTGGCTGGCCTAAATCGATTCTTGTCCAAATCAGCCGACAAGTCACTCCCTCTCTTCAAAACACTCAAGAAGTGCATGAAAAAGGGAGATTTCTTGGACTACGGAGGCGTAAGAAGCCTTTCTACAGCTTAAACAACACTTGGCAGCTCCCTATGCTTGTGGCACCCGTCCGGGTAAAGAGTTAATCATGTACCTATCCGCAACCCATGGAGCAGCCGCGGTGTTACTAATGATAGGAACTCGGTCAGACGGTGAACTTTGTAAGCAAGGCGCTCAAGAAGACGGAGATCAACTATAGCGCCATGGAAAAGCTTGCTCTAGCATTGGTATTCGCCGCCAAAAGACTGCGCAGGTATTTCCAAGTGATAAGGTTTTAAAACGTACCTTTTTGAGAGGTCATTTAAGCCCTTATTTGATCACTTTTATATCCGTTATTACTTAATATCGTTCCTTTTCACTTTTTAGGTATCTTGAAGGCAAATTGCTGTAATGGCACTTATTTGGACGAAAAGGCGTGAATATACGAAGAAAATGGCCACAGTCAAGAATCGAGACACTCAAATCTGCTGAATGACAAGGTGACGGCGTCGCGGCCTATATGCCGACGCCGTCGAGGATTTTGTGACGGACGAAGCCAAAACTCTTATTTTCAAGTGACGACGTCAAGTTATAAAAGAGTAGGCCGTCGCAACTCGGACGGCCGAGATTCGATCCGAAAGGCGCCATAAGTTGAAGAGGACGGCCACAAGCACAAGGTGACGCCGTCGCAAGTCTAACGTGGCCAAGACGAAACCCTAATGACGGCGATCCGCCGGCGTCACAAAACATAAGGTGACGCCGTCGCATATGTAATCTTATATATAGAATCCAATTTTTCAGATTAGTGTGTAGTCTTTTGGAGTAAAAACCTAAACCGAACCAAGGCTGTCTTGTACAGATTTTAGGGTTCCAAACCCTATCTTACATCAAGATAAGTGCTTTACTTCATTAATACAATTATGTCTTTGATTATTTGTGTGTATGCTTGCATGTTCTCCATGTCCGCTAATTTACTTGTGTGTTTGCTTAGGGAATATGAAACTTAATTATTGAATATTGATTGGTTGTCTCTTATCTTAGTTGATTAATGATCTAGTAATGCGATAGGTCATTCGTTGTGTACTTAATGCTTGATTAATCTTTGTGAACCTTAGGTTATAGCACCTTGTGCGGTTGTAAGCTAAACTATCCAAAGAGGCCTTAGAGTTAGAGTTTATGATCCCTAGTGGTATTTTGTAGACGAGACCCTTTGGTAACTTCAAAGAGTTAGGGATAAACGCATACCCTACAACTTTAGACACACAACGCAATTAAGAATAAGGACGTGACAATTCAACCACCAATAGGAGATAATTAAGGAGTAGTAAAACCTAAGTAAACACATCTTTAAACTATCATACGAGCACACAATAATTAGACATAGACTACATACACCTTAGATTAGATAATTAGATAAGTAGAGTAATCGGTAGCAATACCAACCCCCAAATCCAAACCCCGAGATTCGTACTTTCCCATTTCCTAAAAAACATAAAAAGATAAAAAAATAATCTTCCTCAACCCCAACCTTAGCATAGTAACTTCTCACTAGCATTCCTATTCCCCTAGAGAACGATATCAATACCCGTGGCTTACCCTAATACTACACTACAACGATTAGGTTCATTGCCTAGGGTGTTATAAAACTTGCTCGAAGAAAAGGAAGTTCCTTTGACCCGAACGACGCGTGTAGCGTTATCAAGTTTTTGGCACGCGCCGGGAATAGAATAGCTAGTTAGTAGTCCACCTCGTTTAGGTTTCTTTACTTGATTCCTATCAAGTAAATTTTTCTCATTTTTATCTTTCTCTTAGTCTATCCCCCTTCTTCGTGACCTTTGTTCGTAACCCCATCACTTTTCATCATGGAAGGTGATAACCAACCACCATTTCCCCCTACCAACCCCCTTAGACAACTTAGAACCCGCAGTTCCACCAAAACCCTTCTTGAACCATTTGCAAAACCCGAAAGAGAGCTCAATAGGTGAAGAAAATCTCTCCATGATTCGGAATCTCAAGGCACTTCCATCAACTTTGATGAAGTCACAACTGACGAGGAGTCCACTCATTCCCCAAACTCCCCTGAAACCATCATCATTGACGATATGAGCCAACATGGTGAAGAAATTCCCGCCACTCCGGTCAATGGGCCCATCAATCCTCCTAAAGCAAAATCCCTTGGGGAATACTCTTCCCCCTCTGCATCTGGATTTACTAGTGCCATTGTCTACCCTTCAGAACAAGTCAATGAGGTATTGCATGCCTCTGACATTTGGCTTATCCAAAACGTATGTCAATTCAATGGATCCCATAGCGAAAACCCAATTCATCACATCAAACAATTTTTAAAAATTGTTGATGCCATCTATGCCTACAGAGCATCCAGGGAGACATCTAGACTCCGGTTTTTTTCACTTTCTCTTCAAGGATAGGCCAAGGAGTGGCTCGATAAGCTTCCTTTAAAGTCTATTTTCACATGGGAGCAGCTCGCAACCAAGTTCACCAGGAAGTTCTTTCCCCCTGGAAGAACCGCATCGATTAGGAGCAAAATTCTTCACTTCCATCAAACAGATGGAGAATCTATCATTAACTCTTGGAATCGTTATAAAGATCTTATTCAACAAGCCCCACACCATGGTATCACCCTTTGGTTGCTTGTTCAAATCTGTTACGACAATATCTCCCGTAAGGATCAAAAAGGAATTGACTTCTCAACTGCCGGAGAATCTCTAATCTCACTGCCGAAGAAGGGTGGAACCGCATTGAGGAATACATTCAATACCAAGACAACCATTGGCATGAGCCAAGAACGCTATAAGTATCTCTACTTTCTTGAATGAAAAGTCATCATCTTTCAAAGATCGGATTAAGAAAGCACAAGAGAAGCTTGCATACCTCACAAAATCGCCAGGACCAAAAAATTTATTTAACCCTTACCTTATATGCGACATTTGTGGAGGGCCACACAAGAGTGATGAATGTGATGACACACGCCACGAGGCGCCTTCCTTTCCATCATGATATTTATGATGACCCTTCACTCCTCACATTCTATCAAAACGATGAATGCAACCCTTGGGCAATCTAAAATGGAAAACTGAAGGAAAGGAGGGATCTGAATACACCATCCGTGATGCCTTTGAAGAAGAACTCGGGAAGTTTACCATAGAAGGGACCACACTCTTAAAAGGTCTTGAGGGGTTTATTCAAGAGCGGCAAGTTTGAATTAGAGAGTCAATTCGCCAACCTCATAAAAGAATAAACAAATCGCCCACCCATCATGATCCAACTTGCGTCATCACTACCGATCAGAATTACTACCAAGGATCCCCCGCATCCTGACCGAAATCCCACCACCAGGGAACCTGTGGTAGGAAATGAAGCAATTCCTGAACCTCCTTCAACTCCTCACGATCCCCCTCAACAAACACCAGCACCTGCCCCGTGACCAACCCTCGCACATATTCCTTATCCCTCTCGTTTGAAGAATCAAAAGGTTGAAGAAGACAATGAGAGAGTATTGTCTTATTTAAAGCGAACCTCCGTCAACATACCACTTCTTGACGTATTCTATCACATCCCTAAACATAGCAAATACTTCAAGAGGTTAATATCTAATCGGAAGAAACTTGAAGGGTTGATTTCATTAGGAGAAGAATGCTCGGCTATCATCCGAAAAGCCGCCCAAGAAGAAAGAAGATCCGTGCAGTTTCACCATCCCTTGTTCAATAGGGGCACTCTCTATGAAAAATGCCTTGGTAGATCTTGGGGCTAGTATTAACCGATGCCTCATTCCTATTCCTCAAACTCGGATAATCAGGACTGAAACCAACCAGGATGAGTATTCAACTAGCTGATCGATCAATCAAATATCCCATTAGGGTTTGTGAAAATGTCTTTGTAAGAGTAGGAGAATTTAAGTTTCCAGTTGATTTTGTGATTTTAGAAATGGAGGAAGATAACTCAGTCCCGATAATCCTTGGGAGACCTTTCTTAGCTACAGCTCATGCCATTATTGATGTTCATGATGGTAAACTCACTTTACGAGTGGGGTCCGAGAGCTTAACCTTCGACATCAAGGATTCTATGAGTCACTCATCCTCCTACTATCACCCTATTTATTTTGTTGAAGAAGTTGATGAATTTGTTGATGATATAGATGGCTGCATTGATGAGTATCTATTAAACGAATTCATAAGTGATGACAACAACCCAATAGGTGACAACGAGGAAATTGAGATGGTTGGAGTTGTTTCCTTTTACCCGCGTAAGGAAGAAATTGGACCCCTTGAGCTGCAAAAACCAGAAAATAAGCTAAAACCATCAATCAAGGAACCACCTACTTTAGAACTAAAAGATCTCCCAAGCCATTTAGAATACGCCTTCCTTCAAGGAAAGGACCAACTCCCTGTCATTATAAGCTCGTCACTACCCTTTGGACAAAAAGAGATGCTCTTGGAAGTTTTAAAGGAATACAAGGGAGTGATCGCGTGGAGTGTGGCTGACATTAAGGGTATTGATTCTACATTTTGTACCCATAAAATCCTAATGGAAGAAGATTACAAACCTACCGCTCAGCAGAGGAGGGTCAACCCTAACATCAAGGAGGTAGTACGAGAAGGAAGTCATCAAGCTCCTCGATGCTGGCCTTATCTACCCCATTTTGGATAGCCCATGGGTCACCATCGGTAGTTCCAAAAAAGGGAGGAATGACAGTTGTGAAGAATGAAAAGGGTGATTTAGTGCCACAAAGAACGGTTACGGGTTGGCGTGTTTGTATCGACTACAGAAAGTTAAATGATGCCACCCGAAAAGACCATTTTCCTCTGCCATTCATTGACCAAATACTCGAAAGGTTAGCCGGGCATGAGTACTATTGTTTCCTTGATGGCTTTTCAGGATATTTTCAAATTCCCATTGCCCCTGAAGATCAGGAAAAGACTACATTTACATGCCCATACGGGACGTTTGCCTACAAGCGAATGCCCTTCGGGTTATGTAACGCACCTGCCACCTTTCAGTGATGTATGATGGCCATATTCCATGAATTAATTGAAGACAGCATGGAAGTCTTCATGGATGATTTTTCGGTATTTGGAAATTCCTTCGACCTTTGTCTTTCCAACCTTAGGAAGATGTTGAAACGGTGCGAAGAAACTAATTTGGTCCTAAATTGGGAAAAATGTCATTTCATGGTGAAAGAAGGAATTGTCCTAGGACATAAAGTCTCTGTAAACGGAATTGAGGTCGATAGAGCAAAATTCGAAGTGATATCCAAACTCCCTTATCCTACCACCATTAAAGCCATTCGCAGCTTTCTAGGTCATGCGGGTTTTTATCGAAGGTTTATTAAAGACTTTTCAAAAATTGCCCGGCCAATGATC
>OU343221.1:230755297-230798911 GCA_910596185.1 Chrysanthemum makinoi
TTTGAAAACCATTTGAAAAATCAATTCGATACTTGTGATATATTATCAAAGCATTTTGTACTCAATTGTTTTTGATATTTTTAGAACGAGAACTCCCCTCAACATGTGCATCAAGTATTTGAAAATGTTTTGCACACTGAGGCAAGAGAAAGAATTAACTTCTTTGATTACCATTTTCTAAAAGATATCAACATCACTTCCCAAATCGAATCAAGTAGATAAAGCATTTTGGGAAGGATGAGGTTTTCATGATTTTGCTCCCCCTCAATATGTGCTTCGAGGTTTGAAAAGAGTTTTGCACATACTAGAGGGAACTCGCATATTGAGATAAATGATCACGCTTCAAATTCAGGTTTAAGATAGATGCCCTCAACATGTGCATTGAAAAATTTGAAATCGCTTGTCACATGCGGGGAGGACATCATGTACATTCTTATAAAACCATTTACCAATTAGAATCCATTTAAATCACACATTCTTCCCCGATCACAATTATCAAATCATTTGAGATTTGTGATCTCTTATAGATTTAAATTGATTTTGAAAGCTTTAAGGAGAATTGTGACTTGATTATGAAAGCGCTTTAACTGCTAAGGATCGATTTAAGACTTTAAACTCCATTGATAAACATGCATGTACATCTTTTGAAAACAATTTAATGCCAAATAACTTTTTAATTTAATTGAAATCATTCTCCCCTCAATCAATGACATAGGTTGTTGATTGAGAGATGGAGATTTTGACAACTAAGTCCTGATGATTATCAAAAAAGAGATCAGTTATTTTTCAAAGCATTTAGTTTTCGCAGATAAATGTTTATAGAATCGAGCATGGAATTTGAAAACATGGTAAAACATGGCTCGTTTCTTTCTTTTAAAACCGTTATCGCTTTCTCCGAAAATGACAATAAACCATTGTTTCTTTTCTCCCAAAAAAAATATTTTTTGATTTTTGATTTTTTTAGAATTTAACAACATCTAAAGTCCCGTGTCATTCTTTGAATGACAGAACAAAGACCGTAGATATTATCGAACCGAAAAAAACATGACAAATTGACAATATTTTTATTTATAGATTTTTCAATTTTTTTCTAATTTTTAGATTTTATGATTTTAGGTTTTATAATTTTGTATTTTGATTTTCAATAAATATTTACAAGAGATAGATGAAGATAGACTTTACTCCTCGCCTCCTCAAGACGCTTTGAGAGTTTCCGTTGAAGGCTTTTCAAACCAAGACGTGGAAGAATAAACTCAAAACGCTCTCTTGGAAGAGCTTTGGTGAAGATGTCTCGCTAACCGATATTCGCACCTCACAAAATATAGTTCCACCACACCTCTTTCCACTTGTTCCTTAATGAAATGATGTCGAATGTCGATATGCTTTGCTCTTGAGTGTTGAACGTTGTTGCATGAGAGAGCAATAGCACTTTATTATCACAAGATGTAGGATTTTGTTGAATACAAAGCCATAGTCAGTTAATTAAGATCTCATCCATAAGATTTGAGCACAACAAGATGACATGGCTATGTATTCCTCTCAGAGAGGAAATAGAAGTACTCATTTGCTTCTGAAGACCACCACAAGCTTATCACCCAAAAACTGAGCACCTCCGCATGTACTTCGACGCGTATCTTGACAACCTCGCATGATCAAGATCCGTGATAGGTCGTTAGTGACATACGGTGTCCTCGTACCATAGTCCCATATTGATGGTTCCTTGGAGATACCGAAAGACCCGCTTAACCGCTTCAAGGTGCTTTTTAGTAGGCTTAGCCCGTATCTAGCACACATGCAAACAAATAACAAGATGTCCGGGTCTACTAGTCAGGAGGTACATCGTGGATCCAATCATACTACGATATTTCGTTTGGTCAATCATGATCCCCGAGTGGTCCTCATCTAGTTTGGTTCGATCAATCATGGGGTGTCAACAGGGTCACTTGAATCAAATCCAAATTTCTTTAAAATCTCGCTGCATATTTAGATTGTTTTATGAAAATGCCTCCGGGACTTTGTGAAATTTGTAATCCCAAGAAAATGACATTTGTCCCATCATTGACATTTGAAACTTTGAACTCATTTCATTTGAAAACGATCACATTCCATTGGGTCTGTCGAGGCAAAAATAATATCATCAACATAAATTTGAACATGAGTTAAATGTTTGCCCGACTTCTCGGTGAATAAGGTAGGATCAATCGCTTCCTTTTAATCCTTGATAGAAGAAACTTTGATAAAGGTATCATACCATGCCCTTGGAGCTTGCTTTAAACCGTAAAGAGCCTTCTTCAGACGATAAACATGAGTAGGATGCTCTTGATTCACAAATCCTTCAGTTGGTCACGAGACGACTTCTTTAAGATCTCCGCTCGTGAAATGCCGTTTCACATCCATCCGATAGACTACCATGTTCTTACTTTAAAGATTAGCCGAAGATTCCATTGCCTCGATTAAAGCAACCTGAGCAAAAGATTCTTCAAAGTCTATACCCTCCTCTTGACGATATCCTTTAGCAACTAATCAGGCCTTGTTTTTCAACACATCACCATGCTCATCAAGTTTCACTTTGAAGATCCATTTAAGAGCAATAATCATAGCACGTCTGAGCAGTACTAACTCCCATACATCAAGTCGATCAAACTCATGAATTTCATCTTGCATGGCATTTGAACCACTGCCTTCATTCATGGCGGTGTTAACATCTTTTGGTTCGATCTTAGATAGTACGGAGTTGAAGAAACACCATAAGGCATCGGTTGCAAGTTGTTTCGGGTGATAGGACGAGGGATTTCCAATGTTGTTGTCTAATGGATGATCGTGAGTCCATTTTCTAAGGTGTTCATGTGGTAGTTGTTGAGGAACCGGTAGCCGAGTCGATGTCTTCTCAAGAAGATGGTCTCATGATGATTCGTGAGTAGCAAATATGTTTTCAAATGGAGCATCTTCTGGAGTAGCAAAGGGATTAACTTCATCATTACGTAAACATTTCCATGATGTACATTTGAAGAATGATGATTTGTTGATGAGATCAAGGATCAGCAGAGGTGCTCTTGACTTAAAGATATTGAGACCAAGGATTGACTTCATTCACAGAATATGAGCATCTTCTCTGTAGGATCAACACCTCATTTGTAATTGAATCATACAGTTCATCAAACATAGGATCAAACAATTTCTTTAAATCATCTTCGGATGGAGGTACATATGGAGTTTCTTGAGAAGAGTTTGGAACAAGGGATGAACCAATGGGACTGCTTTTGATGCGGGTCCCGAAGCCGAGTGTCCAGGAGCCATTTGACCGTCACCATCAAACGAATGAATGGTTTCCATGATATTTCGGTTCTTGTTATAGATTCGTATCCCTTTTTGTTTGGTGCATATCCTACAAATACTCCAATGTCGGCTTTAGCCCTAAGTTTCCCTAAGTCTTGACCCTCATTAGTTGGATAACACAATGCACCAAACACTTAAGGAAAGAGAGATTAGGTTTTGTGGACAAGTTCATATGGTGTCTTTCCATGAACGTGTGAATCGTGGAACGATTTTGTGTGTGTAGCGCAAAGGGCAATAGCTTCACCCGTAGAAACATTGGAACTTTTGAGTAAATCAAAGATTGTTCGAAAGCGGCTTTACAAGAGTTCGATTTGCCTTTCAACTACACCGCTCGTTGAGGAGTTCGTGGAACACTTCTTCGATGGCTGATTCCAATGCTTTCATAGAATTCACTAAGTTGTTTGTTAACAAACTCGCCCATTGTCCGTCCGGATAATTCTGACGGTTTTGTTAAGTCGAACTCCGCAATGCTTGATAAGTTTGATGATGATATCGTGAGTTTCATCCTTTGTCCTTAAGAACTTGACCCAAGTGAATCTAGAGTAATCATCAACTACAACTAACACATATTTCTTCCCAAAGATATTCGCAGACTCTCATTGGTCCACATGAATCCATATGAATTGTATGAAGAACTTCTATGACAGAGTTAGTAGGTTTGGGTTTATGGGCATACTTCTTGCTTTTTCCCAACCGTCAACAAAGATGATCCTTTTCATACTTTAGACGAGGTAAACCTACAACTAAGTCCTTCTCGGAGAGATCATTGATGGTGCCAAGTTCAAGTGATTGAGACGACGATGCCATAACCATGACTTTGTTTTAGAAGCCTTTGACGCAAGCAAATTGAGAAGACTTCATCATATCTTCCATGGAGTTCCTTTTAAAGTTTCCTTGCCATTAAGATCTCTAACAAAAGGTATGTTTTCTCAAGGCTACTTCTAGATCGAATCACGTAATTGACCAACAGAGAAACGTTATGACCCAAACCTTACACATAGTATACTCTAGAGATAACACTATCACCAACAACATAATCACCATAACCCTTAATTGCACCGAAATGATTACCATACCATCTAATCTCCGATGAATTTGCTCACGGTTCATGAGCGCACGCCTCCATATATTTAAACAAACCGAGTCCAGGTACCACGTAGAATTTGATTAATGATCTCGCTGAAACAGAACAATGCATAAGAATGGATAATTGGATAATTGGGATCCCATGCAAGAATGGGTTCCACTTGGTTAGTAACAGTAATTGGAACACCCACATCGAAAATAGAAACATCCATATCAGAAGTAGAAGCAATGGAATCATTGGGAATAGATGCAATGTCTGGTGTCTCAGATTTGACCTATTCAAAGTATGTTTACTTCTTAAGGGCATAGTCTTAGTGTTGAGAACAAAACCGATTATTCTTATGGCCAAAAGGTATCCAATAATAACCTATCTTTATAAAAGTTCTTCCTGTGGTTTCCATCGCTTTCTAACAATCTTTCGTGTTTGCCTTTTTGCCTTATTTGCACGATTATTAGCATTAACAATTTTAATCGGCATTTAAAAGATTAGACAAAACACACCACATTCATGATTAGCAACAGAATTCAAGCAGATAGCATTACAAGGTTTGCAGATAGTATCAGAATTCTAATTAATTACAGTACGCCTAAGGCTAATACTAGAATCAACACGATTCGCTTTATTCAACTCAAGCTTAAAGTTCCTAGATTGGTCTTCTACTCTCTTCCAATGCACATTCTTAGCTTGCAAGGTCCTATCATTCCTTGTATTGTCTTGAGACTTTGACCTGCTCGCTTTAAAGTCACTGATTACTTCTCAGAGGGAATGGGTTAGTTGGTTGATCTAGTTTTTGCATTCCTGAACTTGATGTGCAAGGATCTCAAGTACTAGAAGGCACATTAGTGTATACATTAAGACTGTGATTTGATCTTTTGCGGCACACTAAAGTTCACTTTCTTAGCACTAACATATCTCGAATCTGAACTACTTGAAGGCACATTAGTGTTTCCTTTCTTAAGATCAGTATAGAACGGATTTCCTCTGCTTGGCACTAGCAACTTCACAGCTTTGCCTTTTGCACCTAAGGTTAAGGATTTGGGACATGTGCAATTACACATTCTAGCAACTCTTGAGATCGTTTGGCCTGAGGCAAGCAAACCTAATTTCACTATCAAGAGGTTTGTTAATGAAATCCTCTTCGACAATCCCACGGAGACATTCTAGACTATCCTTAAGGTGAGCACAGTATTCATGAAAAGCATGTTCATTATTCCTATTGAGGAATATATTTAATCATTAAGTTGTATTTGCAATCTATAAGTGACTTTGAGACAACATTCTTATTGAAAACAAGTGGCGCTCTACTCTGACTTCTCGATTCTCAATTTCCTTTTGTAGAGACGTTATCTTTTCGTTGTTTTGGTCACGGGTGACTTTTATTGAATCATATAACTCTTTAAAATGTCGTTTAACTTTTTCATTTTCTTCTAGAAAACTCTCGTTTTCCTTTTGTAAGGCATCAACTAAGTTTTGAAGATGAAAAGTTTGAGAATTCTGAGAATCTAAAGGAGGAGGGATTTGGGAGCCTCCATATGGTTGTCGTTGACCCTTTAATTGAGAGATTTGGGCTTTCAACTTTCTGATCGTGTTGCAACGAGCTTGAATCTGTTTCATCACGCTTGTTAATTTGAAAAACTGATCAAACTCGAGCATCCGACGATGTCTTGATATTTGAAGTTTTAACATTTTCTTTAAGATGTTGATATTTTAGTAGTAAATTAAAATGCTCAACTTCCTTTAGAAAATGTTTAACCAAATTGTCGGATCATCCAGCCTAATTTTCTCGCTTAGTTCAGAATTAGTTTTTTCAAGCTCAATGATACGATCATGGGAGACTTTCAGGGCCAACAGATATTCATGAAATTTGGAAGCATTAATAGAGCAATTTGAAGCAGTGAAAAAATACATCTTGAGCAACACATCAGATATAAGAGTCTCATTTAAGGTATGCAAGTTCTTCCTCTCAATCTCATTATATTTTAGTGCACGCCATATCACTAACTTCAACTACCATTGCATCAAATTCATTTTCCATTCCCTTGATATCAGTTTCTATCCCCTTTTAAGACTCTCAAAGTGATCTTTTAGAAGTTTAAAGAAAGGCATGACCTCAGTTAAATAACATTCTTTCATTTGCTCAAAACCCCTTTCTCCTTCCGCTATACCAAAGGTGTGATCCTTTCTTGCAAGTTTTCTCAAAATCAACAAATAGTTGAAATATAACATATTGGCTAATTAAGGTCTTGCTTTTAGTGGCAATTTTTCTAGGAACAAGATGCATTGGTGTATTAGGAGGATACACATCGCCTAGGCATTTTCCATAGGGGAGGGTTTGTTTCAACAATATTATCACTTTCTCTTATCTAAATCTTTTTTCCGTAAAACTTGTTCGGGAGTCAACAATGTCGAGGCTTAAACATGTTCAAGGAAATCCGCTTTCCTTTTGTAGTCAGGGGTGATAATTATTTTTTTTCTTTGCATTTAGGATCATCTAATTTTTGTTCATCCTTTCCCAGTGATTCATCTGATTTCTTTTCTTCCTCAGTGCACTCAACGCAACTAGGTTTCTGTCTAGGTTTAAGAATCTCATTGCCATCATAGATCACACTTGAGTTGCTTTGCTATCTTCCGCACTCGTGGTTGGGTTTATCTATAATGGGAACACTATGCTTATCGCATAGGACTCTATGTTTAGTGACCATGTGAGCAATCTGAATGGTGTTTCCTTGTATGTACAACTTGTTTTCAAGTTTGTTTTTCAAAGTTTTCAGATTAGAAAAATCTTCCAAGAGTTTTGATTCCTTTGCATTAAATTCTTGCTTAAGCATTTTCACATTTTCTTGAAGTTCTTGTTTTTGCTTAGCTGTTTTAGAAAGTTTTTCTTGCAAGGAATTTAATTTTGTTTCAATATTTCTTCTAAAATTACTTTTTCTAATGAATGTACGCACTTGGTCATCCATTTCCTGCTCACGAGTGGTCAACTCAAATTTAGCACGTTGTTCATAAATAGCAACACGCTCTTTATAGGCATTTAGTTCAGAAATTACAGAATCATCGTGGGCATATGCAGGTATTCATCAAAACATAGTCATTGTTGACTGATCACTTGGTACACCTTCACTTTCACTTTGTTTCACGTATTGATCATATGGGATACATGATATTACCCATATTTTCAATATTTGACTCAATAGTTTCTGTTAATTGTACTTTGTCATGCATCTTTGCACACAAGCATTATCGTTTAATACCACTTCAGATGAGTTTGTCTTGGGCCATAGTGGTGAAGAAGAGACCTTGGGAGAAACCATTGGAGAAATGCTAGCCATAAAATTGTGTGTGCCGTAGGTCCATCATCCACATCAGAGTCGTATGCATCACAATCAACACTTGAAAGGCATTCTGATGATTGTGACCTATCTCCTAAGTAGGCTGCTCATCCACATCTGCATCATAGGTCTTGGCATTGCCCCAGCTAGAAACACAATTCCTCTTCATCCAAAGTACACCATTGTCCTGAGCTTGCACAGCAGATCTTATCTCCTGGCGTAATCAAAGATTCTCGGACGCTTGGAGATGTGCGCCTTGCAATGTGTCCCTCACCACCACAGTTTTAACATTTGATTGGCTTAGCTTGACCTTGGCTACCATTCCTTCCTCGATTCTGTTACCAACATAACCTCTACCAGCCCACCTCTTCCTGATCATAATCTTTCTTGAACTGGTTGCACCACTATCCTATCTTTAAAAGTATTTGATTGTGTGGGTTAGATGTCGCTCGAGGTTGTTGTTGGTTTGTGGAGAGAATTCATGTTTGACTAATCGTAAGAGCTAGTTGATTAATGAAGTTACCCACGTGTGGACAAAGCATCAACTTGTTTGAAACATAGGATCAGAATGAGTTTGTGATTACCATTACCCAAGGGTATGACTTAGATGCTTTGGTTGTGATTCCGATGTTTGAGTAGATGGCAGTTGAGTCATTAGACGAGCTTGTCTCTCCTCTGGTTTTGAACTTATTGAGAATCAATTTTTCAAACATAGCATGTCTCTCATTCTGAAGGAGGAAGGCATAGAGTTGCTCATAGTTTGTATTCTTCAATCCTTTAGTGAGCTTCACAAAGGTGACAAACTTGTGCCATTCGAGATTCATGTTGTTCACAAATTTTGAGTTCAAATTGAATGTTAGGCATAGTCATTATGATGTTCCTCATGTCATTCACTAACTTATGAAATCTCACATAGTACTCATAGACACTCTCATCTGGTTTCATCTTGAAGTGTTCAAATTCGTCATAGAGTTGGGACTCTCTGTCTTCCATAGTTAATTCAGAACCTGAGAGAAGCATCTTAACATTATCCCATAACGCCTTTGCACTTGTTATAATGATTGATCACTAGATGTCTTTAGGAAGACCTTGAAGAACAATGTTTGAAGCCCCTCGATATCCTGTGATCGAATCTTTTTTCTCCTTATCCTCAAGCTCATCATACATTTTAGGTCTGTCCATTCCAGAAATGTGAGTACCATCTTCATTAGTATCAAGTATGTCTCTAGTCGCCTCAACTCGATATGGTCCTTCATCAATGGATTTGAGAATGTTGACACCATTTTCCTTCCCAAGGCAAGCACAATCTGATTCGCTGAGCCCAAGAATCGTAGTCAGTCTGTCACATGGGTGGACGAGTATCTGATCCAACTGCTTGAACATCCTGCAACATGGAGATGACAGTAGAAACGTTGGTAGACATGTTTACAGTTTATACGGGATTTTATAACTCTATGATTAAACCGAGAAATAGATTCTTTCACGGAATTTTACTAAATCAAGAGAAAACCGTAAACAATCACTCAAGTCGCTAGAAGATAATGCACTAAGGCTAAAGATAATGCACTAAGTCGCTAGAAGATAATGCACTAAGTCGCTAACCCAATTTCGCTACACCACTAAGTCGCTAGAGTCCCAAGTCGCTAGGTAGTAACTCGCTAAGCCTCAAGTCGCTAGCAAAATTTTGGCAGAAATTCGCTACTCAAGTCGCTAAAGATACAAGTCGCTAAAGAGCAAGCTAACCGACCAAGTCGCTATCACAATTAAGTCGCTACCCGAGTGGAGAGTCCACTACTTGTACTTGTAAATCGCTAGATCTAAGTCGCTAGGTTTAGAAATCCAACTTTGTACGCTACAAATTTGTAAAGAAAGTCGCTACGAAGAAACTAATCCGTGAAGTAAGTCGCTAGCATGAAAAACCCACATAAACATCACTTTTCAATCCAAAAACAACCCAACCAAGATGATTTAAGCTACTAAATGATAACCTACACACTGGTGATGATTCTAAACATAAAAGTACTAACAAAATCCAAACTTTAACACAAGAAATCAACCAAATGATGCAAAACCACTAAACTTTTTCAAACTCAAAAACCACCTAAAACCACTATAAATCCAAAGATGTGCAAGATATGATCTAACCATGGCTCTTGATACCAATTGTAGATATAACTTTTCACATACACATCAAAACCATAACACAAAGTAGCATATAGATGGAATTCTAGAGAGAGAAAGTTAGAGGTTTAGGGAACTTAGTGAGAGAAAGTGAAAGATATTATTATAAGCTCAAACTCTCTACCTTGGAAGGTAGAGAGTATTTATAGTCTTACAATAAAACGCCACACAACGGGCGTGGATCAGGCATACATTGGGTAAAGACTGGCCCGGTCCGTCCTCCACGGTATTACTTAACTAAATACTACTTAACTTAAAATAACTACGACTACGAGCTTTCTAATGATTACATATACTTGAGGTGACCGACTCTTTAATACCCGGAATTTCTAATTCCTAACAGGATGAGACATAGAAAGAATCAAATGGTTTTAGAGGGTAAGAATTGTAGAATCAAAAGATGTGAAAGGGTAAAGATGGATATTTTTGGTATTTTTAGATAACATTTTGTAAAAAACAAAGAATGAAAATATTTTGGTTTTGTGTTTGTTGAAAACAATGATTTTAAAATGTTTTCTTTTTTTATATGATATTAATAAGAAAATATGAACAAGGATGGTAAATATACAATGGATGTATATTCAACAACACTAGGATGCCTATGATGCTTCAAATTATGTTTAGTAGATGCAAAGTGCATTCTCCCCGCAGCGGTAAAAACAACGCCAAAATTTGATTCCGTCTGAATCACATAGTTACAAGTTTTATCACACTAACCTTGTGAATGGTCAACCGTAATAAAAGTCCAAACAGCCTTGAAAACGAAAATGCAATTAAATCCGAGAAGTTTAGTTTTTCCTGTGTCGTTAAGTCCCAACGAGGTGTGAACATCAGTAGTACAACGATGCGGATCGGGTGATATTGAATGGGAAAAGGTGATGATTTTGAATAATTATACCTAAAGAAAAAGTTTGTAAATTATAGGGGCTTAAATGCAAATTAAAGAAAATTAAAATGATAAATTATATTAAATAAACGCTATCACTATTTTTAAAATTGATTTTTCTTGATTTATAAAACAAAATAACTTAAATAAACTATTTTAATTAAAACTTAAACTTAAATTATCTAAAAACGTGACCTAGAATGAAAACGTGCGTTATGTATAAAAATTCTACGCTGAGTGCGCTTGGCCTAAGTAAAATGAAAACGTAAAATTTGTGAAATAAAAGTCCTACACCATTCTTTGTGTAAAAACAATTTTCTTACTTACTATATGACATCCTTTTTGTTGTGACGGGTTTGTGGCAGAAAATTTAGAAAAAGATTTATATTTTTTGACTTTTATATTTTTTGGGTTGGGATTATGAATTAAATACTCTTTTAAACTAATTAAATGATTAAAAATACTAAAACTATTTAGAAAAATCTGAAACTTTTTTATAAAATACTTTATATCAATACAAGGCTAAGAAAAATACAAAACTTGCTTCATGTAACAACTTATTCTAATAAGCTAGAAATAAGCTAAATAATACGTATAAGCTTATATGGAAAACAAGAGGTATATATTAAATGGTGTAAAAACTACCTTTGTTGTCAAAGACCCAAGGGCATGGTAGTGTGTGTGTGTGGTGAAATGGGTGGCCAGGGTTCAATCCAACAACTCCTTTTTGCAAAAACTATTTTATTTTTGATTTTTCTTTTAAAACTTATTAATGCAAAGATAAGTAATTTTTATAACTACAACTTTTTACAAAATCACCAATAAGCTCAGATTTAGCTTATGTTTTCTTAACAGTTGAACAAGAAAATTGAATAAGCACAAGGATTAAGCTAAAATGCTATTAAGCTAGTGAATAAGCACAAGCTAACTGAAATAAGCTTAAGTGATTGTTAATAAGCTAGTATAACAACTGAATAAGCAAGATTACTAAGAAATAAGCATTTAAACAACTTTTAAATAAGCACAAGTCTATCTGTTTGCACAGGGTACTATATGAAATGGAACAAACAAAAATCAATGAGCGTATTCCAAATAAATAAGCTAGAAATGTGAAATTAAGCACATTTAGAGACACAGTTAGGTTGGCTTCTAAAAAGACAAAATACACAAGATAAGGTTCATAATAAGCCTGCAAAGATTGTGAAATAAACACATGAACATATGCAAGGGCAATCTTTCAGAAAGGTATTCAAAAGAAGCTAAGTAATAAGCACTTTATAAGCCAATTAGATATAATCTAATATTTTCTAATTAAGTTGCGACTAAGCAAATTTTAATATCCTAGAATATTATAAGCTAAAACTTAGTATTAAACTCACACTAAAATTCTTAAGTTAATTCAAAAACTGGTATTGAGAAATTTTGACTTTTAAAAGAAATGAACTAAGTTGACTGATGAGTGCTAAAACACACATCATTTTATATCTAAAATTATGCTAAATCGGACTAATAACCATTAAATATGTCAAATTATATTGCAAAAATATTGTATATGTGTTATTATGTCTTGCAGGTACAAGGGTTTGAAAACAAAGCAAAAACGGTAATTTTCAGATGAGTTTCGAAGACATTTTCATGTTTTTTCGAGGTTCAAACAAAGTCGCAAAAATTATCCGAGCACATCCTTGGAAAGATCACGAAATATCGAGTCAAGTGGCTATTTTATTTGGAGCATCGAGGCAAAGGAAGAAAAGTTGAAAGATTAAACGGAGCTCGAACGAAGATTATTTTTAAAGATAATGGCTAAAATTGGATCAAGGAAAAGAGGGCTAAAAAGAATTAAATGCAAAGAGTTAACACAAAAAGGCTCTTGATCTAGTGGTTGGGTGCATGTTTGTCAAGCAAGAGGTCAAGAGTTCGACTCCCACTAGTGGCATTTAATTCTTGTTATTTATTATCTCAAGCCCAGTCCAATGATATTGCTGTACAAATGCAACAAGTCTGCTTCCACGGGCCCAGCTAGATCCCAGATGAAAAGTATTGCGAAATGTATATGCATAATGGATATTTTCGTTGGCCATGCACGTGATTAATGATGCTTTGTCTCTACACTCACTCGCCCACTATATTTGATCTAGCCTTTCAGGTGGCGACATGTGGCAAATGCAATATGGAATTCGAGGATAGAGTTTGATGGAAGGATCGAGATAATTGATATGCTATAAATAGAGGACTGTTTCAGCAGATCCGAGGGAGACCAACACATTAATTTCACACACTTCATTTTTATTTTTAGTTTTAGTAGCTTATTTTCTTTAGCTTATCGCTTAAGCTTTTAGCTTATTTTTAAGAACTTATTGTACCAAATATTTATTGCTTATTAATGATAATGATGTTTATGGAGTTTACTTAAGTGCTTATTTTTTTCATCTCTTTCTTTCTTTTCTTTTCTTTTTCTTATCTAAATAAGCCATAATAGCTTATTAGCTTTTTGTTGTTTATTAGATTAGCTTTTTAGTGATAAGCTCTCTTTTAGCTTTTTCACTTTAAGCCTTTTACATATCTTTTTATCTTGAATAAGCTCTTCCTTATAGCTTATTTTTAGATATAAAAGACTAGCTTTTTTTGGGTAAGCTTTTCATATAGCTTATTCAATAAGCACTTTTTATTTTTAGTTTCTTTTTTAAAACTCTTTTATTTACTTAGATTTATTTTCTTTTTCAACTTCTTTTATAAAAAAAATCAAAAAAAAAGTTTTAATCTTTTTAACTTATCTCTAGCTTATTTATTTAGATCTAGTCCTTAAATATACCAAACTCACGTTTAATCTTCGGATTTGAACCTCTTAGTTTTGGGTGGATATTGGATCTAATCTTTAAGCTTTTTCTTTGCTTATTTTGTTTAAAGTTTAGTACTTTTTAGATCAATAAGCTTTCCCATAGCTTATTTGATCCATAATATTGCTTATTAGTCCTAACCTTTGATAAAGTTGTGATCTTTCTTAGTTTCTCATCATTTTCATCCTAAGGCGAGGAGCTTAAGGGTTTTATAAGCTTTCTTATTAACTAAAGTTTAAAGCTTTTTAGTCTTAATAAGCTATTTAGTTAATAAAGTCACAAACTTTATTAAATATTTGGTCTTATTAAAGCTTTTAAAGAAGTAAACTTTAAGGTTTGATAAGTTTATAAAATCGGGTGGTTTATTAGTCTCGTATTGTAGATCTGGTTCTATTTTCCTTACTTTCTATTTTAGCTTGTGGAAAAATGATGTTTGTTGAGCTTATTATTATTATCTTTGTTGGTTTACTTATGACTATTAGTGAGTAGATTTTTATTATGCTTGTTAAGTGATTGGTGAATTGTGAAATTTAGTGTGGAATATTAGAGATTATTAATTGGTAGCCTTTGGTTTACTTGGTTTGATTTTTAGAAACTTTAACGGGCAAAGCGTTAAGGATTTTAATTATTTAACCAAGTAGATTTTATCTAGATAAAAAGTAGGATTTTCAATATAAACCATCGTTGTGAGAAAAATCTACTTTTTAAACGGATAATTAAAGGTTGTTAATTAATAATTTTCGGATAATCGATGATTTGAGTAGTTGGTTATTTTAACGGGCAAAAGCCGTTGGTATAATTAATTATTTAAAGTCCACTAATTTTTACCTCGAAAAATAATTGTTTTCAATATAAGCCAATGTTGTGAGGAAATAATTTGTTTCGACGGGTATTAATTACATAAGTGCTTTTAAGGAAAAATCCACACTTAATGAACTTTTCACCACACTTGACAAGCATAGCTTTTTATCATATATTTTTAGTCGGTATCTATTATTTGCTATTAGTTTAATTTTTATCTCACTTAAAATAGTTGCTTTATTTATTAGTATAAAAAGTTTTAAAAACAAAACCAAACAAAAACCAAAACGATAATCAAGCATCGTTTAAAACGAACAAACAAATACATAAAATTCAATTCATCTCTCGCCTAGGAATACGACATCCGGAAGGTTGATTATTACTTGTCCTCAAGTAGTGATTGATTCTTAATCGGGAATACAAATTTTAAAACTGCCCTTCGCTGCATAAAATAATCGAACGGAGTTTTGGCCCGCGCCGGGGGAGAGGTGTTACGATTATTTTTGTTTTGTTTTAAGTTTGGTGCCTTGAAGAACCTTTTCTCCCCGAAAAGTTAATTTTTGCAAATTTTCTAAAAATCCAAAAAAAAAAATTCAAAAATTCAAAAATATTTTTTTAATTAAAATTTTTCAAAAACACAAAAATATTTTCCTTTTTCAAAATATTTTCAAAAAAAGCCAAAAATATTTTTCAATTCACTTTCATTTTAGTGCATGAGCACTCGATCTTCTTCAAACGAATTAAATTCTCCTTTAACTAATCCCGAAAGATTAATTCGTAATAGAAATCGTTGTGATCCTTCACATTTATTTAATTTTGAAGAACTTAATATGGTTAATAATAATCAAAACATCAATCAGGAACCGCCTCCTGCGGGTCCATTTTATCAAAATGCGGGTCACGAACTCCGCCCGATGGAGGAGCTTCTCCAAGCACCTATCGAAGGTGTTGGAGATGCTATCGTCGTGCCCGCCATTCTCGCAAACCAATTTGAGATTAAAATCGGCTTGTTAAATCTAATAACAAGCATCTCATTCCATGGTTTTGAGAATGATGATCCACACTCACACATCAAAAGATTCACAAAAATCACACAAACTTTAAAGATTAATCAAGTTCCTCATAATGTGATAAAATTGATTCTCTTCCCCTTTTCTCTTGAGGGAGCTGCCGGGACTTGGCTTGAAAAGGAACCTCCTGGCTCCATCACAACTTGGGAGGACTTAGTCTCCAAGTTCGTGAATCGTTTCTTTCCTCCCTCAAAAACAACAAATCTTCGAAATGCCATCACAAATTTTCATCAAAACTTCGGGGAGACATTTAGTGAGGCTTGGGAACGTTTCAAGGAGCTTCTAGCTAAATGTCCTCATCACGGATTTTCACCCCTTCATCAAATTGATACTTTCTACAATGGGTTGAATCAAAGTGATCAAGATTCACTCAATTCAGCTACGGGTGGAAATTTGTTGATGAGAAACACCCAAGAAGCATTAACAATCATAGAAAACAAAGCAAAGGTCCGTACTTCAAGGAACACACCCCAAGCTTCGAGTGCTAGTGGTAGTTCATCTCAAAATGACGCCTCTAACTACTTACCAAACAAATCGAATCTATGGGAAAACAAATTGCTAATATGCAAAAACCTTCTCATCCCGTTCATGCAGTGAATCAAAGCTGAGACTTGTGGTGGTCCACATCCATATTACGAGTGTCAAGCCGCCTGTGGCTACACTCAAGAGGACGATATGCTACTTGGGGACCTTTAATCAAGGAAACCGAAATCTCTTAAGCTATCGTTCTAACAATTACCTTGGACCACCCGGTTTCAATCAACCGAACAATCAAAATCAAAATCAATTGAATCAAAACAATCAAAACAAGAATACCCAAAATCAATACCAAAATCGTCAAAATCAAGGTTATAATCAAAACAACCGTGGGCCGAATTTTAATCAAGGAAACAATTATAATCAAAACCAAGGATTTTATCAAAATCAAGGCCCCGGTTTTAATCAAAATCAATTTCAACATCAAAATGCAAATCAAGCCCCAATTCAATCTTCCACGGATGAATTGTTGAGACAATTAATCTTGAAACAAGAAACTCAAACCCGAAATCAAGAAGCATTAAATCGAAATCACGAGGCTACAATGAAATTAATGCAAGAACAGATGGGCCAAATGGCTAAATTACTTTCCCATGGAAATCAAGGTGGGCTTCCTAGCAACACCATACCAAATCCAAGGGAAGAAATGAAAGCTATAACAACACGAAGTGGTATTACTTTAGCTGGACCCTCATCTCCTTCACCTCCTCCTCCTACTTCTTCTTCTAAGGAGGTGGAGCGAGACCCGAGACTACCATGGACCGGTGCACGATTCATGTCCGGAAGTACCGCACGAGTCCCACCTCCGGTTGTCCAACCACCTACCTTCTCCTAAATCAATGAGATTCCGGCGTAATCCTCATCAACATCCAATTCCTTATCCATCGAGGTTGAACAAGGATAAGCTTCAAGACAAATCTGATATTCAAATCCACAAGTTCTTGCAAATGTTCAAGAAACTTCACATCAATATCAGTTTTGCCAAAGCTTTAGCTCAAATGCCAAAATATGCTAAAATTTTAAAAGATCTCTTAACTAACAAAGAGAAACTTCTTGAATTGGTGAATACTCCTCTCAATGAGAATTGCTCAGCGGTCCTCCTCAAAAGGTTACCCGAGAAACTTGGAGACCCTGGCAGATTCCTCATTCCTTGCGATTTTAGTGAGATAGAGAGATGCATGGCCCTAGCCGATCTAGGAGCCAGCATCAATCTAATGCCTCTTTCTGTGTGGAAAAAGTTATCATTACCAGATCTTACTCCCACTCGTATGACGATTGAGTTAGCTAACCGAACGGTTGCATACCCGCTCGGTATAGCGGAGGATGTCTTCGTACAAGTAGGGAGGTTTACCTTCCCCGCCGATTTTGTTATTGTTGATTATGATGTCGACCCTCGCGTCCCCCTCATCTTGGGGCGACCTTTCTTAAAAACGGCTCGTGTTCTAATCGATGTAGAAGAAGAAGAGTTGACTATTAGAGTCGGGGATGAAAAACTGGTGTTAAGTATTGCTCAAACCGCGAAATATCCTCTTACGCAAGGAGAAGAATCCGTCAATCGAATCGATGTCATTGACACTTCTTGCGAGGAGCATTTTCATGAGGTGTTGAACGTACAAAAGTCCATTAACCCCATGAGTGGCGATCCCACTCCTCTTCTCGATGCTACCGCCGCTTCTCTCTCTCGTCTCTAACCCCTTCCGGGGATAGTGATTTTCTCGTGGAGGAGACCGACGCGTTTCTTGCTCTCGATGACTCAATTTCACCAGAAATTGATAATGGTATTTACGATTCTGAGGGGGATATTCTTTTTCTTGAACAATTATTGAATGATGATGTTACCAAAGATCCCCTCCAAAAGAACTTAAAAACGTTGAAACTGAAAAGTCTAAAACTTCAATTGAAGAACCTCCTGAGCTAGAACTCAAGGACTTACCTTCTCACCTCGAGTGCAGCGTTTTTAGAGGGTACGTCTAAGTTACCCGTAATTATCGCTAAAGACTTGGAGAGTGAAGAAAAGGACAAGCTCATCAAGGTTTTAAAGTCTCATAAGCGAGCAATCGCTTGGAAAATTTCTCGACATCGAGGCATTAATCCAAATTTATGCACTCATAAAATATTGATGGAAGATGACTTTAAACCTGCTGTCCAACATCAGAGAAGGGTAAATCCAAAATTTCATGAAGTCATTAAAGCAGAAGTTATCAAACTTCTAGATGCCGGATTGATTTACCCTATCTCGATAGTCCTTGGTTAGTCCCGTTCATGTCGTACCCAAAAAGGGAGGTATGACGGTGATAAAGAATGATAATAATGAGTTGATTCCTACTAGGCTAGTTACGGGTTGGCGAGTTTGTATTGATTATAGGAAGTTGAATGAGGCCACCCGAAAAGACCATTTTCCTCTTCCTTTTATGGACCAAATGTTAGAACGATTAGCGGAAATGAGTTCTATTGCTTTCTTGATGGATTTTCTGGATACTTTCAAATTCCTATTGATCCCCAAGACCAAGAAAAGACCACCTTCACCTGCCCTTATGGGACATTTGCTTATCGTAGGATGCCCTTCGGTCTTTGCAATGCCCCGGGTACTTTTCAAAGGTGTATGGTGGCGATCTTTCATGATATGATTGAGAAAACCATGGAAGTTTTCATGGATGATTTTTCGGTCGTTGGGGATTCATTCTCTTCTTGCCTCTCCCATTTAGACATAATGCTTCAAAGGTGCGAAGACACCAATCTTGTTCTAAATTGGGAGAAATGTCACTTTATGGTTAAAGAGGGTATCGCCCCGGCCATAAGATTTCTAAGAATGGTATCGAGGTGGATCGTGCTAAGGTAGATGTTATTTCCAAATTACCACCTCCTACCACGGTCAAAGGAATTAGAAGTTTCTTGGGTCATGCCGGTTTTTATCGTAGATTCATAAAAGATTTTTCTAAAATAGCCCGGCCTATGACCCATCTACTAGAAAAAGATACTCCTTTTATGTTCTCTAAAGAATGTATGGAGTCATTTGAACATCTTAAGACGAAATTAACCAAAGCTCCCATTCTTGTTGCCCCAACTGACCGGGACTTGCCTTTTGAGGTAATGTGTGATGCTAGTGACTTTGCTATCGGGCAGAGTCTTGGGGCAACGAAAGAGCAAATATTTTCAGCCTATACACTATGCAAGTAAGACTTTATCAAATGCTCAGATACATTACACCACTACGAAAAAAGAGTTATTAGCGGTGGTGTATGCGTTTGAGAAATTTCGTCCTTACCTTGTCTTGTCTAAGACAATAGTGTATACGGATCACTCGGCTTTAAAGTATCTATTTGCTAAACAAGACGCTAAGCCTAGATTGATCCGATGGGTTCTCCTCCTCCAAGAATTTGATATCGAGATTCGCGATAAAAAAGGAGCAGAGAACCTAGCGGCTGATCATTTAAGTAGACTCAAAAATCCTCATAAAGGGGATCTCGATATGGAAATGAACGATAATTTTCCACACGAGTCCCTGAATATGATTTCTCTTAAAAATGAAAATGAAATCCCGTGGTTTGCCGATATTGCAAACTACTTAGCGGGTAATGTGCTTGTTAAAGGGTTGTCATCCCAACAAAAGAAAAAATTCTTCAAAGATATTAAACATTATTTCTGGATGACCCTATTTGTTTAGAATCTGTGCTGATCAAATTATTAGGCGGTGTGTGGACAGGAAAGAAGCTATGGATATTCTAGAAGCTTGTCACCATGGTCCCACCGGAGGACATCATGGCCCAAACTACACCGCCAAGAAAGTCTTCGATTCTGGATTCTTTTGGCCCACGATCTATCGCGATGCCCATGACATGGTAAAAAATTGTGACTCATGTCAACGCCAAGGAAAAATATCACAAAGGGATGAAATGCCTCAAAATTCCATCCAAATTTGTGAAATCTTTGATGTTTGGGGCATAGACTTTATGGGGCCGTTCCCGTCTTCTCGAGGGAACAAGTATATACTCGTGGCCGTCGATTATGTGTCAAAATGGGTGGAAGCCAAAGCTTTACCCACGAATGACGCCTGAGTTGTGGTAAAATTCTTGAAACAATTATTCTCCGATTTGGAACCCCTAGGGCCATAATCAGTGATCGAGGTACACATTTTTGCAATGATCAATTTTCCAAAGTTATGGAAAAATATGGTGTAAAACATAAGCTTTCTACCTCGTATCACCCTCAAACAAGTGGTCAAGTGGAGGTGTCCAATCGGGGCTTAAAAAGAATTCTTGAACGTACCGTAGGTGAGCATCGAGCTAAATGGGCGGACAAATTAGATGACGCTTTATGGGCTTTCCACGCTTTTAAGACCCCCATCTGGTGTACACCTTATAAGCTCGTGTACGGAAAAGCTTGTCATCTCCCCATTGAGCTCGAGCACAAAGCCGGCTTTGAAATGGACAAATTTTGATCTCAAAACTGCGGGTGATCACCGAAAGATTCAATTGAATGAATTAAATGAACTTCGTGATCAAGCCTACGAGAATTCTTTGATCTATAAGGAAAAGACAAAGAAGATACACGATGAAAAAATCAAAAACCGAGAATTCCTTGTCGGTGATCGTGTTCTTCTTTTTAATTCTAGATTGAAGATTTTCTCGGGCAAGTTGAAATCCAATTGGTCCGCCCCATTTACTATTCTGAAGTGTTTCCTTATAGGACCGTCGAGTTATCCCAACCCGATGGTCCAAACTTTAAGGTAAACGGGCATCGGATCAAGCACTACCATGGAGGGACATTCCTACCTTGGATGTCCCAGATCTCCATCTTTCCCCCAAGGACAACTAATTCGGGGGCGAGTCAAGCTCGTGACTCGTTAATAAACAAGCGCTTCTCGGGAGGCAACCCGTGCTATCTATTTATCTTTATTTTTCTTCTAATAAGTGTGTTGGAGATTAGTGTGGGGTTTTGTTTCTTTCCATGTGTGTTTGCAGGTTCCCGTTTTGCTTGAAGAATCCCTATGATCGAGAAGACCTCCGTGCTTGTTTTCAAACCCTCCAACGGTCTCCTATCATCATTTATATGTTATATATTGGGATAACCCTTTGTCATAATTAAAAATGATTTTTCACCTTTCACACTTAGAATATTTTAAAACATCCGCCTTTTCAATTCTAAGTGGGGGTTAACACCCTAATTTTTAAACATTGAGGACAATGTTAAGTTTTAAGTGTGGGGTGGATTTCTATCGAAATATGACTTTTTCTGCTTTTGTATGGTCCCCATGCAACCCCGTTTTTAACCAATTTATGCAAAAAAAAAAAACAAAAAAACAAAAAAACAAAAATCAAATCAAAAAAATTTTGAAGCTTTTGCTAGTCTTTTTGATTGAAAAGTTTGCTAGTCTCTTAGACAAGAAGCTATAAAATGCGAATTCTAGCTCACAAGGCCAAGGATTTGCAAGTTTCCCTGAGTGACTTTAAATATGCATAACTTGATTTCATTAGACGAAGCGTTAGCTAAATTAATATACGTTTTGACACCTTGTTGACTTTCCGCTGGTGAGAGTAGGAATAGAATTCTGACTTGACCGGGCGTCTTGAGCCCTAGCTTGTTCCCTTAACCATAGATAATTTAATTATCGGCTAAGCATCCGCGGATCTCATTATTTGGGATTTTAAATTTGCGGAGATCGAGAAATGATAGAGTTACTTATGAGTTTAGATGCTAAGCGTGGAGTAGTTGGTTCTCTTTAGAGCCCATCGAAGGTACTTATGGCTTTTGTTCCCACAAAATTGTTTCACCCCATATCTGTGAATAAATAATTAGAGATGTTGAGTTTTTGGCGATAGTTAGTTCTTTATTCTTCTTTAGAAAATCCTTGCCCATGAGAGTTGGGTACACATCAGGTCTGTTGTTCGTGTAATAGACAACTGATTCTGATAGTTTGCGCTATTGTTTCTATTGTTATAAAAGCCGTAGGGTTTGGAGTTTGGCACAAAATTAACATGAAATAAAGCCCAAATGTATTAAAGTTGAAAAATCCAAAGCCATAAAAGTTTTCTATGTCCGACGGTACCCTCGTTGTCATGGACTTCCAAAAAGGTTGAGGAAAATCCAAAGTCATAATAAGACTTCTGATAAAACGGTAATCCCGTTGAGTTAGTAGTTTAAAAGACCAAGGGCCTAAATTGCAAAAATGCAAATGTGCTGAAATAGTGTTAAGCCAAACTTCGGATCCGGGAGATGTCTAAATAAAGCTTCTGTCTCTGGACTCGTAGATGAGTTGTCTCGGTCGCCATAAAAAGGATATTCTCCCTAAATCGTGTGAAATTAGGACCTTGATGTGGACCTCATTCTTGTGCAATGGTTTTCCAGGGAAGGTGGATAACTAATTAGCGACTTAGCTTTATATCTTTATCGGAATAAAAATTATCGAAACGAGAAACTTGAAGAAATTCATTTCTCACCAAAAATAAAATAAATAGAGGAAAAATAGGAAAATGGGAGCAAAAGGTAATTACACAAGTAACTTCCATGGGTAGTGTTAGCATCTAAAATCATATTTAACAATGATTTCGATTTTACGCTTAGTTTGGGAGCTTGTGAAAAATCAGGGTCGATGTATTCTATCCGTATGGTCACTTCACGCTGTGTTGTGTTTCCTACTCCGTGATCCTAACGTGTCGTTTGAAAAATGTTGGAGTTATTGATCGACATGAAAGTTCAACAAACCGTCACACAATAAGGAATGTGCTTAATGATATATCTATATATGAAATAAGATGGTTTAAAACGGGGCGTTTTCAAAGATAAAGATTTTTGTACCTCTTGATAAACATCTTTCTGTTCTTGTTTGATGTGAGGGATTATTAGTTAAGGGGGTTTAAAAGATTTTCTTTCACTACGTGTGTAATTAACATTGCGTGTGGGACCAGCAATGGTTTTAGTGTGGGGTGTTTTGATGAGTGCTAAAACACACATCATTTTATATCTAAAATTATGCTAAATCGGACTAATAACCATTAAATATGTCAAATTATATTGCAAAAATATTGTATATGTGTTATTATGTCTTGCAGTGGGTTTGAAAACAAAGCAAAACGGTAATTTTCGGATGAGTTTCAACGACATTTTCATGTTTTTCGAGGTTCAAACAAAGTCGCAAAAATTATCCGAGCACATCCTTGGAAAGATCACGAAATATCGAGTCAAGTGGCTATTTTATTTGGAGCATCGGGAAAGGAAGAAAAGTTGAAAGATTAAACGGAGCTCGAACGAAGATTATTTTTAAAGATAATGGCTAAAATTGGATCAAGGAAAAGATGGCTAAAAAGAATTAAATGCAAAGAGTTAACACAAAAAGGCTCTTGATCTAGTGGTTGGGTGCATGTTTGTCAAGCAAGAGGTCAAGAGTTCGACTCCCACTAGTGGCATTTAATTCTTGTTATTTATTATCTCAAGCCCAGTCCAATGATATTGCTGTACAAATGCAACAAGTCTGCTTCCACGTGGCCCAGCTAGAGAATGAAAAGTATTGCGAAATGTATATGCATAATGGATATTTTCATTGGCCATGCACGTGACCCTCCACTCACTCGCCTACTATATTTGATCCAGCCTTTCAGGTGGCGACATGTGGCAAATGCAATATGGAATTCGAGGATAGAGTTTGATGGAAGGATCGAGATAATTGATATGCTATAAATAGAGGACTGTTTCAGCAGATCCGAGGGAGACCAACACATTAATTTCACACACTTCATTTTTATTTTTAGTTTTAGTAGCTTATTTTCTTTAGCTTATTGCTTAAGCTTTTAGCTTATTTTTAAGAACTTATTGTACCAAATATTTATTGCTTATTAATGATAATGATGTTTATGGAGTTTACTTAAGTGCTTATTTTCTTCATCTCTTTCTTTCTTTTCTTTTCTTTTTCTTATCTAAATAAGCCATAATAGCTTATTAGCTTTTTGTAGTTTTATTAGATTAGCTTTTAGTGATAAGCTTTCTCTTTTAGCTTTTTCACTTTTAAGCTTTTACATATCTTTTTTTATCTTGAATAAGCTCTTCCTTATAGCTTATTTTTAGATATAAAAGACTAGCTTTGTGGGTAAGCTTTTCACATAGCTTATTCAATAAGCACTTTTATTTTAGTTTCTTTTTAAAACTCTTTTATTTACTTAGATTTATTTTCTTTTCAACTTCTTTTTATAAAAAATCAAAAAAAAAGTTTTAATCTTTTTAACTTATCTCTAGCTTATTTATTTAGATCTAGTCCTTAAATATACCAAACTCACGTTTAATCTTCGGATTTGAACCTCTTAGTTTTGGGTGGATATTGGATCTAATCTTTAAGCTTTTTCTTTGCTTATTTTGTTTAAAGTTTAGTACTTTTTAGATCAATAAGCTTTTCCATAGCTTATTTGATCCATAATATTGCTTATTAGTCCTAACCTTGATAAAGTTGTGATCTTTCTTAGTTTCTCATCATTTTCATCCTAAGGCGAGGAGCTTAAGGGTTTTATAAGTTTTCTTATTAACTAAAGTTTAAAGCTTTTTAGTCTTAATAAGCTATTTAGTTAATAAAGTCACAAACTTTATTAAATATTTGGTCTTATTAAAGCTTTTAAAGAAGTAAACTTTAGGGTTTGATAAGTTTATAAAATCGGGTGGTATTATTCGTCTCGTATTGTAGATCGGGTTCTATTTTCCTTACTTTCTCTTTTAGCTTGTGGAAAAATGATGTTTGTTGAGCTTATTATTATTATCTTTGTTGGTTTACTTATGACTATTAGTGAGTAGATTTTTATTATGCTTGTTAAGTGATTGGTGAATTGTGAAATTTAGTGTGGAATATTAGAGATTATTAATTGGTAGCCTTTGGTTTACTTGGTTTGATTTTTAGAAACTTTAACGGGCAAAGCGTTAAGGATTTTAACTATTTAACCAAGTAGATTTTATCTAGATAAAAAGTAGGATTTTCAATATAAACCATCGTTGTGAGAAAAATCTACTTTTTAAACGGATAATTAAAGGTTGTTAATTAATAATTTTCGGATAATCGATGATTTGAGTAGTTGGTTATTTTAACGGGCAAAAGCCGCGTTGGTATAATTAATTATTTAAAGTCCACTAATTTTTACCTCGAAAAATAATTGTTTTCAATATAAGCCAATGTTGTGAGGAAATAATTTGTTTCGACGGGTATTAATTACATAAGTGCTTTTAAGGAAAAATCCACACTTAATGAACTTTTCACCACACTTGACAAGCATAGCTTTTTATCATATATTTTTAGTCGGTATCTATTATTTGCTATTTGTTTAATTTTTATCTCACTTAAAATAGTTGCTTTATTTATTAGTATAAAAAGTTTTAAAAACAAAACCAAACAAAAACCAAAACGATAATCAAGCATCGTTTAAAACGAACAAACAAATACATAAAATTCAATTCATCTCTCGCCTAGGAATACGACATCCGGAAGGTTGATTATTACTTGTCCTCAAGTAGTGATTGATTCTTAATCGGGAATACAAATTTTAAAACTGCCCTTCGCTGCATAAAATAATCGAACCATTGACTATTATGAACTTTGAATCAATTCTATGGACTGATTAAGTTGTATTAAGCTATAATAAGATAATTTTAAGCTATATTATCAAGTTATCTACTACTGTGATGACATTTGTAATTCATAATCTTAACAGTAAACTGCAAATTAGGATTAGAGCTATTTTGACTTTTTGACAAATAAGGACTATGTTTTCCTGTTTATCCGGCTATTTAGACATAAGGTAACATATAACAAGCAAAAACAATGACATTAACAACCTTAAACACGCTTTTAACAACAAATCCAAACACCACTTATTATAACTGTTTTGAAGCTTTTTATACTAAAACAAGTTTTTAAACTAAGAAATCTATTTATTATCTTTAATTAACTATAATAAAACAGGTTTGAACTGGAATTAACAATATTTAAACACTTGAACTAAGAAATGCAAAATTTAAGGAAATGGCTTACAAATTGCTTTCCGACCAAAGACTATGAACCAAATGATTAAAATCACTCCTAATAGCTTTCCACAAAGCTTCTAAACAAAAATCAATCCAAAGATTACCCCGTTTTCCTTCCTTCCATATTCAATGATTTTTGATTTTATAACTATTTTATCCTATTTTTTTTTGTATTTTAGAATTGTTAAATAAAACTGGTTTCTTAAAGTTTCTAAGAGCTTATAAGTCGTCAAGAGCTTATATAAGCTTAAAATCCCTTAACTACAACTGATAACAACATTTGCATATCTTGAGATTCTTGACATAAAAATCACATAAATCAATTAGTAAATAAAACTCTAAATTGAAACTAAAAACAAGTTCTTATTGCACTGAAATATGATTACAAAGTATTTTAAAACTTGAACAAACACTGGAAAGCTTAGAATTTTTAAAACGACATATGAAAATTAAAATTACACTACTTATTATTCTTCCTTGCACCAAACTTGTTTTTAAAGATCTCATTGAGCTTAGTCGACATCTCTGAGACTTTCCCACCTCACTTGAGCCATTGGATCTTCATATTTCATCATATTCGTCCATTTGGAGTTTTGGCGCCAAAAGTCATGAGCAGGTTTCTTCAATTAATGCTTTTGGATAGATGTAGAGGTGGAGGGGGGTTGTTAAACAGCTGAGGAGGTGAGGTGTAAAGGTGAAAAGGTGGAAAAACCACCCCTGGTTTTGGTTTGCAGAGATCGGAGAGGAGAGTGAACAGCAGTGACTGGTTTGGGCGCGCTTTTGACTATTTGACCGAGGTTTAATATCGTGGGAGTTGGGCTTGGGTTAGGATTGGGCTAGCTGGGTTAAGGGATTGGGTTTGGATTAATATAGGGTCCGGTTTGGTATAGATTAAACACAAGGACCATAGTTGTAATTTGGTAAAATTGAGGACTGAACCTGTAACATTTCCAAAGCTCATACAAGGGTTAAACTTGCCAAGTTTCATTTACCAAAGGACCATAAATGCTAATTTCCAATTTTTATATGTCCAAGGGTAATTTATGTCATTTTTGAAACTTGAGGGACCAAACATGTAATTTCTCCAAAGTTCACCATAAGGACCAATTATGCCACATTTGAATAGTACAAGGGTGTAGTTTAAATAATTTCCATTTTTGAACACCCAGGGACTATTTTTGACATTTTTCCAAAGTTGAGGGACCTTTTCTCACATTTGCCCAAAGATTCATTCAAGGACCATTTTTGACAATTTAGAATATTTCAAGGACCTTGAATGATATTTTACAAGTTTTTGAATTACCGGGGACTAGTTTTGACAACTTTTGAAACTTGGGGACTAAAACTGCCAATTTTGCAAACTTGATACGTTTTTCATCCGATTTTGATATTTTTGCATTTAAAACACATAAAACACTTATTTGTGATATTTTTATCATTTTGATGCATTTCTGAGTGTTTTCAGATGTTTTTGCAGTTTAAATGGTACAAAAATGATGAGTATTTAGACACTCATCAATTTACAAGTACGAGTTCTAGAATAAATAAAATCACCAGCACACTCATAGCAAAAGATCCAAGCATAAAAGATGTACGCTAATAAGAAATAGGCTCAAATCCTCACAATTTAGTGCAAGGGCTATAATATGTGTTAGCAGATGTTGTCGATCCCAGAATGGATTGCAATATTAATCAGGACACATCTCAAGTTTTTCAAAATTACCGATTTTACCAGTGGTTTGATCCAGTTATACTAATATATTATCCTAATAGCGTGAAAACAACTAGATCAAAAGGGCAAACAAGTTCACAAAATTTAAAATTGGCCCAAACATTTGGAATCTAAAAACTAGTTTTGTTTTTCTTATTTTACTTCCCCCCACACTTAAGTTAAGCAAATTCCTCAATGAAAAATAAAACTTCAAAGCATGTGAAATAGGGAAAATAAAATAAACCAGCTGTGAGAAACAAAACCTTCCCGGGACAAAGAAATCACGATCGAACTCCATATGATAAAATGCTACGCATAAGCTAGCATAAGCTTGTGAGAACAATCGATTTCAAATCCAAGCATCCTCCTCCATCACCTGCTGCAATTATTCAAACAAAACAAAACAAACAAAATGCACACAATAATAGATATTATTAGCATTTAACACCCCCACACTTAATATTTTTCAAGTTTTGAAAATAATTTTCTAAAAAGGGTGTACATGTTTATTTAAAACAAACAAACAATTAAAAGCACGGGTTGCCTCCCGAGAAGCGCTTAATTTATTTATGAGTCATTAGCTAGACTCTTCCCCGGGTTAGGATACTTTGACAATACAGTTCAAATCGGGAATTTGAATTCTTAAACGTTGAGGGTATGGGATCTTTGGTTTGTACTCCACAAGTGATGGAGATACATTTGATTCTTTTGGTTTGACCATGTTATAGTCCTTTTTCGTTATCTTGAACGCTTGATCGATTTCATTAGAAATGAGGATAGTTGCGGATCTTTTGATTTTCGTAAGGTCATTGACTTTCCACTCCCGGTGAATACTGAAATCCACATTCTCAAGGTGAGCGGTAGGAGGTGGGTTAGTCCTACCGTTTTGTTTTAAAGAAACTGGATTTTGTGGCTCAGACCATTCGTCTATATTTCTCTCCAGTTCTCCATTCTAGTTGCCACCAGTTTTGTTGAACTTCTTATCACCAACATGGTTTGGAAATACATTGTGTTCAGAACCTTTTAATTGAGTCATTGGGATATGCATGGTGCAATCCTCAAGAAAAGGTGTCACGGTTGGTGAGTTAGACATAATTTGGTTCGGATTTGGCGTGGTTGGAATATTCTCGGTCTCGTCCTCTTTGATAAATTCAACCTCACCCTTATCGTTATCGTTTTGAATTGAGGGTGGCTTGTAGACAATCTCATGTCTCGAGTTGGAATCTGTGGTGTAAGGAAGAGATTCAGCATGATGGACTTCCTGCTCCTTACTAAATCTTTCTATCATCCTCTCCAAGTCTTGGATTATCGCTTGTTGGTTCCTTCTTCCTTGATCAACTTTACGTTCCAATTCAACCAACAGGTTCGTCATATTCTCATTGGCTTTCGTTTGACTGGCCATCCACTCTCTCATCATCTCCTCCGGTGAGGTTTTAGGTGTATTGAAATGTTGTGATGGACGTGGTTTTGTATTCCATGGCTGATATCGACGATATGTATGGGTTGGGTTGTGGTATGGAAAGGAGTATGAATTTCTGGAATTTTGGTGGTGATATCCTCTGTGATATCCTTCATGTTGGACGTGGTTTAATTCCATGGGATTACACATCGTTGTGTCATCCTCTGCATCGTGGTGATTATTTCGCAGCTCCATCAACTCCCTCCGTATGCTTATGAATTGGGCATCGATCTTTGTGGAGAGAGCTTCCAATTTCTCGACCAATGAGGCATGATCGGTATTGATGTTACTTCCACCGGTGGAAACAATGGCTTTCAGATTGGAATTGATCATAGAATTTTCTGAGAGATCGAGCTTGAGTTGGACCTTGTCCTCGAGGATTTTGAATGCTTCGTTAGGAGTTTTATAGAGGAAGATTCTCCCAGAGTCGAGATTTCCCTGAGTTGGATCGTCTAAACCATTATAGAATATTTGAATTATCGCTCCTTTGGTCAGACCATTTCCATGACAAGTGCGAAGCATATCTTTCATGCGGAGCCAAGCGTCAATGAGAGTTTCGTGATTGATTTGGTGAAAATTGTGAATGTCATTTAGGAGACGTTTAAACTTAGCGGGAGAAAAGTATCGGCTAATAAAAGCTTCTCTCATCTCTTCCCACCTAGTAATCGTTCATTCATTTAATTCGTTCAACCAATTCTTGGCTTCACCGGTTAATGATAAAGGAAAAGTCCTCAATTTAACTACTTCCTCTTGATTTTCACCATATTGGAATAGGCTACTAATCTCAAGAAAATCGGCTATGTGTCGGTGAGGATTGGATCGGATTCTCCCATCAAATTGATTCTCCCGAATCATTTGCATGTGGTACCCTTGATATGGAAATTATTGCGAAAAGGGCGTTGAATAACAGCGGAACTAGGTGTTGGTGCAACGGTCCTAGTGCTTGACCACATGGGTTGGTCATCGTGATCAATGACGATTATGGTTGGGGAATCGGGTGGAGGTTTGACTTTCTCTTCGAATATGTCGATAACGACAAAGAGTTCCTCGATGAATGGTGGTTTCGAGTAAGGTTTTGGTTTAGTCCTCTCTTTGATTTTACGTTTAAGCTCGTAAAGTGGACTAACAAGTTGATCACTTCAAGAGTGTGAGTTTATAAAAACCCGAAGCGATTTACAAAATATTTTAAAAAGCAAAAATAAAAAGATAAAAATAATGAAAACGAACATGAAGAAAAATCTTTTTGTATTTTTTTAAAAATGACTTGAAAGACATAAACTAAATAACTCTAAGACCTTTTTTTTTTTTTTTTTTTTTTTTACTTTTTTTATTTAAAAATAAAACTAGTTATGACTTTTTTTTCTTTTCCCAAGGGTTCTCGGTAGCTCCATGAAACGCACAAAGAAGCGGAGAAGGTGTCAGCGCGAAGCATATTAAAAACCCAACTTCTTTAGGGAATAAGAGAGACCCGCCTTATACCTCTCACACAGTTTGTTTCCAATGGGTGAGCCTTACTTTCGAGGGATTTTTTTATTTTTTATTTTTTAATTTTTTATTAAATAATCTACCAAAACAAACAAGGAAAAACACAAATAGGAACAAGACTAAACAAAGCTTGAACTAAAAGTTAAACAAAAATTGAAAAGAAAAAAAAATGGTTTATTATTTTTTGAATGGTTCAAATTGGACGGTGGCTTCAATGCGATCCGGTTGGATTTGATTTCGATGTCTAGCCGAATCGGTTGGGCTCCAACCGAATCGGTTAGACGAACTGGTAAGAAAATGATTTTTTTTGGCAAGAAAAGACGGCACAACTAGGGAATGATTTAAACACAGATTCGAAGAACACAAAAACACAAACAAATCCCTGGCAGCGACGCCAAAAACTTGATGTGTCTCGCGACTACTAGTTTTAAATTTATAACTAGGATTACCGAATTAAGCTAAGAACACACGGGCAAGTATGACCCTTTCGTATGTAGTTAGTTTTGGTTGGTAAGCCGAGGTCGTTCACTAGGATTTGGGTGTTTTCAATTGTGAAGAATCTATGTAATAGCAAGTAACATGAAAGTGGTAAATGGTTGTCACGTCCCAAAATACCATATAAGCAACAAGTAACACGAAAATAATGATTAAGCGAATTCAATAAGATTAAAACTACACTTGCTTAAACTAGTTTCTTATCCTTGATTAGTATGATTGTGTTAACCTCTTCTTAACATGTTGGTTATGATAATTAGTTGGTGTACTAATCTATTGTTCTTATAAGTTAAACCTTCGTCAAGATTTTAGTTCATAAAAACAAGCATTAAGTTTAACCAATCAATTCAAGATCAATTCAAGTTTCATAAGTTTAGTTTCATAAACTTAAACAATGTTGATACAAAAGTTGGACGTTCCTATTTGGTGCTCCGGTTCTCGTATCAATTGGTTGTTTGCTACTTGAGACATGCGCACTAATAAACAGAAAACACCGTTAGGCTTATCGTGGGATTGTCTCCCACGATTATCCTCCGGCGTGAGAGTAAGTAATCGGTTTTAGGGTTATGGAGAGTTAGGGTTTTTGATCGTACCTTTAATGAGGGATCGGGTTCCCTTTATATACACTCGCAATCCTTATTAGTTGCGTGTTCCTCAAACTTCGGCGTATCCCGCCTAAGTCGGTCCTTCGATACATATCTCCGAAGATAAGAGATATATCTTAAACCATAAACAACTTTTTGTTTGGGCCTTCGTGGGCCCAGACCGTTATTTGGTTAGCCCAGTCGCGCTGGGCTTGCTAGTAGCGGTCATTGGTCGGGTTAGTGACCCGAATGTAGACTATACGTTATCATGTCCCCAGCCTAGTATGCGCGAAGTGACGAATCATGGATGCTAGACTAATAACTGCAGTAAAAAACTATGAAGCGTAGCAAAGAAGCTAAACAGACTTCCCGCCATTAAAGATTCACGGTGTATCTAGACGTAATATTTAAAATGGACGCCTCGTGATTCGGGGGGAAGTAACTATAAGCACGTCACTTCAGTGAATCCTAGCCACTCAAATAGCGATAGTGGAATCAACGTGTCAGGCATCGCATGGATGAGGAGACTTATATAACCCTCAACTCGCATTTCACCGTGTTTATCACAAGAAAAACGATTCCACCATTGTTAACAAACCTTCAACCCGCCACTCGAAAACTACTTCTCCAAAGGTAACTGCGGGTGCGCTTATAAAAACCAAGACCACGGTCAAAGTGTTATCCGATGTCACATCCGTCTATAATCGAGGATGAACCGCTAGAGTTCACATCGGATTATTTTATTCTCTGACGTGCATCCGGTTGTTCCGGATGCGCGAGCATCGACATGCGGACTTCCCGAAGGGAAAGTAGGGTATAGACACGGTTTTCAATTCTCGAATCAACGTGTGCCCATATCCCTATTTCGTGTGATGTATTAAATTATTACGTCATGCACCTATCCTAGCTGCACGGCAGGTGCAGACTAAAATTACCAACTTCGAGGTTAACTCGCCGCTCATCGGCGATTAACCCGACTATCCATCTATTTCGCGTTTTATCACACGACGCGGGTCACACGGGTGGGTATCCTTCGCTAAGCTGCCACCGGTAAACTTCGTGTTACCGAAAACTAGACGCAGCTTAGAAATTAGAGAGAGTCATTCTTCTGGGTAGATGATTCGTGTTTCCCGTGGCGTTATAATTTCTTCACCCAGGGTACATTGCCGAAGGATGAGCGCCCCTCCTCGACTATATAGCGGAGGATGCGGAAATGATAAACGGCAACCACATCCCTATTAGTCCTATCCCGAGGAATTTTTGGTGCATATGGGCATCGGCCGTAACTACTTTGGTATGCCGGATGAGATACCAATCTTTTTAGGCGGATGGCCGGGTGGGTGCTCGCCTTTCGCATCCCCTTTTTAATTAATGTAAGAGCTTTCTTTTCCTTTCGCACATTATGTAACATCTCAGATTTGGTGTCTGCCAGAGATGGATCTGCTTCACGCAGCTGGAAAGGCCACGCCAGTCAACGTGGGAGGCGCGTCTTGAGGGACGGAGAAGAGCCTATTCTAGAGGCCACGTAGTGCGCACTCGAAATGAACTTGGGAGAAGAGGGGGCCAGCTTCATCGCTTTGCAGAGGCGACCCCCATCCAAAGCGTTCCAAGCCCCAGGGCTCCCTCTCCGCCTCCTCAAGCGAATGTGGCCGGAGGCAGGGAAGAAGAAGAGGAAGAGGAGGAGAGCGCTAAGTTGAAGCGCAAAAGTGCCCCTGATGGTGAGGCGCAGGCCATCCAGAAGAAGCGCCGTCGTTTAATGTGGAATCGCCCTCGAAAATGTCTCGGTCCCACCATCACGATGTGACTCTGTCTCGAAGTTTGTTACCTTTTTCGCCTCTTCTTATTTTTTATTACGCTCGCTTATGTAGATAACTAATACTCTGATCTATTCGCATTCGTTGAACGTGATCGGGATTCGCCTCACCGGGCTAGTCCCGCTTGTCGAATCTTTCGGGTGAAAGAGCCAAGGTCTTGAGCCATTGGCGGCGGGGGACGCGCCAATGGAGCAGCTTGTTGAAGAGTTGGCGCTGGCTGCTGCCCATCAAGCCTCGCTTGTGGGTAAGCTAAAGAGCAAGATTTCTGGAGAGGGTAGCCAGATTGTGTTACTGGAGGCGCAGTTGGCTAGTGCCAAAGCTGAGGCTGAGGGCTTAGGTGCATACGTCCAAAAGCTTGCAGAGGAGAAGATGGCTCTGTTAGGGCAGATAAATCAGGAGCGTGCTGTAGCTGTTCAATATAAGTCTTCCTGCGTATGGGCGCTGAAGTACTTGGAGAAGGGTAAGGACAAGCCGCCGAGGAGTTGGGGAGCTTGCGTCCAATCCGCTGAAGGGCATCCGGAGGCACAAGAAATGAAGCTGCGTAAGCTTAGTTTGGAGTATGATGAGGAATTATGTCCTCATCTCATGTCTGCCATTGCTAAGCGCAGTGGCTCATCACCATGGCTGCGCCTTTGTTGCTCTTAGCACCCTTGAGTCCAAGGAGGTAGTGGACGCATTTGGTGGAGTGGTCCAATGTGCCTTGGCGAGGGGAAGTCAGAGGTCGTGGAGGCGCTGCAAGAAGCTGACTTCTTTGAAGGCACCTGCTGAAAATGTACCTGATTATGATGCGCAGTCTTATGATAACCTGGTTGCTGCTATGAATAAGATGAAGGCCTTAGAGCTTCCCATGATTCTTTGAAATGGAGTGCGACCAGGATTATCCCATTGGTGTTTGTTAGCCTTAATAGTTTTTATTAGAAGTGATGGTCATTCACTTTTAGGAACTTTGTAATGTGTGTTAGATATCGTGATAGAATAGTCATCGGGCTCGTGGATTGGGCTAAGCTAATTGGTTAAAAGATAAGCTATGCTAGCCGTTTATAAGCTTATGTATCCCAAGCCCAATCTAAGTCCAAGTCGTGGCCCTTGCCAAGCCCATTAGGGTATTATTGTAAGGAACTATAAATACCCCTCAAAGTCTCATTTGAGGGGTGTGCTTGAGTGTGTGTGTGTGTGTGTGTATTTTCTTTGGAGCAATACAACTTATTGTGTTCATCTTTCTCTTCTCACATACACGGTTTACATATCAAGTCACCATCTTTCTCATCTTTATTTGTTTCATCTTCACGCATAGTTTGTGTTTGTGTGTTAACGAGTTCTACGCATAACGTGTTGGGTTTGTGATAAGGTTGATATTTTAAGGTCCTACAGTGTTATTATGGAAGGGTTGACTTTAGCGCGCCATCGTACTGATAATGGAGAAGCGTAGCCGGACTATTTTTTGAAGCCCGATGATTCTCAGCTTCAAGTGCCTGTTTTTGCTCGCCCCAGGGACATTCTGAATCCCTTTAATTTAGAGAAAGAAATACCCTTGAAGGAAGTGTTGGAAGCGCATGCTACCAGAATTTCTAAAAAGGAAGGTGTGAAAGGTAAAGCGATTTTGTGCGGGGTTGGTGCGGCTCATCTCCCAAGGTCTGACGGGGTGCCAGTGAGTGTTGCCACCGTGTCTCGCCAAGACTCGGACTTTTTGAGGAGGCTAAGCGAGATTGGAGATGCTACCTGCCGCATGGGGACTTCATCACTGGAGCGGTCTAAGAGTATATAGATAGAATCTTATGTGTATGAACATCCTTTTGTAATAACTCGTAGTCATTAATAAAAATATCCTTTTGTTAAGTGCTTGTCAATATTATTGCAACTTGTAATGTGCATACTTATCTGTTTTTCTTTGCGAGAAGGCGGTTCGTTGTATCGATATCCAATTTGTACACAAGCGAAGAATATTAGAAATTCATAGTCATGTATGAAGATCGAGTATACTTGAAATGTAATTAATAAGTAATTGTGTCATAGTCGTGTATGATGTGATATGCGTGCATCTTGTAAATATCATCTTAAAGAGTCAAGTGTGTTGATTCCTTATTTTGTTAAACGCGCACCGTATGCATAGTTGCGCCGTCCGTCGTGGATGCGCACTTTAACTTATTCCAACGTCTTATGAATAAGGTGTTTAACAAGGATACATGATCCGATGTTGATGGGTTTGCAACCCTCTTACTCAACGAGTCATTTATTAGGTTGACTCATCCTTTTACCATCGTGGGTTTATCAAATGCATGCACGCCATGTAGGCAAAAATAAAAAATGTTAAGACATAAAGTATATGGAAATAACAACTGAAATGTGTCATGAATTAGCTAGAAACCGCTGATCGCTTATTGATACTTGCAAGTTTTTATGAAAGAAAATAAATAAGACATTTGCCTAAGAAAAGAAAAATAAATACACGGATATTTATTGGGCACTAAAGTGCAAGAGTATCCGTGTCTTGGGCCGTAGCCATTCCTAGAGATAGCAGCGCTTGAGATTGCAAATATTCCATGTAAGCGGTAGTTCCCACCATCCATGTCTCAGTAGCTTGTACAGCTACTGCTCCTAATGCTTCATAAACCTCATAGGGTCCTTCCCACTTCGGGCCAAGTTTGCATGTGTCTGCTGCATGGCTCGCGTCATTGGCGCTGAAACGAAGTCACCAGTCGAATGAGACACTTCGTAATTTTGCATCATAATATCCCTTCATCTTTGACTTAGATCTTGCTTCACATATAGCCGCTGCTGCGTTCACGCCTTTTCTTCCAATAGGTCCAAGTCGATCGCGCTCGTCATCATTTGTTGCAACATTAATTTCAAAGAAGCGTAATTGTTGGCATCCCAATTTCAATTTGGTATGACAGCCTTCGCACTACATAGACTAGAGAAAAGGGGTGTCCCCTCGTGCCGGTTTTGATTGAGGTGCGGTGAGCCCATAGGACGTGGGATAATTCTTCCACCCACCGTCCTTTGTGTTTGTCCAGACGTGCTTTGATACCTTCACCTAAGCTTCGATTTGCACGCTATATTAATCCATTGGATTGTGGATGTTTGATCGACGCCGTCTGCGTGATGTTCAACTTCTCGCACCAATCCTTGAAGGGCTTGTCACAAAATTGTTTCCCGTTGTCCGAGATGATTTCCCTAGGCAACCGGCGGCATACAATATTATCCAACACAAAGCGCTTGACACGATTGCGGTGATTGTCACCATTGCTTTTGCTTCAATCCACTTGGTGAAATAGTCTATTGCCACTATTAGAAACTTCATCCTCCCGCAACGGGAAAGGGACCTGCAATGTCGATGCCCCACTTGTAGAATGGCCATGGTGCCGTGATAGGCGTTAGCTCCTGTTGTGGTTGGCGCGGGATGGGTCGATGAACCCGATCGCCGACTTTTATTAATTCCAGCGCATCATGGTGCATGGTGGGCCGATGAGTATCGACCTTAAAGCACGCGCCACTATAGATCGTGGTCCGAATGCATGCCGCATGAGCCGGCGTGTATTTTTTGAAGCACATAATTTGCTTGTAGGGACCGACGAATGAGCCATGGTTGTAGAAGGAGCGTCGATAGAGCACACCGTCTCTAAGTTCGAACCTCTCGAAACGCCGTATTCTTCGGGCTTTCATCCGCTCGTGGGGCAATACACCCTTACTTATGAACTCCATTATTGGGGTCATCCACGTAGGACCTTCTTCTTCTATTACCGTTGATATTTCCATCTCCGAGATGGATTTGCTCTTCAAGGTCTCCACCAACACTTGTTTTGACAAGTGTGCAAAGCTTGTGGATGCAATTTTTCTTAGTGCATCCGCCTTTCGATTTTCCCCTCTAGGCACACAGCTGATGGTAAACTGTCAAAGTCTTGGATTAGTGTCTTGGTTTTGTCGAGGTATTGGATCATATTCTCCTCTTTGGCCACGTATTAAGCCCAACACATGGTTGGCTACTAGTTGAGAATCCACATTTGCTTCCGTGTTGCGTTACACCCATTCGGTGCAATGCGTAATCCACCTATTAGGGCTTCATACTCGCCTCATTGTTGGTCATTGTGAACTCAAAACACAGGCGTAAGTGAATTCTAGTCCTTTCGGGTTTGTGAGGATGAGGCCGCTCCGATCCGTCGGACGATGAAGAATCGTCAGTAAACAAGATCCATGGATCTTGTAGTTCCTTTTGCTTGTGCGGGTGTATCCTCGATGTCCGGCTTTTCAATGATGAAGTCGCTAGTATCCGCCTTTTATCGCAGGCGTGGCTCGTAAGAAATGTTGTGTTCACCTAGCAACACGCCCACTTCGTAGTCGCCCGATCGCGCCAGTTTGGAGATGATCTGCTTGATGGGTTGATCTGTAATTACCGCAATTGGATGTGCTTGGTGATAACGCTACACGCGTCGTTCGGGGTCAAAGGAACTTTCTTTTCTTCAAGCAAGTTTTATAACACCCTAGGCAGTGAACCTAATAGTTGTAGTGAGTATTAGGGTAAGCCACGGGTGTTGATATCGTTCTCTAGGGGAATAGGAATGCTAGTGAGAAGTTACTACGCTAAGGTTGGGGTTGAGGAAGATTATTTTTTATCTTTTTTATGTTTTTTAGGGAATGGAAAAGTACGAATCTCGGGGTTTGGATTTGGGGGGTTGGTATTGCTTTATTACTCTACTTATTTAATTATCTAATCTAAGGTGTATGTAGTCTATGTCTAATTATTGTGTGCTCGTATGATAGTTTAAAGATGTGTTTACTTAGGTTTTACTACTCCTTAATTATCTCCTATTGGTGGTTGAATTGTCACGTCCTTATTCTTAATTGCGTTGTGTGTCTAAAGTTGTAGGGTATGTGTTTATCCCTAACTCTTTGAAGTTACCAAAGGGTCTCGTCTACAAAATACCACTAGGGATCATAAACTCTAACTCTAAGGCCTCTTTCGATAGTTTAGCTTACAACCGCTCAAGGTGCTATAACTTAAGGTTCACAAAGATTAATCAAGCATTAAGTACACAACGAATGACCTATCGCATTACTAGATCATTAATCAACTAAGATAAGAGACAACCAATCAATATTCAATAATTAAGTTTCATATTCCCTAAGCAAACACACAAGTAAATTAGCAGGACATGGAGAACATGCAAGCATTTACACAAATAATCAAAGACATGATTGTATTAATGAAGTAAAGCACTTATCTTGATGTAAGATAGGGTTTGGAACCCTAAAATACTTGTACAAGACACCTTGGTTCGGTTTAGGTTTTACTCTAAAAGACTACACACTAAAATTGAAAAATTCGGATTCTATATATAAGATTACATATGCGACGGCATCACCTTATGTTTTGTGACGCCGTCGGATCGCCATCATTAGGGTTTCGTCTTGGCCACATTAGACTTGCGGCGGTGTCACCTTGTGCTTGTGGACGCCGTCCTCTTCGGCTTATGACGCCGTCTGGATCGAATCTAGGCCGCCCGAGTTCGCGACGGCCTACTCTTTTATAACTTGACGTCGTCACTTGAAAATAAGATTTTTGGCTTCTGTCCCGTCACAAAATCCTCCGACGGCGTCGCGTATAAGCTGTGACGCCTTCACCTTGTCATTCAGCAGCTTTGAGTATCTCGATTCTTGACTTTGGCCATTTTCTTCGTATATTCGTGCCTTTTCGTCCAAATAAGTGCCATTACAGCAATTTGCCTTCAAGAGACCTAAAAAGTGAAAAGGAACGATATTAAGTAATAACGGATACAAAAGTGATCAAATAAGGGCTTAAATGACCTCTCAAAAAGGTACATTTTAAAACCTTATCAAATATCCCTACACTTGGTATTTGCTTGTCCTCAAGCAAATATGCTTTTAGCCAATTAATTTATAAGTTAAGGGTCATGAAGCATTGGTTTAAAACAGTCCACAACACATATAAGTCCCGCAAAAGTCATAACAAGCACGGAAATTACATACTAGCACCTCACATGGGGTGTTTGGATACTCACATCTCTCTCGGGTGTATATGAAATATAACAAGTTGAAAATGGAAGATAAACACTCATTAACCGGTCCTAGTACATAGATTACCATAGGCTTGAGAATAGATCAAACCTCCATCGCTTTGGCGTAAGCACCTAGGAAAGACTATCAAAGAGGTCTTTAAAGGGTTGTAATGTTAGGCTTACGGTAAGGAAACAAAGGGTTTGGTGGGATAGGCTATTTAGTGGTGGCAAGTCAAAAATATCTATGTTAAATGCATACGAAGAATGGCGTTGCTAAGCCAAGACTTGACACTCTAGACTCTAGCTAACTGAAACAAACAAACATAAATTTAAAGGATAGATGTAGGATGGTAGCCCGTATGTTGTTGTTTTTTTTTTCTTTTTTTTTTTTTCATACACTTTTACTCTACCATCCTCTACGGTAACATCAAAATGATAGGGATTTATAGGCACATCCCTACACTTGAGTTTTTATTACTCTAACACTAATTTGACCCGAATTGAAAAGATCAAAACACTTGGGGTATGTTATTACGCAAATAAGGGAATTTAACGTTCCCTTTCAATCATTTTATAAACTTTAACTTTTTCCCATGAGTCCCAATCGTCCCAAAACTGTGTACAAAGGATATGACTCGACTTAGCAACTCATGCAAGCAACTAGATAATTGACCTAAGGGTTTAGGGTGATAACAATAATGCACTAAAAGTGAGTGCATACAAGGTAGGCTAAGGCGATTTGGGTGTATATTTGGGGGTGGGGTGTAAACAATGCTCTTCATTGATATTCCGGAAAAAACCGAAACATCACGAGAACCGCGAAAAGGATAGGCTCTGAGGGGTTAACTAGGGGTATCGTGTACTAAAGATGAGTACAACGCAATGGGTGTGGGGGAATTACTCAACCAATGTGGAAGAAGTAATTATATTACGGGTATCAAACAAGGGTTATCCTAATGCCTCTTATCATTTAGTTATTCCTAACTACACAAGTGTAGTCTTACTAGCGATCTCGGAATGCATCACAAAGCAAGTTCTAGAATCTAATATACTACCGGTTCACACTCTAAGCATTAAAGATGAATGCTTTAATTCCAACTAATCTAAGGGCGATCCTCACATTTTGGGTGGAATTTAGGTGGTAAAGGGTTTTTGTGCTAGTCATGCAACTTCCTATCCGTGAGACGCTTTTGTTAAGACTAAAGGCCCACTCCTATATGTCATGAAAAATTTTAAATTTGGTGCCAAAATTACCCTAACCGACATTTTCTCATGGTTTATTACACAAATACAATTGGAAAAAGCAAATAATCAAGGATAAACATAGTTTCAAAGTTCCCGTTTTATTTTCCCTCCCTACACTTAAACTAAACATTGTCCCCAATGTTCCCTGAAAGTATCAAAGTTATGATAATGGAAGGTAATGAAAAACGAAAGAAACTAGTACTCCCCTGATTAGCTCGGTAGGATCCGTGTGTGAAGTAGTAGTTAAATCCATTCCAAGAAGAATGTGTGCGTGAAAAGCTCCTTCCAATCTTTTGTTTCTTCTTCTTGATAAATGAAACGTGTACATTTGAAGAAAACAACGAAACCTTTCCATAAAATCGGCGGTAATAATATATATAAGACTCTACTAAACTAGGATATAATGCTTGTGGAATGGATGTTTACTGAAATTTCGGAAAATTAAGACCGAAAATTCCAAAAATTTATAAGTAGCTCGAAAACGAGAAAAAGTAATCGATGTTTTACTCCTTCCGACGCCAGTCGGTTGCAATCTGACAGTTAGGTTATCCGACAAAACGGTCGATTTTTGAAATAATTCTAGAAAATTTACATCTTTAGAATCTGGAAAAATTTCTGCAAAACATCCATTATGACTCGATACAAACATTTGACTCGAACAAACACACATATATATCTTTTAATGAATTGCTATTCTCATATTTACGTTTCTTTTATGTAAAATACCTTTATATGCAATTAAGACGAGGTTAAAAACAAAATAAAGCATTTTTACAAATTTAAACATGAGAATAAACAATTATCAAAAGATATATGACATTAACAAGCAAACAATTAAGCATGGGTTGCCTCATACGGAGCGCTTTTCTTTATTTAAGAGTCTTGTAGCTAGACTCGTAGTCGTGCCCTCACGTGACTTCATTACCGTCATCTCCTTCTAAAACAATATCTTCATCATTCACCATGTCATTATTGTCCAACTGATAATGTTTTACACATTGTCCATTTACGGTAAATTCCCTCCCAGCATGGTCTAGTAGCACCACTGCTCCATTGCTCATCTGCTTCTTTACTGAAAAAGGTCCATACCATCTCGATTTGAGTTTTCCCGGAAATAATCTCAATCTTGAATTATACAAGAGCACCTTATCTCCTTCTAAAAACTCTTTAGGATTCTTTATTCGTTGATCATGCCATTTCTTTGCCCTTTCTTTGTATGTGATCGACGATTCATATGCTTCCATCCTTAGTTCATCCAATTCTTGAAGCTGTAGAACCTATTTGACCCTCGCTTCGAATAATTCATATTACAGGACTTAAGTGCCCAATATGCTTTTTGCTCAAGTTCAATAGGAAGGTGGCACGCCTTCCCGTATACTAAGCTTAAATGGGGTTGTTCCGATAGGTGTTTTGTAAGATTCTAAATGCCGAGTGCCTCATCTAGTTTGAATGCCCAATCTTTTCTATTCTGGTGGACCGTTTTTCAAGTATCCGTTTCAATGCCCTATTCGTGTTTTCTACTTGTCCATTCGTCTGAGGATGATATGCGGTAGAAAATCTATGTGGAACACCGTACTTCTTCATTACCTTCTCCGTTTGAGCATTGCAAAAGTGGGTTCCTCTATCACTGATCAATGCCTTGGGGATCCCGAATCGTGCGAAGAGCTTTTTAAGAAAATGAATAACTACCCTCGCATCATTAGTTCTAAGAGCTTGAGCCTCCACCCATTTTGATACATAATCAATAGCTACGAGAATGTATTCATTTCCTCCGGATGATGGAAAGGGTCCCATGAAGTCTATGCCCCAACATCAATATTTCACGACTTGGATATAATTCTGAGGTGATTCATCCCTTCGCGAGACGTTTCCCGATCGTTGGCATGCATCACACGTTTGAACTAATCTCTTAACGTCTCGAAAAATAGTAGGCGAGAAACCCGGCATCGAAAACCTTTCGTGCCGTGACATTTACACCGTGATGTCCTCCGGATGGTCCCGCATGACATTCCTTCGAACTCGATCAATCTCCTTCCGCCACGCGTCGAATAATTTGATCGGGCATATGCGAATAGGAAGGGCTCATTCCAGAAGTAATGTTTTAGCGTAGTGAAGAATTTCCTCTTATCTTGCTTGGTCATGTAGTTTGGCAATACCCTACTGGATAGATAGTTAGCATAATCCGCATACCATGGCTCAATCTCCTTAATGGCCATTAGCGTTCTTCGGAAAAGAGTCGCGGATCTCGGTGTGATCGAGTTTCTCAAGATCGGGGTTTTCAAGCGTGACAAATGATCGGCAGCAAGATTTTCACCCTTTTATCTCAATCTCAATGTCAATTCTTGAAGTAATAAAATCCATCTAATTAGTTGGGGTTTTGCATCTTGCTTGGAAAACAAGTAGCGCAAGGCGAGTGATCGTGAAGACGCACCGTCTTAGAAAGAACGAGATATTGCCCGAACTTGTCGAAGGCAAAACCACGCTAAAAGCTCTTTCTCAAGAGTTGTGTAATTTTCTTGCGCTACATTCATGGTTTTGCTAGCATAGTAGATTGGTTTAAAATGCTTCTCTTTCCTTTGGCCAAGCACGGCCCTACAAAGATAGTCACTAGCATCACACATGATCTCGAATGGTCGAGACCAATCAGGGGTGACTATTATAGGCGCCTGAGTAAGATCCTTCTTTAGTTGGTTGAATGCTTCTTTACATTCTTCAGAAAAATCAAAAGGGGCATCCTTAACAAGAAGTTG
>OU343221.1:230799011-230906010 GCA_910596185.1 Chrysanthemum makinoi
TGGTTGTAGCATTCATTTGACATGATGTTGATTGGGGAAGTAGTGTCAATAAATGGGTGGAAATCGATGAACCCGATTTTGCACGAGATCTTGAGATAATAGGGGTTTCTATGATGTATGCGGGTTCCTACCTCATGAAATCTAGGTTGATTGGGTTGTGAGAACGTCTTAACAGAGTTATCATGCCAATGGGTCATCTCGACGTCACTTGAGAGGTCTTCAGCACTTAATCCTAAGTTATCCTCTTCCTCAAAATTGATGAAAACATCAAAATCTCTCCCTGAGTCAACCTCTCCAGGATCCGGGGGGTCACCAAGAAATGTTTCTAAAGCTTCACCAAAACCGCCTACAGGGTCAATTGCACATACCTTTTCCGGGGTAGACAAATGTTCATTAGGTCTGAAAGTAGCAATTTCTCCATTAGCTTCAAGAGTCAACTTTCCAGCAAAGACATCTGATGTAGGTTTTACTGACCAGGTCTTAATATTTATAGTGTCTCGCAATACCTATGGTTCATCTTGTAATAACGCAGCAACCCGGGTGTAGTTTAGTAAATGGTAAAGCCGACGTCCTAAAAGCTATGTGTGCCGGATTATTACTAAGTCTAATGTCACGTATAATGGTTTCGATAGGGATTTAATTAATTAAACTACTAATGCGTAATAAAGTAAATAAAAGTGCGATAAATGGCAAAAGAGAAATCAATATAGAGAAGTGGTGCTAACCTAGTTAATCATCCTAGCTAGTTATGTCTACGTCTACTACTCCAATTACTTCTGGTGGTCAAATTCGAGAGGACAGCATTGTCAATTCGCCCTAACCTCTCAAGAAAGATGCCACCACAGTGAGAAATCAAAGCGCATCATCATAAGTCCCGTTGACCGTCCCCTAAGCCAAGTCATTAAGTACCGCTACATGCTAGATTCATTATAGTGAGTGCCCGCCGCTAGGAACTTAGGACACTACAACCCCAACCTTGTTCATCCAAACGATAGGTGATCGGGCTATCAAATCGCACAAGTAAAAGGGTCTCGCTTGGTCATATCTTACCCTTCCCATCTCATCAGCTCACCTAGGGTCAGCTATTGTCATATTCTAGGAAATTGGCCTCTACCACCATTCAAAACTACCAAACCAAGGGTGGCTACCAATAAACTATGCATGCATACACTTAGAAATAATTGTAATGGAAGTAAAGTAACCCAAACAAAACAATTTAGGAATCATAACTAGGCTAGCACCAAAAGGTGCTTAGCCGCACATATTAATCATGCAAATCAATTCAATATTCAAAGGTACGAAATACATGAATTGAAAGTAAAGAAATATAAAACGCTAATGCTTATCGTAACGGAGTGACTTCTTCTTGGAAACAACCACGTATGCTCCCCGACCTTCCTTGAGCTTTTTCCCACGCTCGAGTGTTGTGTGTGGAATGTGATGATTAGAAATTTCGAATTGTGGGGTATTTATAGCCAAATCACACGGCGTAACCAATATAGGAGTTACGCCGTAACCTTCTATTTCTTTGTAAAATGCACTAATTCACTTACGGGCGTAACCTAATGAGTGGTTACGCCAGTAGTCTTCAATAAACTTGGTTACGCCGTAAGAGATGCCGAAGTTACGGCGTAGTATATCACGCACAAGTGGAACCCTTTGACCTAATGTTGTTACGCCGTATTGGGAGGAGTTACCGTAACCTCTGATAAGTTGGCATACCGAGTCACGCAATAGTTACGGGCGTATGGAGAGAGATGAGTTACGCCTAACTTCAAAATAGCATACTATGATAAATCTTTATATATGTTTCAGCCCGCTCTTAAGCTCCAATGCTCGTAATTTACCAGAAAGTGGAAAACAATGGAAAACAAGCGTAAATCCTTATAAATGATATAAATAACGCAGCATTATCGGGGAAATTGATACTTAATATTCGTGACTATTTGATTTATCAAATATCCCCTACTTAAACTCTACTTGCCCTCAAGTAGACCTTATTAGATAGATTCCTAAAAAGATATCTCCCATAACCTCGAAAATATGAGTTTACAAATCCTCTTATGCTAGAATAAAACAAAGCCTAACACCTCACGAAAGGGGAACAAACACTCAAATCTCTCAACTATTCTAAGTGTCAATTTCGGGTGATCACTCAATCAGACGTCATAGCATGTATTTTATTATAAGCTTGGCGGTTACACAAATCTCCACCACTAGAGTTAAGGGCTAGAAAATTCTCGAAGGCAATATGGGTAGACACATAGTTAAGGTTAAGGGTGACTAGTCATTACTAACATGTCACGGCGAAGTGGACAAAATCAATGATACATGACCAAATCCATGGCCAAGACACCAAAGATTGCTCGCCGCATCACCTAGATACGCCATGACTAAAAGGGTAGGATCGCATACGGATATATAATTCGTAAAATAAAAATAAAAACAAGCGTGTAGTCTAAATCTATAACTAAGTCATCACCACTTACCGTCCATCCAAAGTTCAAGCTTAGAAGTCAAGAAACCGGATCATGAAATGCAAGGTAGATGTGTCATTGAGGACGTCCGGATGGGCACACTACCTTTTTCTCCAATTGTTGGCATAACTACCAACTCCAATCTTCAAATGTGACCGAGGTAGCCTCCTCGATACTAAATCAATAAAGCTCATACTGCTTATAACATCGCACTTTACAATAACATAATCATAACAACTATTTTTTTATCATAACTATCAATACTAATATAATATCCCCCACTTGAGATGAACAACGGGAATTCGGGGGGTCTTCAATGATCTTCAGAAATGTTGTCGATGAAAGTGTGATTTCAGAACCTTTCCACTCGAACCTTGAACTTAGGAAAATGACGACTTCCCAATTACAAATAAAGACTACAGGGTAGGCTAAGGTGTATAGGTGTATCGAAACAATAAATTGGGTGAACAAAATGAAAGGAATGGCTCAGAAGGGTGTATCTAGGGGTATCTTGCACTAAAGATGAGTGCAACAAAAGGGTTTCACATGGGGGTCGAAAAGTCGAGGTGACTAATCGATAGACTCACAATTTGTAGGCTGTTTGGGTGATAATCCTATAATATTGCCTTCTAAAATTGAAAAGTCCAAATACATCGAGCTAACTCAACATACCTCGTCTATGGTCTCGAAATGATGCAAAGGCCAAGTTATAAAGTTTACAAGCTACCGGCACACTCATAATTTGGTGGATTTAGGGTAAAATATTGGAAACGGATAAGGTTAATCTCACCATATAATATCAAGGGTTGTATGTGCTCGGCTAAGGTCTAATCTAGTTAGGTTAAGAAAAACATGTCAAAATTTTAAAAATGGCATAATTTTTCAAAGAAAACTAGTAAAATGAGGGCAAAATAAAATTCAAGAGATAATTCTACTCTAGTCCCCCCACTTGAATTGTACAAAGTCCCTTTTGTACTAGGCATTAAAATAAAGGTGAAGAGTAAGGTAGAATTAGAGCGAACTTCCCTAAATTTGCTCCATGAAGGAAGGCCCAATTAAAGAAACGTGCCTTCGTATAAGCGCCATGAACAAAATTCAATCCCCGAGATCACAATACGACAAGCATAATTCTGAAAAGAAAAAATGAAAAATGAAAAACAAACCTAACTCACTTTCATAGGAATCACGGTTGCATTTAGCGATGCAACAAGTTTTTTAAACCACTTGGTGTCCCAAGTGGACGAGTGAAGTCTCGTGAGGGTTTACAGGAACACACCAACAAAGTTCATTTAAAACTAATACAAGGTTACTGTGTTTTAAAATGAAATAATTAAAGTAGGAAAGTTACATCATAACTTGTGGAGTTACGCCAGAATCGGCAAAACCTTGAATGAGCTCCAAAGCAGTAGTTACGGCGTAACCACCGAGATGGTATTATGCGTGAATTGGTAATGCGCCAAGAATTCTCGCGCTAAAAGGTTGGTTAACGGCGTAATCACTAAGATGAGTTACCAGAACTCTATTCAGATCAAGAATCGCAACAAAGAATTAGTTCCTCGCTTCCTCAAAAAATAGTTAGAAAACACAAAACCCAACGGAAAAGGAAATAAAATAAAAGAAATGGATAATTCGGGTTGTCTCCCGAAAGAGCACTTTTCTTTATTTATGAGTCTTTAAGTTAGACTCAGAGCCGCGGGGCTTCTATGGGGGCCTTTGGACTTGCCCCACTTCTTCAATATCTTTCATCAAGTTATGGCTTATCCAGCAACATTCAAGCAGCCGGAGGTATTCATTGTTTTTATTTTCCGGACTTTACAAAATTTCTCTTCCGTCCTGTGTGGTAGCGAGTGAATTCATATTTTTCAACAATAATTGGAGGTGGTCTTTTGTAGGGAATCCCAAGGAGTTTGCACCTCCTTTGTTCATAAGCTTCGTCGGATCAGAAACCTCATTACCTTGCAACTCAAGGTAATCTAGGATCCCTTCAATATCATCATCATCATCATCGTAATTCCCTTGAACCATTCTTCATCGAAAGCGTATTCTCCACTAGAACGCACTTGCATTCTTTCTTTTCACCACTAACCAACTCTTTGTCATTTTCAATTGCTATTTCACTCGTGTTGTTGAGACTTTCGTTGTTTGAATTTTCTTGATCCATGTACTCCTTCCAAATCTTCTCTTTGGTTAATGTGTCCACATGTCCATACTTAATCTTTACCCAACTATCGAATCCTAGGTTGTCCAAAAGGCAAACTCGTTTCTCTCCTCATCATTGGTTGAGGACCAAAAGAATTTATCTTTTCCTATTCTCAGAAGTGCTTCCCTCGTTACATATATATCGGCCACCGGTTGCATGACTTAAAATTTCCCCGTGAGATTTAACTTTTTCGCACTAGGACTCAATTCCATGTTGTCATTTTTAAATGCTCATCCGCGGCAAGATATGTCTTATTAGCCTCTTCCTTTTTCTCAATGTGCTCCTCGTAATCAATTTTAGCTTCTTAAGGAGATTAGGTTAATCTTGGCATCCCCGAATTGTATTGCGCACCAAGAAATGCCAAGTCACCGAAATTTATACAATGTCTTTCACGCTCATGAGGGCATGTCCACTCTTCCTCTCTTTCACTATCCCCGCCATTGCAATACTCACGGAAGGGGTTGCATGTAGGCGCTCGGTGGACTCCTCGTCATTATAATGACAGAGTACACTTGAGTGATAAGTGGCTCTTCTTCATCTTCGAGAGTCTTAGTCTTTCATCATCGCGATATGTCGCCACATAAATTTGTTACGGTTGATCCTATCCTTATTGCTTCGCCATCACAAACCTCATTTCTGTCACAAGAAGCCTAAAGATCGTATCAATCTCCTTTAACCTGGTATCATTTTACACGCTGATATTTCTTCTTAGATTCAAGGTAGGGCACAAGTTGATGTCATGGGACCGCCCTTTCCCATTCTCTTCTACTTCAAGGAATTTTTCTCACCACGATCCCAAGCACGTCAGAATCGAAGTTTCTGGTTATGGCGCATTACTGACTCGCTATCCTCAGCTGTTCTTCATAACCCCGCTATTGTCAAAGACATAGTTACATTGTAACTCATTAGGCGAGTTACGGCGTAACTCTTTTGTGCATCGAAATCATCCCTTGAATCCGCTTCAATGGCTCGAACCTTCGAGTTATCATATCAGAAAATCACTTTACATTCCATAGTCGGTTTTGATTCTTTAGGTTTCTCCACCATGGATTCTAGGTTTTTCAGTTATGTTGTCGAAAGGTTCCTCACAAGATTTTCCTGGAATTCTTTCAACCACTCATCTTGCTCCTTTGTCTTTCAACAACTTTCCGAGAACTTATTAATTGTTTCCTCAAGACTGGGCTTTCTTTCTCCATAAGGCCCACGGTTGTAATTTCCACGATAACCATTACTATTTCGATTATCTCTCAGAAATGGTCATTTTCTCCATACTTAGCTTCTTCAATATTCTCTTGTCACATGAGGACAATTCTTCGTAAGATGTCCTCCTCCACAAATTTTCACAACCTACTTGATGGCATGAACGGTTTCTATGACCTCATCATATCTCGACCGATATTTTCAATTTTACTAGCGATGGTTTAATTCAAAACTTCCGTATTTTGGTTCCTTTTACTTTCTCCGCTGCCATTTTTGAGAGTGATCCGCCATTTTTAATGGCTTCAATAAAGAGTAGGAGTCATGTTCAGATAGGTCTTGATAGTCCAAAGATTTGCCTTGTAGTTACGCTAATTCCTTTGTAAAATATTGACCTTCTGTCAGGTTGTTCGTGATCATTGGTAGGACACTTGTAAAGAAGATCGCTGTATCTCGTCCCAAGCTTGATACTTGCTTTGTCGCCTTCTTGTTTGAAATTATGGATTTCCAAAAGTCGTTAGATATCTTGACGGCGCAATATCTTTGAATAAAGTGTTTTTCTCAAGAGCCCAAGTATTAAACCCCACAATCTTTCGATCCATCTTCCCGGCTCTAATAAGAGTCATTGGGAATACCCTTAGCATAACAAAGATCATGAGACACTTCTAAATGTTGAAAAGGCTTGCGATGTATAGACATTTTCAACGTGCTCATATACATCTTCTGCTTCCTAAAAGGGTTAATAAGCTCCCCTCATAAATTGGTCTTGATTTAAACGGACATCCGCTCCAATTGCCGGTCTTACGGACCGGCCCTTGTTCCGCTCTTGTCAACGCCAAGTATTCCTCAAGAGTGAGGTCATAGATGTTAACAACTTCCATGGTACCTGAAAACTTGAAATATGATCGTGAGAAAAGTTTAAAACGAAATTAAAGACTTAATATCAATCCTAATATAACTCCCCCGATACCAAAAACTTGATGCGTGTTTTATCGACTGTGTCTTAATATTTATAGTGTCTCGCATACCTATGGTCTACCCTAGTGCACCAACGCAAAATTCTATCGTGTGTAGTGTAGTAAATGGTAAAGTCGAGGTCGTCCCAAGAGCTATGTGTGTTGATTATTACTAAGTCTCACACGTAATAATAATGGTTTCGATAGGGATTTAATTAATTAAACTACTAATGCGGAATAAAGTAAATAAAAGCAGATAAATGGCAAAGAGAAATCAATAGAGAGAAGTGGTGCTAACCTAGTTAATCATCCTAGCTACTTATGTCTACGTCAACTTACTTCCAATTACTCTGTGTGGGTCAAATTCGAGAGGACAGATTTGGTCAATTCTCCCTAACCTATCAAAGAAGATGCCACCACGAGAAATCAAGCTTAATCGCCATAAGTCCTTTGTTCCCGGGTCCCCTGCCAAGTCATTAAGTACCGCTACATGCTAGATTTATAATAGTGAGTGCCGGCCGTTAGGAACTTAGACACTACACCCCCAATTCTTAAGTTCATCCAAACGATAGGTGATCGGTTGGTCAAATCGCACAAGTAAAAAGGGTCGTCGCTGGTCATATCTTACCCTTCCCGTCTCACCGGCTCACCTAGGGTCGTGCTTGGTCATTTCTCCTAGGCAATTGGCCTCTGCCGCCATTCAAAACTACCGAACCAAGGGTGGCTACCAATGAACTATGCATGCATACACTTAGAAATAATTGTACAGAAGTAAAGGTAAACGCAAACAAAACAATTAATCATGCAAATCAATTTAATATTCAAAGGTATGAAATACATGAATTGAAAGTAAAAGAAATATAAAACGCTAATGCTTATCGTAATGGAGTGACTTCTCCCTTGGAAACAGCTCTGTATGCTCCCCTAGACCTGCCTTGAGCTTTTTCCCACGTTCTCAGAGTGTTGTGTATGGAATGAGATGATTAGAAATGCTGGAATTTGTGGGGTATTTATAGGCCAGATCTGGGTTACAGCGTAACCTCAAATTGTGCATGTTTTTAGTAGCGTTATCCATGATTTTATGTATGTTATTTGGCTATAATTATATGATTTTGTTACTTAATCGTATGAAAGTGTGTTTGCTAGTTCATTTGTAGCCAAGTACAGGAAAGTGGAGAAAAAGACGAAAAAAGAAGTAAAATATGAAGATTTCTCCATGTATGAAGAATTCCCGACAAAAGAAAAAGACTTGCAGAGTATATTCGAGAAGATAAAGTCATCAAGTTAGTGGTCCAAAGACTCAAGAATAAAGTTTAAGAAGGAAAACGAGAAAGAAATGAAGAAAAGAAGCTTTAACGAAGATATATTGGAAGACTCGTTTTTCCCGACACACCTTCACCATTTTGGCCATAACTTTTGCATACGGACTCCGTTTGAGCCCCGGTTCGAGGCCACGGAAAGCTAAGAGAAGGATATACAACTTTGGAGCTTGTCACTTTCTGTCAAAAGGCTCCAACCGTTCGGTCGAGCCCCGCAACCGGATCCGGTTGAAGAAAGAAAACCAAACCAAACGGTTGGAGCTTAAACGATTCGGTTGGAGGGCCTGTTTCAGCCATTTCTTCATCACTAAGACTCCAAACTTGTTCCAAACGATTCTAGGTCCTTCCTACATGTATTCTAGGTTCTTCCTAACTCCTTGGAGGCCAAGTTGAGCATTTATGACCCCTAGCCTTGAGAGTAGTATAAATAGCACTCATTTGTGCTTGTTTTCATCATCCCACTATCAGAATAAATCCCAACTTGAAAGAACACCTCTCCTACCACCACTACTCTCTTAAAGCTTAAAATTCGTCTATAAAGTTCCGTGAAACTTTGGAGGTCCAAGAAGTCATCTTTTGGAGGTCAAACCATCAAGAAGTCATAACCAATACTTGAGGCATCATTACTACATCATTTGTAATCTCATTTCAATCATTGTAAGACCTTTAATCATGTTTTCTAATATTCAAAGTTCTGAGTTTATGTTTATGTTTGCTATGAGTGGCTAGTTCCTTTATGCACTTGCTTAAATGATGTTGACTATCGTATGATTAGTTCATGATTGTGTTAACATGTTTTAATTCAATTTCAAGTTGATTCTAAGATCCAAAGTGCTAAAGTTTCATAGTGACATTTTTTAATCAAGTTTGACTAGTTGATAGTAATCGTAGAGGTCGAAAGAACTTATTATTATTCAACTAGTTATAATCATTTTGTCTATGGATGATTGTTTTACCCATTATTCTTGGTTAAACAAAGAAACTTAAGTGTGGTTGTAATAAGAACTCTTTTTGATTATCAAGTTGGATTGATTGGAAACATCTAAAAGGTCGTAAGATTAGTTGTTTACAATCATTTGTAACCTTTTGTCTATAATCGGTTACCTTTTGTATTGACCATTTCTTAAGCAATTTGATGAAACAAGTGGATGTTTTTGTGTTTGATGACGATAGTCTACATTCGGTCACTAACTCGACTAATGACGCTACTAGTGCAAGCCCACAAGGACTAACTAAATAACGGTCTGGGCCCACGAAGGCCCAAACACAAAGTTATTTATGGTTTAAGATATATCTCTTATCTTCGGAGATATGTATCGAAGGACCGACTTAGGCGGATAAGTTTGAGGAACACGCAACCAATAAGGATTGCGAGTGTATATAAAGGGAACCCGATCCTCATTAAAGGTAATGCATCAAAAACCCTAACTCTCCATAACCCTAAAACCGACACTTACTTCACGCCGGAGGATAATCGTGGAGACAATCCCATGATAAGCCTAACGGTGTTTTCTCGCTTATTAGTGCGCAGGTCTCAAGAAGAAACAACCAATTGATACACGAGAACCGGAGCACCAAATAGGAACGTCCAACTTTTGTATCAACAAGTGGCACCATCCGTGGGACCAAAACTAAGAACTAAGAACTAGAATGACGAAGCACGGAAATCGCCGACGCAAGCGCATCCTTACAGAAAGAAGCTACAAAGCGGATCGCCTTCTAAGCAGACTACTGGGACAACCAGTGTCGCTAAAATCGTGGATTAGGCCACCTAGTCCTCCCCGCGGTGGAGCAACGCCGGGACAACCCAAGCTACAACATTCACCACCGGGCAATAGATCCGGCCAGCACCCTATTGACTACTCCTCTTCACCAGTGAAACTGACCTCCTCTCAAAGGCACCGTGCATGCACCGAGAAACAAAGGCCCGAGTAGAAATAGGCACCCTTGCTCGAAGGAGTCACCTAACTAGCACCGGAGATTTTGTATCGCGAAAATTACTTAAACTTTGGCCGCCTCATGCAAGAGGAAGCAAAGAAAAGGTCAAGTCGGAGGCATGCCCACTAAACTTTGACCCAGAATACGAAACATCCCCATCGCTACCGCCGGGGCAAGCTGGGAGGATAGCCACGACCCCAGTTGTTTAACGTAATCGGGAGAGAGAGTTGAGGATGATGAGACATCTAACTCAGCGGAAGGAAGCGAGAATGAACGGCGTACCAATGTCCACGCCAGTCGGGTGGCCGCCAGAATTCATGATAGACTTGGCTAAGGTACCCTGCGTGAAAGCCCTTCAGCGTAACTGGGATAGTTTCCGCCGAAAGGGAAAACTCATCCTCCGGAAATTCCTCGGATGACGGAGACATCGAAACCGACATTGGAAGTCCAGAAGAACTATCGTGACCAAGAGGAGGAGGACATCTCCTCCCATGGTGCCGTGAAAAAGTGGATGCGCTCACCGGACGCTTAATGATTTCCGAAAACAAAAGAAGGCGACCGCCAACGTGAAAACTTATGATGGAACAGTGATCCGACGATCACCTAAAATTTTTGAATCACCGCTACAATTGAAAATTGGCCACAACCCGCGTGGTGCCACATGTTCAATTCCACACCGGTGAAATGCGCCAAATTGGTTCAAGAAGCTTCCACGAAGCATTAATGGCTTCAAGAGTCGGAAAGCATTCCGCTTGAATTTCACTCAAAGGAAGAAGAAGTGCTTAAAACCATATCAACACGCCAGAGTGAAACAAGCGCCGGAGAATCCACAAGCTTATGTGGAGCGCCAAAGATGAGTGCATGTGTTGGCGTGCCGAAGTGTTGAAAATCTCAGGATTCATGAATGGGATCAATAACCCAGAACTCATCAAAAGGTTGAACGACAAGATCCCCCAAAGCTTTGATGAACTCATGAAACGCATTGTCCTTCATCTAGGAGAAGCCGCCACGGCGGATAGCAAGAAAGGTTACTCCAACTACGTGTCACAGGAACAACCGGAGACAAACCACACCGAGTGGTAAACCATAACAGAGTTACCGCGCGGAGTGGACGAGATAGCCAAAGTATACCCCACTCACAAAGACTCTAAAGGAGATATTTGAAAAGGAAGGCGCGAATTTTCCAAGACTCCCCACCCGCGCACCTAAGATCGGCACGTAGGGAATGGATAATCGACTATCATGCGTACGTAAGGGCCATACCACCAACGATCGCGGCCCCACAAATCAACTTATTGATAAACTAGTTAAAGAAGGCGATTGGACCATCCGTCAAGAACATCAAGGAGGGAAAGATAGGCGTAAGATCGAAACAATAAAGAGGCACCCAAAGACAAGGATGACACAATCTACATGATACGCCATGGCAGCAGTAACCGTGCGTAAAGTCGGCCGTAAATTTTCCGTGGAAGTGAAATATCCTTCCCCACCTTGGACACGGATACAGCGCTTGGAACCATCACTCACCATCGAAATCAATGTGGGGCGTATGTCGATGGAAGAGCATCTCGCAGATATCATGTACTAACATTGTTTCAAACGATTGCACCGAGATACCTAACGTAAGCCTCGCCATGACAAATACGATGTGTTTTACCGGGAAAAGATATGGCTTATGGGGCAGATACGCCAACCCGCGCGGCTTATAAAGGACACTCAAAGAACGGCCCGATGAATTTTATGGTGATTAAATCCCCTTCGCCATACAATGGCATTATTGGAAGACCAGGATATCACCATACACGCAGCATCGCCTACCACGGCATGGGATGCTCAAATTCGGTGGAAGGTGGCATTGTTACTCTACAACAACACCATTGTACTCACATAGGAATGTAACATGATTACATGCTAGAAGGAGCCCATTCCATAACGAAGCTAACCAAAATTCCAAACCTCAAGGTTGCATTCATCCCGTTACCCGTGAATGTGAAGTATCAACTGAGGATCATCATTGGATAACGGAAGGCAGCCGTAGCATCTTTGCAAAAGAACCTAGATATCTTTCCATGGGAGCCAAAGCACATGATTGGGGTACCATGCTCAATCACGTAACATAAGTTGAAAATGACAAGGATACTCACCGATACGCCGAAGAAGCGCCAAGTCGTTAGCCGCAGCAATCCTAGCAGAGGTACACAAACTTGTGAAGGAAGGTATCATGCGAGAAGTTTACTACCATGATCGGCTTTCCAACCCAGTTATGGTGAAGAGTGACGGCACCGGGCGGATGTGTGTAGACTTCACATATCTCAACAAGGCATGCCCAATAGATCAAGTATCCACTACCGAGATAGATTGAAGGTAGAGTCTTTATGTGGTTACCCACTCAAATGCTTCAAGGACGATACAAAGGATATCACCAAATCTAGATAGCAAGGACTAATTAAGAAAAATGGCCTTTCATACAAGCCGGCGCCTAATGCTATACCAAGATGCTTAACGGGCCCACCAAACCCGTTGAAATGTGCCATCGAACCGACTTGTCAAAAGCCATACCGAAGAAGAATTGGTGCCGACATTGAGGAAACATTCAGACTCTCAAAGAGATCAACATGAAATTAAACCCTAAAAATGCACATTTGGCCACGAAGGCATGTTTCTCGGATACCGATAGAGCTCGATGGCATTAAACCATGCTTAAAAGACCATGTTTCATTGAACTTCCCTCACCGCACGCTGAAGGAAGTCCAATCTCTCAATGGAAACCGGCTGCCTAAATCGATTCTTGTCCAAATCAATCAGACAAGTCACTCCCTCTTCAAAACACTCAAGAAGTGCATGAAAAAGGGAGATTTCCCGACTACGAGGCGTAAGCCTTTCTATAGCTTAAACAACACTTGGCGTCGCCTCATGTTTCAAGGCACCGGCCCGTGGGAAGAGTTAATCATGTACCTATTCCAACCCATGGGATACCAGTTGTTACTAACGATAGGAACTCAAGACGTATTGGTTCCCGTACTTTAAGCAAGGCTTCAAGAAGACGGAGATCAACTATAGCGCCATGGAAAAGCTTGTTCTAGCATTGTGTAGGATCATTATATTTATTGTGTTGATGATTCGGGTGGTATTGGATGATCAAAATACATGTTTGCCATAGTTAGAGAGTTAGTAGAGAGAGAGAGAGGGTGTTCTTGCTAGAGGTTTACACAAAGGAAAGGTTAGATTGAAATGAAGCACCACCCCTTCCATGGATGGAAGGGGTATTTATAGTTACAAACATAACGACCTCCTATCGGCCTCGTGGATCAGGTATACTGTGGGTAAAGACCCGTCCTTCCTCCACGGTGTTGCTCTAAACTAAACTATGCTACTAACTAACTAATTAACTACTAAATAACATAAATAACTACAAATCTACGAGCTAACATATGCTAGACCATTATTGGGGTGACCGACTTTAACATGGAATTTTCTAATTCCTAACAATCTCCCCTTAAGGGAGGTCACCCCATGAAATACATTTTGCTTCCTAGCATTCTCTTTGACTGTTCTTGAGCTCTCAGACTTGAATTCTTCAATTTCGCAATCTTTGTGCTTTTGTAGCATTCTTCAAAGTCCAAGACTGATTTGTACTTTTTAGTGGAGGCCTTTAACCGATCCACATCTTGATGATCTTCGACTTGATGATCTTCGAACTTTCTTTGAGATCATCACCACGAATCTCCTCGATCACCCTTTATTGTGTTGCCATCATGTGAAGTTGACTTTGGACCGACATGCTCACACTCTTTGAATCATGACATCTTTCCATCGAGTAGCGAAGCTTTATCGTTCAAGATATTTGCAGCAGCCAGCAATAGAACATAGTATAAAAATATCCGTGCCAGTTCGTAGATATGCACAGTCATGATTTCTTCACTGTGTGGATGCTGTGAGCATGCGGCTTTGGATTGACCGCCAATTCGATCGCTACAACCGCCCAAATGTACCGCAAAAACAGCTTAGCAATAAAACACACACGAAGTGTCTTTGATCACTTTCTGAATTGAGGTACACGCCCACGGTTCTCGCTGATCAACAAGTACGCATGTGATCGTAGGATTCCTAAGAATCTCCTTGATGGTTTCGCAGCCTGTTCTAGTCGTTTCAAACCGAACGCCTCAAAGAAGACAACACGGAGTGAGTGAACCAAAGAATGAGATTCACCGATTGATGAAAATGATTTGAAAAACAATTGTGTATTGCTTGAAGAAAGAGTTTTGCAATACAACGAAGGTTTTATGAGAAAGATCAATTTTCAATCAAAATACTTTTGTATTAGAGAATGAGTACACATTCGATGCTAAGAAAAGAAGAGATTCGCACATCGAACGGTTTTTCTAAAAGTATTTTCAATCGAGATACTTTTTGAATTTGAATGAATACACATTCACGCAAGAGAAAAGAAGGTTTGCACATCGAACGGTTTTTCCAAAACTATTCGCCAATTCCATTCTCGACCAAGGTTGATTCAAGATTGAATCTCCCCATCGCTTCTATCCAGTTGTCACAAGCTTGATCTTACGAGAAGATCTCACATGTCACCCACCAAGAGCTTGTTTATGTTGGCTCTAGAAGGCTTTCCATCTTCATTGTGAATATGTTTGCATATTCTCGATGTTTCGCAATACCACAAGGATAAAGTATAGGACTCTTAATATATACTTACTTTCCACATTGTGTGAAACAGCAAGTCTTCAAGAATTTAGTGTCCTAATGAGATATTGTGGATGATCTCTTGGCTCTAGACTCAATAGTGCACATTTGGTTCCTATGCCGGAGACTAGGAGAGGGTCTCCTTCTTCAATATCAACAATCTCTAAGAGAAAGTCGATAGATTATGTCGGTTCCCTGCGAGAATGAAACAAGCCCTTTTAAGAGGAACTTGAGTAGCTTGGGAAGTTGTAGTGCAAGGCCACTGGGTCCATGACGCCTTGTCTTCAATACCAAGTGTTACCTTAGTAACCACCAAGAGCATATGTATTGAACCGTGTTCCCTAAGGTTGAATTATTGAGGGCTATTTCTTTTCACCCTTTTCACATTCATTCTTTTTCATTCTTCAACCCCTTCAGTGCTTACCGAGACTTCATAACTAGAACCTTGTTGGGTTTATTCCAGCTTCTAGCTCCATTCCTACCGCACTCTTCCCATATCTCATTTTTATCCTTTTTTTCAATATACCTAAGGACTCTACACTATCTAGTGGATTGTCCCTCGGTAGATCCCTCCGGTTCTGGCGGGATCGTGGAACTAATACCTAACTCCTAACCATCCTTATAACTCCATGCATAAAGTAAATGGTCGGTCTTTTGGTACAGTTCATTCTTCCTTGAAACCAATTGAAAATCATTTGGAAAAACAATCAAGGTACTTGTGATACGAGATCAAAGCATTTTGTACCTTAATAGTTTTGATCATTTAGAAAACCTCCCTCTCAACATGTGCATATGATTTAGAAATTGTTTAGCACATGGAGGCAAGAGGACTTTGAAATATTCTTTGATCACCATTTTCATAGAAAAGCCATATGATTTTTTGGTAAATTCTCCCCCTCAATATGTGCATAGGATATTTGAAATCATTTTATCACATAGAGGCAAGAGTTCTTTGAAGCACATTACGATCACAAAGCCATTAAGAAACCATTTTAAAAATCAATCAAGGTACTTTATGTTAAAACATAAAAGCATTTGCACCCGACAGCTTTATTTATTTTTTAAAATGCTCCCTCAATATATGCTTCGAGATTCAAAGCGCTTAGCACATATGAGAGAGAGCCGCATAATTGAAGTCAAAACGATCATCTTTTATCAAATTTCATTATTAAATCACAAATTCTCCCCGATCAAAAATATCAAACCTTTGAGATTTTGGATCCCAAGTGATTTAATAAGGTTTAGAAAACATGGGAGAATATGTGGCCCGGTTTAAATACTCATCTTGTTTTTGGATAAATCCTCCTCCTCAACATGTGCATTGTGTATTTGAAATCGCTTGGCACATGGAGGCGTGGAGTGCCTTGAAGGACTAAAACCAATTCCATTTAAAATGAACAGATTTGAGATTTAAATTTTATCTTCCCCGATCAAAAATAACAAACCATTTGAGATTTGTGATCCCAATTGATTTAAATCATTTAGAAAATTTTGGGAAAGACGTGGCAAGATTTAATTTTGAAAGATGACAGATAAGGACCATTTTAAGACATTAAAGATTGTTAGTATCAGGTATGATTGTTTTAAGAGATCTTTAAGTAAAATAAAACAATTTCACAATCAAACAAGAATATAAAAAATTTCATTTTGAAAGACCTTGATTCAAAAGAAAAATCATACCATGACATAACATTAAATCTTTAGATCACCATTTATTATGACAAAGCGAACTTTTGTGAAGAAATATTTGAAATATTTTATTTTAAATCACTCTCCCTCAATCCATGACGTAGTCAATAATTGAGTGACTTAGGTTTTGATAAAAAGAAGTCCGGTGATTTTCAAAAATTAGTCCAATATATTTTCAAAACAATATTTTCCATTTTCAAAACAATTTAATCAAATTATTCAAAATTGTTTAAAAATGGTATCCCGCACAAAGATACGTTAGGTGGTTGAGAAGCTTCTGTTGTTGTTACTGTAGGGTTTGGAAGAAAATCCGCTCGGCAGATGCAGTGAGACTTCTTTTACGCTTGCATTTTGAATGCCAACTAAGGTGAAATTAAGCTCTGTTTCTTCAATCACTTAGAAGAAAACCATCTCACGATGCAAGACCTCTTACGTTGCATTTATGCCAACTCTCCATAGAAGTCCAATTAAGCTCCGCTTCTTCATTTGTCAACCCAAGATATAGTTACCCTTTCCTTTCGGCATCCAATCATCTTCAATTGGGATCCCGATCGGGAACATTCTTATAGCCAATATACCGTGATACGCTAGTGAACACACATACAGATATATGGTGGTCGACATCACCCAAACAAGCGACTAATAAGAGTCAATGCAACATATCAATCGATCATTTAAAAGTATGGAAAAATGTGTGTTCATCAAACTATAATTATCTAATCCTAGCAATCATATCCTAGGCACCTAGTCCTTCAACATAGGTTAACATCATTTTAATTAAGCATATTAGGATAATTAAGAAAGCTCGTTAGAAGATATAGATTTGAAAACATTTTCCCCCTCAACCAATAACTCATTTAATAAAAGATTTTAAAAGTGTCAAGTCATTGATTGAGTTTCAAATTTTATAAAACTCAATCCATTGATTTTAAGCAACTCATTTTCCACCATTTTGATAACACAACAAATATTTTTCTCAAGAATTTTAGACTAAAACATTTGTAGGAACAAAGAAATTTTTGACGACATGTTTTGTTATGTTTTAGGATAAGTGCACTAAATATTTTGAAAATAGGTTTAAGCAAAGACTTTCCTCTTCCTTTAAAGAACGGTTGCTATTCAAATAATAAGCAAGCCATAGTTTAAGCACGGGTTACCAAGTAATCGCAGCCATCATTTGAAGCCCGGTTACCGCCTCAATAATCAGTGCCATTTTTGACATGATTTGAAAAGAATATTTACACCTTCGCCGAACTTCATCTATGATCACATGCCATTATTGAATGACATTTCTAAGACCGTAGATGTTATCGATATCAGAAGACATGTCTTAGAAAACATATTTTTGGTATTTTTCAAATTTTCTAATTTTTATGGGTTTTTTGAAGGTTTTATATTTTTCTATTTTGTTTTGCTGGTTTTCTATTTTTGTATTTGGTTTTTCTGATAAATATATTTACAAGGATAGAATAGATGATATAGTTAAAGAAGATGATGATACGAAAGTACCAGATAAGGATATCGAACAACCCCGCTAGAAGATAGAAGTCATCATCCCTAAAACTTTCACCACCAAAGCTTCCAAGACTCTTGAATCAAAGAGAGAAATTGAGCCACTAAAGTGAGACTTTGCGCCTTCCCTCAAACCGAAAATCCATGTGATGAGCGATTCAAGCTCTATTTCAAGCTTTCCTTAAAAGTGCACGAGAAGCACACCATTATCATAAATCCCATTGCCCTTTTAAGACCGATAATCGAAATTCTCCATTCGGGTTATATCATCCAATAGAACATCAAGAACGCCATCCCACACTTAAATATTCTCAAATTTTTTTCCATCGAGGTCCAAGCAATCCATTCCAAGTGTGTCAAGAGAACAATTCCCCAAGTAGTTGAATTGAAGCAGCTTTGTATAATGCTCAAGAACTCTCCGAACACACATCATGAGGGAATGAAAACACCTTCCCATGTTCACATTTTTCTTCCCGATGATCGTGGTATGAAGCTCAAGAACCCGAAGTACACCAATACCCAAGAGCTCTCCCGAATACACATCATGAGGGAATGAAAACACCTCCCCATGTTCACATTTTTCTTCCCTGATGATATTGTATGAAGCTCAAGTATCCGAAGTATACCAATACCCAAGGAAGGAATAACTGATAACATTGAAGAAGCAGCCAAGTCACCGATTATCTCTCAAGGATGACAATCTCATGATCAACTCCGAATAAGTGATTATATCTTTGAATCATCGATTACTCAAGTGAAACAATTGAGCATCCCCAATGTACACACTCTATCCCCCGATCATTGTGATACATCAAAATCACCACACACTAGTGTACCTCTTTATCTTCGAAACTTTCTAGCATCACTTCCCCCACTAGTTGAAATACTAATACTAAACGCCTTGATGAGTAAAACCTTGAGTTTCTCTGCGGTCATGACATTTGTTTTCCCGGATATCTTCAATCACTTAGAAGAATTAAGTTCATCAAGTTTACTCGCCATGAGTCAAACCCTGAGTTTCTCTCGCTAATAACATTTGTCTTCTCGGGATATATTCAATTACTTAGAAGTATTAAGTTCATCAAGTTTACTCGCTTAGGTGCTTGTCTCCACGCTTTGCCGGTTTTGACACTTCGTAATCAAGAACTCTTTGTAAGTCCCAGATACTAGAAATATTTTGTTGAGAAGAACACTTGAACTTTGAGAATCAACTTGTCAAGACTCTCTGACTATTTTTATCAACCCTTATGTAGACAATTTGAAGTGATCACTGAAGAAGAAAACCCGATATACCATACTTGAAACTGAAGTCAACTTCCCCACATTTGTATCTTAAGCTTGCACCTAATGATGGAAGAATGGTGTATAGAATTTATGCTTCAAGCAACTTAAGTAACTCTACTACTAAACAAAGTATGAGACATTAACACCTCTTGTGATTATCCACACCGGCGCGTGACAATAAAACAAAGTAACTCCTAATAGTGATAGTTAACCGTGTCTTCAACCATCCACCTCGATCACAAACTAGATAAACCAAGTCTTCAACTCAAATTCTTAAGCCCGAGCAAGTTATCAAATAAGAACACGCCTCTTTGAAAGTCAACTTCAATCTCAAATAAGTGATAAATGATTAACTCCGAAGTAATCAACTTGTGTCAAATGTCCAATAACGGAAATAGTCAATAACAACGCCTCGAGGAGTCATCTAAAGAATAATGAGCAAGTCTAATTGGGATTGAATCGACTTATAACACTCTCCAATTAGGCTCTCCCCAAACCAACAACTGTTGATAAATGCCCTGATTAAGAAGAAGTCTTTAGATTTAAATGCAACTCGCCTTAGTCTTCTAACATGTAGCGTAAAAAAATGTGAATGTAGACTCGACCTTATTCAAGATTGTCCGAATGGGGAATAGAGTGTTAACATCTTCAACTCACACCAAAAGCATCCCACCAAAAAGCATCCCAATTAACTTACATCTTGCAAATCCCTTAACTAAAATCCCTCCCAATCAAACAAGAACGTAAAGATGTTCATCAAGGAAATCAAAGAATCGTGCCGCAACTAACACACAAGATGGTAACACCAAACTACCAATCACATCAAACAAGAACAGAGAGATTTTTCGGAATCATCATGTTGATGTATATGCTGAAGCATTAACCGAAGCACTTTGTCATAAACTCATCAATCTGAAAGTGAAGATGTCAACCAACAGCTCTTAGAAGAAACTCTATGTAAAGATGACCCGATAAGAAGAAGCTCGGTTCTTACATGAGTTTAGAGCCGTATGACCATTTATATTCTCAAATATCAATCAACAATGCAAAAATTCACACTCTTTTCCCTCAAGAATTGCATACGAAGATGCCATTCTTGATTAAATAAGTGAAAATCATCCAAATGTTCTATTCACACTTTTCTCCCAATAAGCACATGATCGCCATCTTCATAATCGAGCAAGTGGAATGAGAAACAATCAAGCAGTAGCCCGATTCACTTGATGACCGCATGGAAAAGTATGAAGTATGTTGATGAGAATGGTCATAATAAGAAGATTTCTCTTCCTCAAGATTCACACTAAAGCGCATACACATTTCTTTTCTTTAAGAATGAGGCATGAACCGTGTGTTCATATCGCCATTATGTTGAAGTACGAGGTCTGAAATGATGTGAACGATCGCCATAATCTCTCTTTTCACTCTCTTAGCAAAACATGTAATCATCCCCATTATCATTCTCAGAGGCTATTTGTCGTGATGCTGATGGAGAAAACCAATATGATGAATTTGACCCAAGTAAACTACCCCGAACTCGGGACTTAAACTTGCACATATGTAACAAAGAGCGGTGCCGATTTCCATTAGCATCTCTAAGTAATCTCTATGTACTCTATACTCTTCAACCAACCAACCATCAAGTATAAGATGTACATAACCTCTTGAAAATCCACAATTGAATGTGACTGAGCACTACAACGTAACTCCTTAAAGTGATAGTTATTTTATAGTGGTATGAGCCCAATTCCCCCAAGTGGTAAAAGAAAAGGTAAAAGACACCCAACAATAACTAGATTTCCAAGTCTTCGTTTTTGATAATAAGCATCGAACAAGGATCATGAAGAATCTTCATCCAACCATCCCCGATACCTTCGTGATACTAAGTACACCTTCATGATATTTCACTTCAACCTCAAATAAATATATGATTAACCCCCGTTGTCACATCTTCGGTTCAAAGCTCAAATCTAGCCTCCTTTGATTTAAAGTGAACTATGATAATGGTTTTCATCCCTAACCATGGTTAAAAGCAATAACCTCAGAAACCAAGTAATAACCAACCGCCATGACGAATATTCAAACACACATCCAATTCATGAAATACTTTTATCCCTTCTTCAAGCGTAAACCGTAGCACCAAAGATCGATAAGATCCAAATACACTTTTCTCTCCGATGGTTCCATCAATACGGGATTTTACAATTCTATGGTCTAAACCGAGAAATAGTTTCTTTCACGGGATTTTACAAGACTAAGAATAAACCGTAAGATAGATCCGGAAATGCACTTTACTATTACCAGGATGTTTCCATTGTCACGGATTTTACAAGTCTATGATTCAAACCGAAATAGGTTCTTTTCGCGGGATTTTACAAAATCAAGACAAAACCAAACAATGCTTTGATGTGTAATGACAACTTTGGTTTCGTGAATATCTGCTTTAGGGGTACATGCAGCGGTTCATCAACGATTCATCAACCACCCAAACCATCCAACAACTCTTCAAGGACCATTGATGAAGTATACCCCATATGTCAAACTTGATCATGAAGTGAACTTCCCCGCATTTGTTACTTAAACTTATACTAATCCTTGTGAAGAAGAAATGGTGTACCCAATGTACAAAACCTCTTGACGATCCTCAACCGCTGAGACAATCAAGTGATAGCTACGCTGTGGGTTAATTGAAAAAGAATCACAAACGCAACTAAATAGCCAAGTCTTTATCACCCTCTATAAATACACAAACAAGTCATCTTCAGGAAGGGTAGAAAGAAAGAAGACGAAAATAAGTAAACGCGTGAAAAACTTATTTCAAAACCAAATAAGAAATACCAAATACACAACCGTAGTAATCAACTTTGTTACAAATATCAAGGCAAAGGAAATAATATTCTCCGTGAATGAGTATACACCATAGTACCAAAATCGCATATCCAAACAAATCACATCATCAACCAATCTCATTATCATACCCAATCTCATCATATTACTCCAACGCATGTCCACTCTATTCGCTTTATACCTGTGAAATCAAATCCAAAACCACAAGGTCCAATCTTAAGGCCATAACATCCTATCCAATAAATAAGTCTGATCCAATTAGCTCAATATCCGCAACGCTCAACCCGATCAAATGTTATACGGCCCGATCCACACTTGTTCAATATACCCATGAGACTTATGAAATCCCAAAATATGCGCCCATGTTTCAGGCCATAATGGATGAAGCCCAAAACCCAAGTCCATCAAATCCAATTCCAACCACCAAAACCGATAGTGTGATATCCGATATATAAGTTAGATACCCTAATTATTAGGTCATTTCCTACATAACAATTTATCTTCCTTCGATCAGCTCTCACCAACAACATCAAACCCTAATATTACTCAATAAAAAACGCTAACCACCATTATTATTGCCAAATCTTCATCTCAACCAAAGAAATCTCACGCCCCCTTCAATAACCAACAAATCTAAACACATAGAACTCATATGCTCCCAAGAACAACTTATAACGTTGATGTGCACTATGACCAAGTGGATGGCTCGAGGGTCATTAACGCGCCACGAGATGGTAAAGAGACGAGGTCATGGAAAGGTAAGTGTTGATATGAAACAAGAACGATTTATCATATATATAGATTCAATCGCTTTTAACCACAATCTCAAATAAGATGTTAACCTAAAGATGGTTTTCATCTATTCATTTGATCTCAAAGTTATCAAGAGGTCGATTCTCCCTCTTTTTCATGATGACGAATCAAAAGAGAGTTGTAACATGTTTATAGCAACTCTTTTATATTCTAATAATAATAAAAGGCTTTAGGTCCAATGAGACGTAAATTGAACACATAACTTTTTAAATTGTATCAATTTATAATAACCAATGGATTCGATGAAATAAGTTCGAGTGTACACATTTGTTATGATTTGTACAATCACTTGAACGATTCTCAGATTGATGTTGGGTTTAATTATTTCAGCCGAACATTTGAGATGGATAGAAGTAGAAGTTGAGTTGGTTGTTGAAATAATGTTTGGATCTGATATTAAAGTATTCATGGACTGATGATGAATTGGTATAACTGAGGTCATGAGTTTTTTTGTGGTCTTGGTCTTGTGGTTGTTTCTCCTTCAACCTTTCTCGTGTCGCTAGGGTCTAATATATGAGCCAAGTCGCTAGTGGTACAAGTTGCTAGCGTGAAGTCGCTATGCCAAGTCGCTATGCCAAGGTCTTTAGCCCAAGTCGCTAGCATTGTTGCTACCATTTGTAAAGACAAGTCTCTAGTGAGTATCAAGTTGCTAGCGAGTCGCGCCAAGTCAAGCATGCCAAGGTCTTTAGCCCAAGTCGCTAGCATTGTTGCTACTACTTGTAAAGACAAGTCGCTAGTCCGAAAATAACAAGTCGCTACATATCAACAGTCGCTACTTAGTAACCCGGTAGTCGCTACTCATGAGTAAATACTCATGGATAAGTCGCATGAAGACTTTAGCATTCGCTGAGTTTTCCTCATTAAGTTTTCTCGACCATATTCAAAGGAACCCTTAAAAGTGACAAAACCGCACTTTACCCGCTTGACCACGCTATGACCTTGTAAAACTCGACTTATGACCACACAATAAACAAAAGAATCATATTGATTGGACCAAAATGGACACAAAGCGTATACAGCTTAAAAGACCGTGGACTTTTGACTTTTGAGACCAATGATAGGATACAAAACACATATGAAAAATAATTATCCACCACCAAAACCAGCTAACTACATGGACCAAAAAACCACAAACACACCATGGTATGGACCACACAAATCAAAGAAAACACAATAACCTTGGCTCTTGATACCAATTGTAGGATCATTATATTTATTATGTTGATGATTCGGTGGTCTGGATGATCAAAATACACGTTTGCCATAGTTAGAGAGTTAGTAGAGAGAGAGAGGGTGTTCTTGCTAGAGGTTTACACAAAGAAAGGTTAGATTGAATAGCACTACCCCTTCCATGGATGGAAGGGGTATTTATACAAACATAATCTACCTCCTATCGGGCCTGGATCGTGTACAGGTAAAGACCCGCCCATCCTCCACGTGTTGCTCTAAACTAAACTACGCTACTATTAACTAAATTAACTACTAACATAAATAACTACAAGTCTACGAGCTAACATATGCTAGACCATTATTGGGGTGACCGACACTTTAACATGGAATTTTCAATTCCTAACACATTGGTATTCGCCGCCAAAAGACTGCGCAGGTATTTCCAAGCACATCCAATTATGTATTACGTATCAACCCATCAAGCGGTATCATCTCCAAACCCGACGATCGACGCATCGCTACGTATGGAGCGTCATGAGTGAACACAACATTTACAGCCATGCATCGCTGGTAAAAGGGCGATACTAGCGTACTTCATCATTGAAAAGCCGCATAATCGAGGATACACCGCACTGCTAAGGAACTACAAGATCCATGGATCTTGTTTACGGATGGTTCTTCATGCGCCGACGGATCGAGCAGCCTCATCCTCACAAACCGGAAGGACTAGAATTCACTTTCGCGACTGCTTTTGAGTTCACAATGCCCAACAATGAGGCAGTATGAAGCCCTAATAGCGGATTAATGATTACCGGTGTCGCGAACCCGAAGCAAATGTGGATTCTCGACTAGTAGCCAACCATGTGTTGAATACGCGGCCAAAAGAGGAGAATATGATCCGATACCTCGACAAAACCAAGGCACTAATCCAAGACTTTGACAGTGTTTACCATCAAGGTGTGCCTAGAGGGAAAATCGAAGGCGGATGCACTAAGCAAAATTTCATCCACAAGCTTTGCACACTTGTCAAAACAAGTGTTGGTGGAGACTTTGAAGAGCAAATCCATCTCGGAGATGGAAATATCAACGGTAATAGAAAAAGAAGGTCCTACGTGGATGACCCCAATAATGGAGTTCATAAGCAAGTGTATTGCCCCACTAACGCATAAAAGCCCGAAGAATACGGCGCATACCGAGGTTCGAACTTAGAGACGGTGTGCTCTATCGATGCTCCTTCTACAACCACGTTTCGCCAAGGCCGGTCCCCTACAAGCAAATTATGTGTCACAAATACACGCTCATGCAAAGATGCATTCGTGACCACGATCTATAGTGGCGTGCTTTATGGTCGATACTACTCGCCCACCATGCACCATGATGCGCTGAATTAATAAAAGTGCGGCAACTGTCAGGTTCATCGACCCATCCCGCGCCAACCACAATAGGAGCTAACGCCTATCACGGCACCATGGCCATTCTACAAGTGGGGCATTGACATTGTAGGTCCCTTTCCCATTGCATCAGGAGGACTGAAGTTTCTAATAGTGGCAATAGACTATTTCACCAAGTGGATAGAAGCAAAAGCAGTGGTGACAATCACCGCAATCAGTGTCAAGCTTTGTGTGGATAATATTGTATGCCGCCGACCGCCTGGGAAATCATCTCGAACGGAAACAATTTTGTGACAATCCCTTCAAGGATTAGAAGTTGAACATCGCAGACTACAAGGCCACCAAACATCCACAATCCAATAGATTAGTATAGCGGCAAATCAGCTTAGGTGAAGGTATCAAAGCACGCTCGACAAAACAAAGCGACGGGTGGAAGAATTATCCCACGCCCCGGGCTCACCGCTCAATCAAAACCATGGGGACACCCCCTTTCTCTAGTCTATGGTACGTAAGTCGTCATACCAAATAAATTGGGATGCCAACAATTCGACCGCCAAATTAATGTTGCAACAAATGATGACGAAGCGGCGATCGACTTGGACCTATTGGAAGAAAGACGTGAACGCGCATCTATATGTGAAGCAAGATCTAAGTCAAAGATGAAGGGATATTATGATGCAAAAGTATGAAGTGTCTCATTCAGACCGTGTGACTTCGCCATCACCAATGACGCAGCCATGCGCATACATGAAAACTTGGCCCAAGTGGGAAGGACCCTATGAGGTTACGGAAGCATTAGGAACAAAGGCTGCATAAGCTTAGACATGGATGGTCGGAACTACCGCATGGAATATTTGCAATCTCAAGCCGCTATCTCTAGGAATGGCTACGCCCAACGCGACGGATACTTTTGCACTTTAGTGCCCAATAAATATTCATGTATTTATTTTTCTTTACTTAGGAAAATGTCTTATTTATTTTATTTCATAAAAACTTGCAAGTATCAATAAACAGTCGCGGTTTCTAGCTAATTCCGCGACACATTTCAGTTTGTTATTTCCATATACTTTATGTCTTAACATTTTTTATTTTTTGCCTACATGACGTGCATGCATTTGATAAACCCACGATGGTAAAAGGATGAGTCAACCTACTAAATGACTCGTTGAGTAAGAGGGTTGCAAACCCATCAACATCGGATCATGTATCCTTGTTAAACACCTTATTCACAAGACGTTGAATAAGTTCAGCGCATCCCACACGGACGCCAAGAACTATGCATACACGGGTGCTTAACAAAATAAGGAATCAACACACTTGACTCTTTAAGATGATATTACAAAGACGCATATCACATCATACACCCACTATGACACAATTACTTATTAATTTGCTTCAAGTATACTCGATCTTCATACATGACTATGAATTTCTAATATTCTTCGCTTGTGTACAAATTGGATATCGATACAACGAACACGCCTTCTACGCAAAGACAAACGTATAAGTATGCACATTACAAGTTGAAATAATATTGACAAGCACTTAACAAAAGGATATTTTTATTAATGACTACGAGTTATTACAAAAGGATGTTCATACACATAAGATTCTATCTATATACTCTAGCCCGCGATGAAGTCCCCACGCTGTGTAGCATCTCCAATCTCGCTTAGCCTCCTCAACAAGTCCGAAGTCTTGGCGAGACAGCGGCAACACTCACCGGCACCTCGGCCGCACCTTGGGAGATGAGCCGCACCAACCCCGCACAAAATCGCTTTAGCTTTCACACCTTCCTTTAGCAAGTCCGGTAGCATGCGCTTCCAACAATTCCTTCATGGGCATTTCTTTCTCTAAAGCAAAGGGATTAATCCCCTCAAGGAAGCAAAATAGGCACTTGAAGCCGAGAATCATCGGGCTTCAAAGAATAGTCCGTCAAGCCGTGACATCGCGACGATGGCGCACTAAATTCAACCCTTCCATAATAACACCAATGGGATAATCGTCGCTTCCATTTCAAAGAATCATGGAAGCTCTAAGGCCTTCATCTTATTCATATAAGCAACCAAGTTATCATAAGATCACAGATCATAATCGTGTACCTTTTCACAGGTACCTTCAAGAAGTCAGCTTCTCGCGGCTTCTCCACTCTCTCTCGACTTCCCCAGCCAAGGCACATTGGACCACTCCACCAAAAGGCCCACTACCTCCTTGGACTCAGGGTGCTAAGAGAGCAAAGATGCCAGCCATTGCTGATGAGCCACCGCTTAATGGCGGCATATGAGATGAGGATATAATTCCTCATCGTTACTCCCAAACAAGCTTTCGCGGCCAGCTTCATTTTCTTATTACTCAGTGCCCTTCAACAGTTGACGCAAGCTCCCCAACTCCTCAGGCAGCTTGATCGCACCCAGCGTACTCAAGTGCCGGTATGCGGGAAGACATATTGAGCAGCTAGCATTGCGGCTCTGATTTATCGCCCTAACGAGCCATCTTATACTGCAAAGCTTCGGTATGCACTGACCCTCGACCTCCCAGCTTTGGCACTAGCCAACTGCGCCTCCAGTAACGCAATCTGGCTACCCTCTCCAGCAATCTTGCTCTTTAGCTTACCCACAAGCGAGGCTTGATGCGCAGCAGCCAGCGCCAACTCTTCAACAAGCTGCTCCATTGGCGCGTCCCCGCGCCAATGGCTCAGCCTGTCTTTAGAAGATTCGACAAGCAGGGACAGCCCGTGGAGGCGAATCCCCAGTACGTTCCACACTGCATGCAAATAGATCAGGAGTATTAGTTATCTACATAAACGAGAGCGCGCAATAAAAAAAATAAGAAGAGACGAAAAAGGTAACAAACTTACTGAGACAGAGTCACATCAGGTGATGGTGGGACCGAGACGTTTTCTGAGGACGATTCCACATTAAACACGACAGGGCGCTTCTTCCTGGATGGCCTTGCGCCCTCACCATCAGGCGCTCTTTTGCGCTTCAACTTAGCGCTCTCCTCCTCTTCCTCTTCTTCTTCCCTGCCTCCGGCCACATTCGCTTGAGGAGGAGGGAGCCCTGGGCTTGGCAGCTTTGGATGGGGTCGCCTCTACTGCAACTGATGAACTTGCCCCCTCTTCTCCCAAGTTCATTTCCAGAGTGCGCCCTACAGTGGCCTCTAGAATAGGCTCTTCTTCGTCCCTCAGCGCGCGCACTCCCACGTTGACCTGGCATGGCCTTGCCAGCTGCACAACTGTGAACAGATCCATCTATGCGCAACAACAGACACCAAATACAGATGTTACATAATGTGCGAAAGGAAAAGAAAGCTCTTACATTAATTAAAAAGGGGATGCGAAAGGACGAGCACCCACCCTGGCCATCCGCGCCTAAAAAGATTGGTATCTCATCTGGCATACCAAAGTAGTTACGACTGATGCCCATATGCACCAAAAATTACTCAGGATAGGGACTAATAGGGATGCGGTTGGCGTTTATCGTTTCCGCATCCTCCGCGCTATATAGTCCAGGGAGGGGGCGCTCATCCTTCGGAAATGTACCCTGGGTGAAGAAATTATAACGCCACGGGAAACACGAACATCTACCCAGAAGAATGACTCTCTCCAATTTCTAAGCGCGTCTAGTTTTTCAGTGTAACACTGAAGTTTACCAGCGCGCTTAGCGAAGGATACCCACCCGTGTGACCACGTCGTGTGATAAAATGCGCGAAATAGATGGCTAGTCGGGTTAATCGCCAGTAGACGGCAGTTAACCTCGAAGTTGGTAATTTTAGTTGCACCGATGCAGTGCAGCTGGGATAGGTGCAGACTGTAATAATTTAATACATCACACAGAAATAGGGATATGGGCACACGTTGATTCGCGAATTCGAAAAACCGTGTGTATACCCCTACTTTCCCTTCGGGGAAGTCCGCAATCGATGCCCGCGCATCCGGAACAACTGGATGCACGTACAGAGGAATAAAATAATCCGATGTGAACTCTAGCAGTTCATCCTCAGTTATGACGGATGTGACATCAGATAACACTTTGACCGTGGTCTTGGTTTTTATAAGCGCACCCGCAGTTACCTTTGGAGAAGTAGTTTTCTGAGTGGCAGGTTGAAGGTTTGTTAACAATGGTGGAATACGTTTTTTTTTACTGTGATAAACACAGTGAAATGCAGGTTGAGGGTTATATAAGTCTCCTCATCCATGCGATGCCTGACACGTTGATTCCACTATCGCTATTTGAGTGGCTAGGATTCACTGAAGTGACGTGCTTATAGTTACTTCCCCCCGAATCACGAGGCGTCCATTTTAAATATTACGTCTAGATACACCGTGAATCTTTAATGGCGGGAAGTCTGTTTAGCTTCTTTGCTACGCTTCATAGTTTTTTATTTACTGCAGTTATTAGTCTAGCATTCGCAGTTCGTCACTGCGCATACTAGACTGGGGGGACATGATGACGTATAGTCTACATTCGGGTCACTAACCCGACCAATGACCGCTACTAGCAAGCCCAGCGCGACTGGGCTAACCAAATAACGGTCTGGGCCCACGAAGGCCCAAACACAAAGTTATTTATGGTTTAAGATATATCTCTTATCTTCGGAGATATGTATCGAAGGACCGACTTAGGCGGGATACGCCGAAGTTTGAGGAACACGCAACCAATAAGGATTGCGAGTGTATATAAAGGGAACCCGATCCCTCATTAAAGGTACGATCAAAAACCCTAACTCTCCATAACCCTAAAACCGATTACTTACTCTCACGCCGGAGGATAATCGTGGGAGACAATCCCACGATAAGCCTAACGGTGTTTTCTGTTTATTAGTGCGCAGGTCTCAAGCAGCAAACAACCAATTGATACGAGAACCGGAGCACCAAATAGGAACGTCCAACTTTTGTATCAACAGTGTTTAAGTTTATGAAAGTAAACTTATGAAACTTGAATTGATCTTGAATTGATTGGTTAAACTTAATGCTTGTTTTTATGAACTAAAATCTTGACGAAGGTTTAACTTGTAAGAACAATAGATTAGTACACCAACTAATATCATAACCAACATGTTAAAAGGTTAACACAATCATACTAATCAAGGATAAGAAACTAGTTTAAGCAAGTGTAGTTTTAATCTTATTGAATTCGCTTAATCATTATTTTCGTGTTACTTGTTGCTTATATGGTATTTTGGGACGTGACAACCATTTACCACTTTCGTATTACTTGCTATTACATAGATTCTTCACAATTGAAAACACCCAAATCCTAGTGACCGACCTCGGCTTACCAACCAAAACTAACACTACGAAAGGTCATACTTGCCCGTGTGTTCTTAGCTTAATTCAGTAATCCTTGTTATAAATTTAAAACTAGTAGTCGTGAGACATCAAGTTTTGGCGCTGCGAGGGGATTTGTTTGTGTTTTTGTGTGCTTCGAATCTGTGTTTAAATCATTCCCTAGTTGTGCCGTCTTTTCTTGCCAAAAAAAAATCATTTTCTTACCTGTTCGTCTAACCGATTCGGTTTGAGCCCAACCGATTCGGCTAGACATCGAAATCAAATCCAACCGGATCGGCTGGAAGCCCAGCCGATCGGCTGAACCATTCTGTTCAAAAAAATAATAAACCATTTTTTTTTCTTTTCAATTTTTGTTTAACTTTTAGTTCAAGCTTTGTTTAGTCTTGTTCCTATTTGTGTTTTTCCTTGTTTGTTTTGGTAGATTATTTATTTAAAAAAAAAATCCCTCGAAAGTAAGGCTCGCCCATTGGAAACAAACTGTGTGAGAGGTATAAGGCGGGTCTCCCTGATTCCCTAAAGAAGTTGGGTTTTTAATATGCTTCGCGCTGACCTGCTTCTCCGCTTCTTTGTGCGTTTCAATGGAGCTACCGAGAACCCTTGGGAAAAGAAAAAAAAGTCATAACTAGTTTTATTTTTAAATAAAAAAAGTAAAAAAAAAAAAAAAAAAAAAAAAGGTCTTAGAGTTATTTAGTTTATGTCTTTCAAGTCATTTTTCTGAAAAAAATACAAAAATATTTTTCTTCATGTTCGTTTTCATTATTTTTATCTTTTTATTTTTGCTTTTTAAAATATTTTGTGAATCGCTTCGGGTTTTTATAAACTCACACTCTTGGAGTGATCAACTTGTTAGTCCACTTTACGAGCTTAAACGTAAAATCAAAGAGAGGATAAACCCAAACCTTACTCGAAACCACCATTCATCGAGGAACTCTTTGTCGTTATCGACATATTCGAAGAGAAAGTCAAACCTCCACCCGATTCCCCAACCATAATCGTCATTGATCCCGATGACCAACCCATGTGGTCAAGCACTAGGACCGTTGCACCAACACCTAGTTCCGCTGTTATTCAACGCCCTCTTCGCAATATTTTTCATATCAAGGGTACCCACATGCAAATGATTCGGGAGAATCAATTTGATGGGAGAATCCGATCCAATCCTCACCGACACATAGCCGATTTTCTTGAGATTAGTAGCCTATTCCAATATGGTGAAAATCAAGAGGAAGTAGTTAAATTGAGAACTTTTCCTTTATCATTAACCGGTGAAGCCAAGAATTGGTTGAACGAATTAAATGAAGGAACGATTACTAGGTGGGAAGAGATGAGAGAAGCTTTTATTAGCCGATACTTTTCTCCCGCTAAGTTTAAACGTCTCCTAAATGACATTCACAATTTTCACCAAATCAATCATGAAACTCTCATTGACGCTTGGCCCCGCATGAAAGATATGCTTCGCACTTGTCATGGACACGGTCTGACCAAAGGAGCGATAATTCAAATATTCTATAATGGTTTAGACGATCCAACTCAAGGAAATCTCGACTCTGTGAGAATCTTCCTCTATAAAACTCCTAACGAAGCATTCAAAATCCTCGAGGACAAGGTCCAACTCAAGCTCGATCTCTCAGAAAATTCTATGATCAATTCCAATCCGAAAGCCGTTGTTTCCGCCGGTGGAAGTAACATCAATACCGATCATGCCTCATTGATCGAGAAATTGGAAGCCCTCTTCACAAAGATCGATGCCTAATTCATAAGCATACGGAGGGAGTTGATGGAGCTACGAAATAATCACCACGATGCAGAGGATGACACGCCGATGTGTAATCCCATGGAATTAAACCACGTCCAACATGAAGTATATCACGGAGGATATCACCACCAAAATTCCAGAAATTCATACTCCTTTCCATACCACAACCCAACCCATACATATCCTCGATATCAGCCATGGAATACAAAACCACATCCATCACAACATTTCAATACACCTAAAACCTCACCGGAGGAGATGATGAGAGAGTGGATGGCCAGTCAAACGAAAGCCAATGAGAATATGACGAACCTGTTGGTTGAATTGGAACGTAAAGTCGATCAAGGAAGAAGGAACCAACAAGCGATAATCCAAGACTTGGAGAGGAGGATAGAAAGATTTAGTAAGGAGCAGGATGTAACACCCCAACCCGACAAGGGTAGAAGTGTCACATTCTGGTGTCATATCAGAACATACAAATAAAATTCTTCAAGCGGAAGTCTTAAAGAATAACGTACCAAGTCATTTAAACAAAAGATTTACAAGGAAGTTACAAAACCCAAATGTCTAAAATAAACCAAAATTCCAAAATAATAGCCCGCCAAAATGAGTCCAACTAGAAAGGTAACTACGGTTGGTCCACTCAGATAATCCAACTCTCAGCCCATCAAGCCCATCTTCAAATCTAAAACCTGCCGCAGGAAAAGAAATGCGGCTGAGCTTAAAAAGCCCAGTGAACAGATATAACAAAACGAAAGCTAAATAGAATCAGAAATGCGAAATGAAATAAGGAAGCTGATAACAAGGTCGCAATGAAAGGGAAACGATGAGTCAAGGAGGATCCTGCAGAACATAATTATACAGATATCCAAACAGAACAGATAACAAGGAGAACGAAGCAAAGCAAAGCATCGATGACATATATGCAAGCACATACAAATTAGGCGTACAAGTACTGAACATAAGCAAGCATAACAGACGTCGTATCCACATAACATACATATAGCATACAAACAATTCAGGAAATCAGAAGACATACTAGTCAAACAGGAATTTAAAGGCAAGCGGAAGCAATTAATTAGTAAGTGAGCATGGCATTCACATAGGTCAAAAACCCTTAGTTGAAAACATAACCAATATCATAACAGCGGAAGTACTTAACAGCAGTCGAAACATAGCAGTCACACGTGACAAGTAGGAATACAGTATGAGCATTATAATTAATGAATTAAAGACGTATCAGGCAACTAAACAAATTAACAAGCCAGACGTCACAAGATGACCCATTTACCTAATCAAACCGTAGTATAGGCAGAAATGTAAACATGGCAGGTCAACAATAAACAGATAAGAATACAACGGAATAGTCATAGTCCACGAGATACCGAACAAAGCATACATAATAAACTGACAAAACTGTCGTTTACACATTAGTATGGTCACCAGACAATTCAGAGAGTCACATAACAGTGAGATCACATATCATCAGATGAAAATAGGTAACTCAGATAACCGCATAGTAATCACATCATAGCAGGATAATCATTAGTCACATAAAACATGAATAGCATAATCAAATTCAATAAGCATATAATAACCCTGTACGTGAATGGAACAATAGTCTGAAGTAACGGAATGAGAGTGTGACAGATCAAAGCAATGGAATATATATATCTTGGTAGTAGAGTGAGTCATATAAAGGTACTGAGTAATGAACAATGCGTGAATATATAGTGCGTTGGGGAATACAAAAGGTACAATATAGCATATCAAAGGTGTAAGGGTTGTCAGAAATCTATCCTGAGCCAACAAAACAAACCAAGTCAATAGTGGCAATAGCAGCCAAGTAACCAATAGTAACCATTGTATTCGGAGGGGTGACCTCGGAATACCAAACCAATATGAGGGGAGACCTCAGTAACCAGTGGAGTAGCTAGCTCCCAAAATGTGAAGGGGTGTATTGCACACACGCACCGCATCACCAAAACAAATCATATCATATCAAATTCAAATTCAAATCAAATCAAATCTAGGATGCATCCATACGCCCCCTGCAAAACAAATAGTGGCCAATCCAATACATATATCTGAAGCGCGCATAATCAATACAAAATGGGGACGGCGTGGAACATCACTCAACCACACTAAAGTCATGCCATTGGTGCATCAATGACACGGACATGGAACCCCCATGCCTAGTTAATGGCTCGGGTATCAACTGACAGGTCAAAGTGTACAGTATAGAGGTCAATCAATATCAAAGGTCCAATATTAGCAGTTCACAAGTCAAATCAATAGTCCAATATCAATGGTTCAATTATCAAAGGTCCAGTAGCAAAGGATCAATATCAAAGGTTCAATAGCAAAAGGGGTCAATAGCAAAGATTCAATATCAATAGTTCAATAGCAGAGCAAAGGTTCAATATCAAATTGGCAAGAGATCAAAGATGCAAAGAGATTATGAGAAACCTTATGAGAAAGGTCAGAATATCTGTACCTTATTCGAAGCAATCAACAATGAAAGTAAAGTCAAGAAAGGAGATCAATCGAGTCGCCCGGAACCTATATGAATTAGATAACGTTCTATAAGAATCAGCATCACTTGTATAAGACGGCTTTCTATTTTTAGCAGGTTTTCACTTTTAGTAACTATCCATTGTGGGTAACTTTCTATTTTAGTTAGGTTTCCATAATTAGCAGGTGTAGTCATTAATGATATAATTAATGTCAAATTAGGTTAAAATGATGAAAACAAGTATTATCATATTTTAAGGGTCAATTATGACAAGTTTCATAAGTTTAGGGTTTAAAGTGCCAATAGTGTAAAGTATAGGGTCAAAAGTGTAAATATAGTAAGTTTACTTGTTTTATTCATTTAGTCCATTTATCTCACCATTTAACGAATCACCTTCATGATCTATAATTTACAAAACGAGTCCTTTATCTTTTTAATGTCGTCGACATTTAACATGATTCAAGACGTATTCGTATATACATTTATTCCATTTTAATCTCGCTAACAATCAATAAACATGTGCATGGGTCGAATGGTGCATGAGTCGAAAAAACACAAAATAGATAAAACACGGTCGAATAAATATGGCATATTCCACTTCTTATTTCATGTGCTCCAAAATAACTTTATGTAATATTCAATTTGTGCATGTGCCTCATTTAGTTTCAAACAGAAATAAAGAATCATGTATGTCGTGTAAAGTGAGTCAAGGCAACATGTGCATGGTCAAAAACAATGGCTTCTCATTTGCTATATTTTAACGTGATGTATGCATGATTATGAGACCCTTTTATTCTTCATGTGATTACTTATCATGCATGCTTCTCAAGGTCCCACGACAGAACATTAAACGATAACAAGGAAAGAAAGAAAAAAAATTGAATTGAGAAGTGATGATACCCTAGATGAGTCGAATGGAAGAAGAACAAGAAACCGAGTACTCAAACCCACGACAACCGAGACCAACACAACCACTACCACTGCTCTAACAGCCCACGGCAAGGCTAAAACGAAACAGCCACACATGCGAATCCAAAGCCCACGACCAACACCACTCTATCTCGAATCAAAAACCCACGACCACGATCATCTTACCACAACCCACGACCCAGCAGCTTCGAACCAAACTCACAATCACGACAGCCTCCTTGGACACCTAACGATTCCCTTGTTGCTTGCTTTTCTACCGAATGAAATAAGGACCAAAACTAGGTGTGTCGTCCCTTTGAGGACTAAGGTTTGAAGGTGATATTTTGAATGAGTAATGATAGGTTATAATGAGAAGTAAATGGGATTAGATGGAAGGTATAAGGGGCGAATAAATGGGAGTATATTTGGGTCGTTATTTTGGACGAGATTAGGGGGATTTGATAGGCCAATTCAAGAATGAGTCAAACTTCCAACTTAAATGTGTAGGTTACCAACTTATTTGAGAAATAGGATATATGAAAGTAAATGGCTTCCGAAAACAAAAAAAAGAAATCAAAACAGTAGACAAAGAAAAATACTTTCCAATTTCAAATCAATGGGCTTTAGAATTAAGTGTAGTATTAACTTATAATTTGCATACATATTTTCGGTCCATGCACTAAATTAACGTAAAAAATGCATCTTAAACGTAAGCGTGACGGTTTCATTTATCTTGTACTAATTACATATTTTACGAGTTAGGTTATAAACGTATGTAATGAGCTCGACATATTTTTCGTATTTTATAAATGTTAAATTTGAGGGGCAAAATAGTCTTTTCTCACATTTTAGATTTTTAGGGTTTTACACAGGAAGTCCATCATCTTTGAATCTCTTCCTTACACCACAGATTCCAACTCGAGACATGAGATTGTCTACAAGCCACCCTCAATTCAAAACGATAACGATAAGGGTGAGGTTGAATTTATCAAAGAGGACGAGACCGAGAATATTCAAACCACGCCAAATCCGAACCAAATTATGTCTAACTCACCAACCGTGACACCTTTTTTTGAGGATTGCACCATGCATATCCCAATGACTCAATTAAAAGGTTCTGAACACAATGTATTTCCAAACCATGTTGGTGATAAGAAGTTCAACAAAACTGGTGGCAACTGGAATGGAGGCTGGAGAAATATAGACGAATGGTCTGAGCCACAAAATCCAGTTTCTTTAAAACAAAACGGTAGGACTAACCCACCTCCTACCGCTCAACTTGAGAATGTGGATTCCGTATTCACTGGGAGTGGAAAGTCCAATGACCTTCTGAAAAATCAAAAAGATCCGCCAACTGTCCTCATTTCTAATGAAATTGACCAAACGTTCAAGATAACGAAGAAGGAATATCACATGGTCAAACCAAAAGAATCAAATGTATCTCCATCACTTGTGGAGTACAAACCAAAGATCTCATACCCTCAACGTTTAAGAATTCAAATTCCCCATTTGAACCGTATTGTCAAAGTATCCTAACCCGGGGAAGAGTCTAGCTAATGACTCATAAATAAATTAAGCGCTTCTCGGGAGGCAACCCGTGCTTTTAATTGTTTGTTTGTTTTAAATAAACATGTCCACCCTTTTTAGAAAATTATTTTCAAAACTTGAAAAATATCAAGTGTGGGGGTGTTACATGCTAATAATATCTATTATTGTGTGCATTTTGTGTGTTTTGTTTGTTTTGTTTTGTTTGAATAATTGCAGCAGGTGATGGAGGAGGAGGCTTGGATTTGAAATCGATTGTTCTCACAAGCTTATGCTAGCTTATGCGTAGCATTTTATCATATGGAGTTCGATCGTGATTTCTTCGGCCCGGGAAGGTTTTGTTTCTCACAGCTTGTTTATTTTATTTTCCCTATTTCACATGCTTTGAAGTTTTATTTTTCATTGAGGACTTTGCTTAACTTAAGTGTGGGGGGAAGTAAAATAAGAAAAACGAAACTAGTTTTTAGATTCCAAATGTTTGGGCCAATTTTAAATTTTGTGAACTTGTTTGCCCTTTAGATCTAGTTGTTTTCACGCTATTAGGATAATATATTAGTATAACTGGATCAAACCACTGGTAAAATCGGTAATTTTGAAAAACTTGATATGTGTCCAGATTAATATTGCAATCCATTCTGGGATCGATAACATCTGCTAACACATATTATAGCCCTTGCACTAAATTGTGAGGATTTGAGCCTATTTCTTATTAGCGTACATCTTTTATGCTTGGATCTTTTGCTATGAGTGTGCCGGTGATTTTATTTATTCTAGAACTTGTACTTGTAAATCATTACCAGACCACAGTGAGATCGCATTCGTGTGATATAAGTGTATTCGTGTGATAAAGAGGCAACCTTAGGAATAAAACCAAATGGCCTTCCGTTTACATCTAATGATATATTAGCTAACCACATCGGTTAGTTAACTACCCACATGGACCCATTTGTTAACGCTCATCTTTAGCGCTAGATACCCTTAGTACACCCTCTGAGTCATCCTTTTCGTTTTTGTTAAATCCAGAAAAATACAAAAATATTTTACACTTTAAACCTTAGCCTACCCTTGTCAATGTCTAAATGGTTGGTTGCTAGTTGCTTGGTATGATTGGATTGTTTTTGATGATTATGAGTTAGCCGCACTTTGCCATTTGTGTGTGCCATTCTGACAAAGATGAAGGTGCGCAACTTCATATTTGTATTTTTGTGGTGTGTGCTTATACGAAATGTGGGAGAGATGTGATGTACGTGAAAAAAATATATATGAAAAAAAAAAGTGAAAAAAAAAGAATAAGTCATCGAAAAAAAAATGAAAAAAAATGTATGTGATGACAATTATAGTCAATGGGCTATATTATTATGAAGATGAAGTATGTTTGAGTTATCGATTATCCAATGTGCTAAGACGTGATATATATATTTGGTGATCGATATGTGAAGAGAAGATTGTAACTATAATCATTTACGGGTTCGCGGATTGTTCGGTAACTAGCAACATGGGTATTAGACTTGACTTTATTTTTCTTTTAAAACCAATTAAATAAATAATCCCATGCCTTATCCATACCCTTTATTCACCCGAAGCCTATCGTTATAACCCCGAATAAAAGCCCTCTTTAGATGTTTACACTTGGTGCTTACGCCACGTCGGTGGAGTTTTGTTTCTTGTACAAGCTTATGATAATATTTAGATCATGACTGAGCAATATGAGTGTACTATTCCTTAATACTATCCATCACTAAATGAATTGAGTGTTGAGTGAATTATACATCTGTTCCTTTTCGTGATGTGCTTAGCCATGTTATCAAGCAAGAGAATCCATGAGGTATTGTCAAACATCTCGATTTTTCACCTTTAAGCTAAAAACGATGAATCTTATCTTGTACTTGTACTTGTAGATTTGCATCACATTTTTCTAATCATATTTCATGCACCATGTGGGATTTATTTTTCTTAATTTCTAGATTTTCTTGAGGGCAAGCAAAACCTTAAGTGTGGGGGAGTTTGCGCTCATTTTTCGCTTATTTTTATATTTGTTCTTGATAAAAAAAAGTAAAAAATATAAAAAAACCAAAAATATTTTCAAATTTTTAATATATTTCTTTTCGTTTTGTCATTTAGGTATGTAGTTTAATTTTTCTTTTCTTAGATTTGCTTGAGGGCAAGCAAAGTTTAAGTGTGGGGGAATTTGATAACGCTCAAATTGTGCATGTTTTTAGTAGCGTTATCCGTGCTTTTATGTATGTTATTTGGCTATAATCATATGATTTTGTTACTTAATCGTATCAAAGTGTGTTTGCTAGTTCATTTGTAGCCAAGTACAGGAAAGTGGAGAAAAAGACGGAAAAAGAAGTAAAATATGAAGATTTCTCCATGTATGAAGAATTCCCGACAAAAGAAAGACTTGCGGAGTATATTCGAGAAGATAAAGTCATCAAGTTAGTGGTCCAAAGACTCAAGAATAAAGTTTAAGAAGGAAAATGAGAAAGAAATGAAGAAAAGAAGCTTAAATGAAGATATATTGGAAGACTCGTTGTTCCCGACACACCTTCACCATTTTGCCCATAACTTTTGCATACGGACTCCATTTGACCCCCGGTTCGCGGCCACGGAAAGCTAAGAGAAAGATCTACAACTTTGGTGCTTGTCACTTTCTGTCAAAAGGCTCCAAACGTTCGGTCGAGCCCCGCAACCGGATCCGGTTGGAGAATGGTCAAGAAAACCAACCGAAACGGTTGGAGCTTAACCGATTCGGTTGGAGGGCCTGTTTCAGCCATTTCTTCATCACTAAGACTCCAAATTTGTTCCAAACGATTCTAGGTCCTTCCTACATGTATTCTAGGTCCTTCTAAGCTCCTTGGAGGCCAAGTTGAGCATTAAACACCCTAGGGCTTGAGAGTAGTATACATAGCACTCATTTGTGCTTGTTTTCATCATCCCACTATCCAACTAAATCCCAACTTGAGAGAACACCTCTCCTACCACCACTACTCTCTCTCAAAGCCTAAAATTCGTCTATAAGGTTCCAAGAAACTTTGGAGGTCCAAGAAGTCATATTTTGGAGGTCAAACCATCAAGAAGTCATCACCAATACTTGAGGCATCATTACTACATCATTTGTAATCTCATTGTAAGACCTTTAATCATGTTTTCTAATGTTCAAAGTTCTGAGTTTATGTTTATGTTTTCTATGAGTGGCTAGTTCCTTTATGCACTTGCTTAAATGATGTTGACTATCATATGATTAGTTCATGATTGTGTTAACATGTTTTAATTCAATTTCAAGTTGATTCTAAGATCCAATTGTGCTAAAGTTTCATAGTGGCATTTGTTAATCAAGTTTGACTAGTTGATAGTAATCGTAGAGGTCAAAAGAACTTATTATTATTCAACTAGTTATAATCATTTTGTCTATGGATGATTGTTTTTACCCATTATTCTTGGTTAAACAAAGAAACTTAAGTGTGGTGGTAATAAGAACGCTTTTTGATTATCAAGTTGGATTGATTGGAAACATCTAAAAGGTCGTAAGATTAGTTGTTTACAATCAGTTGTAACATTTTGTCCATAATCGGTTACCTTTTGTATTGACCATTTCTTAAGCAATTTGATGAAACAAGTGGATGTTTTTGTGTTTAAGTTTATGAAAGTAAACTTATGAAACTTGAATTGATCTTGAATTGATTGGTTAAACTTAATTCTTGTTTTTATGAACTAAAATCTTGACGAAGGTTTAACTTGTAAGAACAATAGATTAGTACACCAACTAATTATCATAACCAACATGTTAAGAAGAGGTTAACACAATCATACTAATCAAGGATAAGAAACTAGTTTAAGCAAGTGTAGTTTTAATCTTATTGAATTCGCTTAATCATTATTTTCGTGTTACTTGTTGCTTATATGGTATTTTGGGACATGACAACCATTTACCACTTTCGTGTTACTTGCTATTACATAGATTCTTCACAATTGAAAACACCCAAATCCTAGTGAACGACCTCGGCTTACCAACCAAAACTAACTACATACGAAAGGGTCATACTTGCCCGTGTGTTCTTAGCTTAATTCGGTAATCCTTGTTATAAATTTAAAACTAGTAGTCGCGAGACACATCACATACTGTGATAAATCTTTAGATATGTTTCCAGTTCCGCGTCTCTTAAGCTTCAATGCTCGTAATTTACCTGAAAGTGAAAAAACAATGGAAAACAAGCGTAAGTCCATATAAATGATATTAATAACGAGCATTATCGGGGGAAATTGACACTTAATATTTAGGACTATTTAATGTTATCAACATCCACCTTAGTATGGGCAGTGGCAAGCATAGGCCTACCTAAAATGACTGGTATTCTATTGTCTTCCGGAATGTCAAGAATCACAAAATCTACTTGAAAAAGGAATTTCTTAATCTTCACCAACACATTTTCAACGATGCCCAACGGCGATTGCATAGATCGATCAGCCATTTCAATTTTCATCTTGGCTGGCTTTAAGTTACCAATCCCCATACGCAAAAACATCGAACGAGGCATTATGCAAATACTTGCTCCAAGATCAGCTAGGGCATTACACATGTTTAGACTTCCGATAAAGCAAGGGAGAGTGAAACATCCTGGATCTTTTTCCTTATGCGGTAGCTCGTTCCTCAAAACCGCTGAACATCTTTCGTTGAGGTGAATTGTCTCATCAATACTTAATTCCTGCGCAATATCATTATGATTAGTTTTAATAAAATTATTGATAGGTAAGTTTACCGGTAAAGTTTGGTCCAGAAGAGACTGTCTTTCCATGCTGATTCGACGCTTAACTTTTTCCGAAAAGGTCAAAGGTTCTTCAAGGATAGTTTCTACAGTGTGGACAACTTCCTCCTCCCGAGCTGCTAGATACTCAGAGATAGCTTCTGAACATGAACTAACACTCTTCTCCAATCTCTTAATTCTTTCATCGTGAATTTTGAGAGAAAAGACTGTATTATCCACGAATGCCCTCATCAATTTTTCAATCCTATCATCTCATTCTCTTGATTCCCTGATGTGGTCAAGAATTTTTCTCTTAAGATCGCTCCCGGTTTTGGTCCCAAACACGCTCTTAACCCTCTCAACCCTACATGCTTCAGCTTCTCTTTCTAACCTTCGTTTCTCAAACATTTCCCCATAATTGTATTCTTGCTTTGTTATCGTCTTCATTACCTTATGATCGAAATTGTCTCTCGGTCCGTACCCTGTATCCATGTGCCACCTGTAGCAATGTTCAGAAATCCGATGAATACAATCCAGGGCCTGGTCAGGAGTCATGCTAGGAATAGGTGTCGGTGAATCGAGAAGTTCTCATGTTCGCGCATTAATCCCACGATAGAAGACGTAGACGATCTGGTGTTTGTTTAAATCATGGGTAGGGCATCGGTAGAGTAGCTCATTAAATCTTTCCCATGCTTGCTAAAGCGTTTTTTCTCCAACCTGAACGAATTGATAGATTTTTCCAAGAAGCTTGGCCATTTTTTAAGGAGGGCAAAATTGCAGGACGAATTATTTTCTAAGTTTATCCCATGCTCCTTTACAATCGTTAGGGAGTTTGTTATACCATCTTTTCTTGTCCCGAAAGAGTCATAGGGAAAATCCTTGCAGTGACTGAATAGCTAGGAGTACCTCTGACGTTGAAAAGAGAGGATAAGTGGAGAACTTCTTCTACGTGATCCTGAACGTCCTCATCTTCGTCTCCAGAAAACTTAAGCTCATGTAACTCTCGAATAATATGATCTGGAATAGAGTATTTTTCAGTGTGAGAATCCTGTGTGAAACTTCGTTGGCAGTTCTCATTTGGTCGCTCCAAATACTGCTCCATAGTTAGGTCATCGATATTATTTTCATTGATGACTTCCGGCTCTGCGTCAGACTGGTCTGATTCGTAAAATGAGAAGATGTTGTGAATAGGAACCGGAGAGTAAACTTTCCTTCTTCGAAATTGCTTCTCCGGATCGTCGAATGGAGTGGCCAAAAAAGGCCTCGAGATGCGAGTCTTATATCCTGACATAATAAGAAAGAAAATTAAAAACATACTTAATAACAAATCCTAAAATAGCTCCCCGGCAGCGGCGCCAAAAACTTGATGCAGGTTTTACTGACCAGGTCTTAATATTTATAGTGTCTCGTTATACCTATGGTCTACCCTAGTGCACTAACGGGCAGTGTATCCGGTCGTGTGTAGTGTAGTAATCGGTAAAGCCGAGGTCGTCCCAAGAGCTATGTGTGATGGATTATTACTAAGTCTAGTGTCACAGATTAATAAAGGTTTCGATAGGGTTTTAATTAATTAAACTACTAAAGCAGAATAAAATAAAGCAGATAAATGGTAAAGGGAAATCAATAGAGGAAAGTGGTGCTAACCTAGTTAATCCTAGCTAGTTATGTCTACGTCTACTTACTTCCAATTACTTCAGGTGGGGTCAAATTCGAGAGGACAACATTTGGTCAATTCTCCCTAACCTATCAGCAAAGATGCCACCACAGGAGAAGTCAGGCGCACCGTCATAAGTCCTGTTGTTCCTGGTCCCCTAAGCCGAGTTATTAAGTACCACTACATCCTAGATTTATAATAGTGAGTGCCCGGCCGTTAGGAACTTAGACACTCACCCCCTAATTCTTAAGTTCATCCAAACGATAGGTGATCAGTTGGTCAAATCTCACAAGTAGAAAGGGTCGTCAGTTGGTCATATCTTACCCTTCCCGTCTCAGTCCGCTCACCTAGGGTCAGTTGGTCATATCTCCTAGGCAATTGGCCTCTATCGCCATTCAAAACTACCGAACCAAGGGTGGTTACCAATAAACTATGCATGCATACACTTAGAAATAATTGTACGGAAGTAAAGTAAATGTAAACAAAACAATTAAGGAATCATAACTAGGCTAGCACCAAAAGGTGCTTAGCCGCTCATATTAATCATGCAAACCAATTCAATATTCAAAGGTACGAAATACATGAATTGAAAGTAAAAGAAATATAAAACGCTAATGCTTATCGTAGGGGAGTGATTTCTCCCTTGGAGATAGCTCCGTATGCTCCTCTAGACCTGCCTTGAGCTTTTTCCCACGTTCTCAGAGTGTTGTGTGTGGAATGGAATGAATAGAAATGCTGGAATTCGTGGGGTATTTATAGAACAGATCTGGGTTACGGCGTAACGAATATAGGAGTTACGCCGTAACCTTCAATTTCTTCGAATAATGCACTAGATCTGCTAGTTACGGCGTAACCTAAAGAGTGGTTACGCCGTAGTCTTCAATAAGCTCGGTTACGTCGTAATAGATGCAGTAATTACGGCGTAAGTATCAGCGGCGTGGAACCTCATTTGACCTAATGTAGTTACGTCGTAACCTTTGGGAAGAGTTACGCCATAACCTAATGATAAGTTGGTTTTCTGAGTCACGCAATAGTTACGGCGTAATGTGAAAGACGAGTTACGCCGCAACTTCTTCAAAATAGCATACTGTGATAAATCTTTAGATATTTCTCTAGTTCCGCGTCTCTTTAGCTCCAATGCTCGTAATTTATCTGAAAGTGGAAAACAATGGAAAACAAGCGTAAATCCATATAAATGATATAAATTACAAGCATTATCGGGGGAAATTGACACTTAATATTCAGGACTATTTGATGTTATCAAGGAACCCCGATTGACATAGAACCCTTGGACCAAAAACCACTTGAGAATGTAGGTTGGGATGCTTTTTGTCATGACCTCTCTCTTAGTTCTAAGTAAGTTCTTAGTTTTGATGAATCGGAGCCTCAACCAAAACCCTTACCCAATTTTCCGTCTTTCAATGTGAATCTAGGAATTGAATTAGGCCCCAATCCACCTATCAAAATAAATAGTTTGGGTAGTTGCGTGATAAAGGTAGTAGACTCTAAGCCATGTAGAGTGGAAGCTAATATAGGAGTAACCCATGACCTTACACACTTACATTACCCATCCATGGTTGATAACAAGAAACATTATGGGTTTAAACCAGGTTTATTAGGTCAAGATGGATCCTTAACTAAGAATCTCTTGAAGTTGATAGAAGATGATCCATTTCTAGGAGAAAGACTTGATTCACCCGCTACACCAATAGAGTTAGGTAAGGTTACAATGAAAGAAGTACACCCCTTTGAGCATATAAATCACCCATCACCCTCTCCTCACGTGGCAAATTTCCACCCTAAGGGTGTGTATCGCTACTATCACTCACACTTAAGCTTAAGTGTAGGGAAAACTTCCTCTTTATCCGTTAAATAAGGGTAGAGTCAAGCTCGTGACTCGAACAAAAACAAGCGCTTTTTAGGAGGCAACCGATGTTTATTTGTTTGAATGTTTGTTTTTAATTTTTTTGTGTGTTTATATATCTTTTTTATTATTGTTTATTCTCATGTTAGACTTTGTGAAAATGCTTTATTTTGTTTTTAACTTCGTCTTAATTGCATATAAAGGTATTTTACAAAAAGATAAGTGTAGGGAAGATCACATATGTTTTTAAGAACATGAACATGAGATTAACAATAATTGAAATTGTATATATATATATATATGTGTGTGTGTGTGTGTGTGTGTGTGTTTGTTAGAGTCAAATGCTTGTATCGAGTCATAATGGATGTTTTGCAGGATTTTTTCCAGGTTTTAATGAGGTAATTTTTCCAGAAACGTACCCAGACCCTTTCTGTCATGACAACCTGACGACGTCAGGATTAAAACCCGACGGCGTCAGGAAATGTGGAAACAGATTCTCAATTTCGTTTTCTGTCTAACTTGTGATTTTTGAAAACTTCCAATCCTTAATTTTCTAGAAAAACTACAAACATCCATTCCACAAGCATTATATCTTATTTGCTTTGTTTCTAAGTCTAGAATTACATCTTGTTGTGATTTTTCTTTGTTCAGTTTGATGCTTTGGGTTGTCATTTTCTTATGAGTGTGCAGGTTATTTTACACAACTTCACACATATCCTACCGAGCTAATCAGGGGAGTACTAGTTTCTTTTCCTTACTTACTAATAAGGATTTAAAACATACACTTTTAAGGGTCATTTAAGCCCTTAATTGCCCACTTTTATATCTGTTACTACTTAATTTCGTTCCTTTTCACTTTTTAGGTCTCTTGAAGGCAAAATGCTGGAATGATGCTTATTTGGACGAAAAGGCGTGAATATGTGAAGAAAATGGCTAAAGTCAAGATCAAGAAACTCAAGCTACTGGAAGTGCACCCGACGGCGTCACAAACAAAGGGCGACGCCGTCCCTGTTTTTATAACGGCTAAGGAGTGAAATTTCTATTTTACACCTGACGGCGTCATGCTTTGAAGAGTAGGGCATCACGAAGATTTTTCCCTCAGACAGCTTCGATCCAGATTCAGACGACGTCAGAAGCTGAAGCTGACGGCGTCACAACCACAACGTGACGCCGTCCCAAAGTTGACTTAGCCAAGATGAAACCCTAATGGCGATGATCTGACGGCATCACAATTAAAAGGTGACGCCGTCGCAGTTGAAACTCTATATATAGAATTCGATTTTCAGACTTTTAAAGAGGTAGACTTGTGGAGTAAAAACCTAAAATGATTATAGTCCGTCTTGGACAGTATTTTAGGGTTCTAATACCCTATTTTATATAGAGATAAGTTATTTATTCCCTTGATTTCATTGTGTCTTCAATTGAATGTGTGTATGCTTGCATGTTTAACATGTACGGCTAATTTACTTGTGTGTTTGCTTAGATCTATGAAACCTAGCTATTAAATATTGATTGGTTGTCTCTTATCTTAATTGTAATTGGCTTAGGAGTGTTTAGAGCCATCGTTGTGTTTTTAATGCTTGATTAATCTTTGTGAACATTAGTTTATAATTACTAGTGGAATTTTAGGCTAAAAATCCAAAGAAAACCGTAGTGTTAAGTTTATGAATCCTAGAGATTTCGTAGTCATTAACCTTAGGTAGCTTCAAAGAGTTAGGGATAAAAGCACACCCTACCACCTTAGAAAACACAACGCGTTAAGAATAAGGACGTGACAATTCAACCATTAATAAAAGATAACTAGGGAGTAATAGTATCTAGGTAGACACATCTTTAATCATCATACGAGCACACTTCAATAGACATAGACTACCCCTTAGCTTAGATAATTAGATAGTAGAGTAATCGGTAGAAGTACCACCCCCCAAATCCAAACCCCGAGATCGTACCTTTTATTTTCTAAAAAAACTTAAAAAGATAAAAAATAATCTTCCTCAACCCCAACCTTACCGTAGTAATTTCTCACTAGCATTCCTATTCTCCTAGAGAACGATATAAATCTGAGGCTTACCCTAATACTACACTACAACGATTAGGTTCACTGCCTAGGTGGTTGAAAAAATTGCTCGAAGAAAAGGAAGTTTCCTTTAACCCTGAACGCGCGTTGTATGCGTATCAAGTTTTTGGCGCCGCTGCCGCTACCGGGGAATAGAATAGATAGTTAGGAGTCTATCTCATTTAGGTTCCCTTGCTTGATTCCTATCAAGTGAGATTTTTTATCAATTTTAGCTTCCTCATAGTCTATCCCTCTTCTTCGTGACCTTTGTTAGTAACCCCATCACTTTTCATCATGGAAGGTGATAACCCGCCAAACAACAACCTACCATCAAACAAATACCCACCACTTGATCCAACCTTTGCCAACCAACTTCGAGCTCATATTGTTAGTGAAATTGGTGAGCTTAAGAAATTGAATAGGATAATTGAAAGTGCCTTGAGGAAGCCCTTAAGGAATCTGCTAGTACTTTAGATAGTGATTCGACCTCAAGCGATTCGGAGGATGAATTAGAAGAAGGAGATTATAAAGTGTTAGAAATTATGGAGGGTAGTAAGGAGGAGGAGGAACTTAGGGAGTATTTCGATTCATACCCTAACGGGGAGGAAACCGCCTATCACTATAACGTAGTTAACTTCCCGCGACCACCTTTCGAGCCTCGCATAAAAAGTGGTGACCCTTAAAACATTAAGATACCGTGCATGATTGGGTACTCATATAGGGATCACACTTACATAGACTATACGGCACCCATGAACATAATGTCTATGCTCTATTACAATTGGATCATGAGCGAAAAGTTAGGACCTATGAGGGACCCCTTTCACCCTAGGAAAGTGAGTAACTATGTTGGGAGGGTTAAAGGATTGCATGTCTTAGTAGGTAACTTCACATATAGGTGTGATTTCATGATCTTGGAAAATGTTAAGGGCGTCATTGTTGGGTTTTTAGGAGATGTGATACTTGGGAGACCATTTACTGAGGAATCTAATATGGTTTATGATCAAGAGGAAGGAATAGCCAAGTTCTCACATGGGACCGAGTGTGTTAAATATATAATGCCCTACAAAAATAAGAAGTTTGAGGGTATTGATGATCTAGATGTAGACAATATTCCGGCCTTTGAAATAGATTGGGAGAACAAGGTTTACTACACCGCTTGTCTAGAGTTAGGCCCTGAATATATTCGTGATGAGAGAAGAGTTAAGGAAATCGAATGGGCTTCTAAAATAAGGGGAACGTAGGGGCACGACTTCGAGTCTAGCTACAAGACTCATAAATAAAGAAAAACGCTTCGTGGGAGGCAACCCATGCTTAATTGTTTGCTTGTTTGTGTGTCATATCTTTTCATTGATTGTTTATTCTCATGTTTGAATTTGTAAAAATGCTTTATTTTGTCTTTAACCTCGTCTTAATTGCATATAAAGGTATTTTACAAAAGGGATAAGTGTAGAGAAGATTACACACGTTTTTAAAAGAACGTGAACATGAGAATTACAATTCTTGAAAAAGATATATATATATATATATGTGTGTGTGTGTGTGTGTGTCTTTGTTAGAGTCAAATTCTTGTATCTAGTCATAATGGATATTTTGCAGGAATTTTTCCAGATTTTAAAGATGTAATTTTTCCAGAAAAACGCAGCAGACCAGTTTCTGTCAGGATAACCTGACGACGTCAGGATTGCACCCTGACGGCGTCAGGAGGAGCAGAAACAGCTTATCTAACTTTCTCTCGTTTTCTGTATTACTTACAAATTTTTGGAATTTCTCAGGTCTTAATTTTCCAGAAAACTTGTAAACATCCATTGCACAAGCATTATATCCTAGTTTAGTAGAGTCATATATAGTTTTACCGCCGATTTTACGCGAATGTTTCGTCTGTTTTCTTAAAGTGTGCAGGTTTTATTTATCAAGAAGAAGAAACACAAGATTGGATGAGCTTTTCGCGCATACATTCTTCTTGGAGAAGAATTTAACCACTACTTCACACGGATCCTACCGAGCTAATCAGGGGAGTATTAGTTTCTTTCTCTTTTAATTACCTTCCGTTATCATAAGTTTGATACTTTCGGGGAACATTGGGGACAATGTTCAGTTTAAGTGTAGGGAGGGAGAATAAAACAGGAACTTTGAAACTATGCTTATCCTTGACTATTTGTCTTGTCCTATTTCATTTGTGTGATAAACCATGAGAAATATCGGTTAGGGTAATTTTAGCACCAAATTTAAAATTCTTCATGACTTGTAGGAGTGGGTCTTTAGTCTTAATAAAGCGTCTCATGGATAGGAAGTTATATAACTAGCACAAAAACCCTTTACCACTCAAATTCCACCCAAAAAATGTGAGGTTCGCCCCTAGATTTGTAGGAATTAAAGCATTCACCTTTAACGCTTCGAGAGTATACCGGTAGTATAATAGATTCTAGAACTTGTTTTGTGATGCATCCCGAGATCGCTAGTGAGACTACACTTGTGTAGTTAGTAATAACTAAATGATAAGAGGCATTAGGATAACCCTTGTTTGATACTTGTATTATAATTACTTCTTCCACATCGGTTGAGTAATTACCCTACACCCTTGAATTGTACTCATCTTTAGTACACGATACCCCTAGTTAACCCCTCAGAGCCTATCCTTTTCGCGGTTCTCGTGATGTTTCGTTTTTACAGAATATCAATTAAGAGCATTGTTTACAATCCACCCCCAAATGTACACCCAAATCGCCTTAGCCTACCTTGTATGCACTCATTTTTAGTGCATTATTGTTATCATACTAAAACCTTAGTTCAATTATCTAGTTACTTGCATAAGTTGCTAAGTCGAGTCATATCCTTTATATACAGTTTTGGGATGATTCGGACTCATGGGTAAAGTTAAATTTTATGGAGTGACGGGAAAGAACGTTAAATTCAAATTCCCTTTATCTACATAATAATGTACTCCAAGTGTTTTGATCTTTTCAATTCGGGTCAAATTAGTGTTAGAGTAATAAAAACTCAAGTGTAGGGATGTGCCTATAAATCCCTTATATTTTGATGTTATTGTAAAGGATGGTAGAGTAAAAGTGTATGAAAAAAAAATGAAAAAGTGAAAGAAAAAACATACGGGCTACCATCCTACATCTATCTTTATATTTATGTTTGTTTGTTTCAAAGTATCTAGAGTTTAGAGAGTCGAGTCTTGGCTTAGCAACGCCATTCTTCTCATGCTTGTAACATAAACATTTTTGACTTGTCACCACTAAATCGCCTATCCAACCAAACCCTTTGCTTCCCTACCGTAAGCCTAACGTTACAACCCTTTAAAAGACCTCTTTGATAGTTTTTCCTAGGTGCTTACACCAAAGCAGTGGAGATTTGATCTAGTCTCAAGCCTATGGTAATCTATGTACTATGACCGGTTAATGAGTGTTTATCTTCCATTTCCATTTGATATATTTCATATACACCTGAGAGATGAGAGTACCCAAACACCACTTGTGAGGTGCTAGTATATAATTTCCGTGCTTGTTATGACTTTCATGGGGCTTATACTTGTTGTGAATTATGTTAAACCATTGCTTTATGCCCCCTAACTTATAAATTGATTTTGTTAAAAGCACATTTGCTTGAGGACAAGTAAATACCAAGTGTAGCAATATTTGATAAGGATTTAAAACGTACACTTTTAAGGGGTCATTTAAGCCCTTAATTGCCCACTTTTATATCTGTTACTGCTTAATTTCGTTCCTTTTCACTTTTTAGGTCTCTTGAAGGCAAAATCCTGGAATGATGCTTATTTGGACGAAAAGGCGTAAATATGTGAAGAAAGTGGCTAAAGTCAAGATCATGACACTCAAGCTGCTGGAAGTGCACCCGACGGCGTCACAAACAAAGGGTGACGCCATCCCTGTTTTTGTAACGGCTCTGGAGTGAAATTGCTATTTTACACCTGACGGCGTCAGGCTTTTAAGAGTAGGACGTCACGAAGATTTTTCCCCCAGACGGCCTAGATCCAGATTCAGACGACGTCAGGAGCTGAAGCTGACGGTGTCACAACCACAACGTAACGCCGTCCCAAAGTTGACTTGGCCAAGACGAAACCCTAACGGCGGCGATCTGACGGCGTCACAATTAAAAGGTGACTCCGTCGCAATTGTAACTCTATATACAAAATTCGATTTTCAGACTTTTAAAGAGATAGACTTGTGGAGTAAAAATCTAAAACGATTATAGTCCGTCTTGGACAGTATTTTAGGGTTCCAATACCCTATTTTACATGGAGATAAGTTATTTATTCCCTTGATTTCATTATGTCTTCAATTAAATGTGTGTATGCTTGCATGTTTAACATGTCCGGCTAATTTACTTGTATGTTTGCTTAGATCTATGAAACCTAGTTATTAAATATTGATTGGTTGTCTATTATCTTAATTGTAATTGGCTTAAGAGTGTTTAGAGCCATCGTTGTGTTTTTAATGCTTGATTAATCTTTGTGAACATTAGTTTATAATTACTAGTGGAATTGTAGGCTAAAAATCCAAAGAAAACCTTAGTGTTAAGTTTATGAATCCTAGAGATTTCGTAGTCATTAACCTTAGGTAGCTTCAAAGAGTTAGGGATAAAAGCACACCCTACGACCTTAGAAAACACAACGCATTAAGAATAAGGATTCAACCATTAATAAAATATAACTAGGGAGTAATAGTATCTAGGTAGACACATCTTTAATCATCATACGAGCACACTTCAATAGACATAGACTACCCCTTAGCTTAGATAATTAGATAGTAGAGTAATCGGTAGAAGTACCACCCCCCAAATCCAAACCCCGAGATCGTACCTTTTATTTTCTAAAAAAACATAAAAAGATAAAAAATAATCTTCCTCAACCCAACCTTAGCGCAGTAATTTCTCACTAGTATTCCTATTCCCCTAGAGAACGATATCAATCCCGAGGCTTACCCTAATACTACACTACAACGATTAGGTTCACTGCCTAGGTGGTTGAAAAACTTGCTCGAAGAAAAGGAAGTTTCCTTTGACCTCGAACGCGCGTTGTACGAGTATCACTTACTTTCCTTTATCATAACTTTGATGCTTTCGGAGAACATTGGGGACAATGTTCAGTTTAAGTGTAGGGAGGGAGAATAAAATGGGAACTTAGAAACTATTCACTCACTTGATCATTTGTCTTGTCCTTGGTAATTTGTGTAATAAACTATGAGAAATATTCGTTAGGGCACTTTTTGCACCAAATTTTAAATTTTTTTATGACATTTACAAGCTAAACTTTAGTCTTAATAAAGCGTCTCATGGATAGGAATTATATGACTAGCACAAAAACCGTTTACCACTCAAATTCCACCCCAAAAATGTGAGGTTGGCCCCTAGATCTTTAGGAATAAAAGCATTCACCTTTAATGCTTAGAGAGTGTACCGGTAGTATAATAGATTCTAGAACTTGTTTTGTGATGCATTCCAAGATCGCTAGTGAGACTACACTTGTGTAGTTAGGAGTAACTAAGTGATAAGAGGCATTAGGATAACCCTTGTTTGAAACCTGTATTATAATTACATCTTCCACATTGGTTGAGTAATTACCCCACCCCCTTGCGATGTACTCATCTTTAGTACACGATATCCCTAATTAACCCCTCAAAGCCTATCCTTTTCGCGGTTCTCGTGATATTTTAGTTTTCCGGAATATCAGTGAAGAGCATTGTTTACAATCCACCCCCAAATGTACACCCAAATCGCCTTAGCCTACCTTGTATGCACTCATCTTTAGTGCATTATTGTTATCATTACTAAACACTTAGTTCAAATATCTAGTTACTTGCATGGTTGCTAAGTCGAGTCATATATTTTATACACAGTTTTGGGACGATTATGACTCATGGGTAAAAAGTAATATTTTATGGAGTAACGGGAAAGAACGATAAATTCAAATTCCCTTTGTCTACGTAATTAAATACTCCGAGTGTTTTGATCTTTTCAAATCAGGTCGATTAGTGTTAGAGAAATAAAAACTCAAGTGTAGGGATGCTCCTATAAATCCCTTATATTTTGATGTTATCGTAGAGGATGGTAGAGTAAAAAGGTATGAAAAAAAATCGAAAAAAGAGAAAAAAAGTGTTTAAAAAAAAATGAAAAATGAAGAAAAAAACATACGGGTTACCATCCTACATCTATCTTTATGTTTATGTCTTTAAATTTATGTTTGTTTTGTTGCAAGTTATCTAGAGTTAGTGAGTCGAGTCTTGGCTTAGCAACGCCACGCTTTTCATGCTTGTAACATAAGATTTTTGACTTGCCACCACTAAATATCCCCTATCCAACAAAACCCTTTGTTTCCCTACCGTAAGCCTAACGTTACAACCCTTGTAAAGACCTCTTAGATAGTTGTTCCTAGGTGCTTACGCCAAACCGGTGGAGGTTTGATCTAGTCTCAAGCTTATGGTAATCTATGTACTATGCCAGGTAATGAGTGTTTATCTTCCATTTCCATTCATATTATATTTCATATAAACCTGAGAGATGAGAGAATCCAAACACCACTTGTGAGGTGCTAGTATATACTTTCCGTGCTTGTTATTACTATTGTGGTACTTACTTGTTATGAACTATTTTAAACCAATGCTTCATGCCCCCTAACTTATAAATTTATTGGTCAAAAGCACATTTACTTGGCGACAAGCAAATACCAAGTGTTGCGATATTTGATAAGGATTTAAAACGTACGCTTTTAGGGGTCATTTAAGCCCTATTTCGACACATTTTATATCCGTTACTGCTTAATTTCGTTCCTTTTTACTTTTTAGGTCTTTTGGAAGCAAAATGCTGGAATAAAGCACATTTGGACGAAAAGGAGCAAATACATGAAGAAAATGGCAAAGTCAAGATCAAAGCCACTCAAGACTGATCAACAGTACCTGACGGCGTCCCATCCAAAGAGCGACGTCGTCCCTGATTTAGGAAAACCAATTATGAGAAGTGTATAGTATTTGGGTAACTCAAACGTATTAGGTTTGAGCACCGAGATCGTTCCGAACGAGGGTTGAATGGAATCTTCAACTCACGTCGCGATTATCGGGATTTGAATGTGTAAAAAGAGATATTTGGGATTTCTACACTATGGGGCAAGGGAAAGTAAAGGGAAGCATATAAAAGTACTTAATCTATAATGCAAATGGCTAATTACGCAAATTAAATCTAAAACGTAAAATACGAATTAAATGAAACGTGAATTAAATGCAAATAAGTCTAAACTAATTCCTAAAAATAATCTAAAATTATTCAAAAATAGAAAATGAAATTTAAAAGTTATCTAAGATTTAAAAATATTTTTTTTTTTTGGTTTTTCTTGATTTATTTAGAATTAAAAACTAATTTTGAACTTTTAAAATAGAATTAAAATGCTAAAAATTATGAAAACATGCAAGAAAATTACAAAACTATTTTCAAAAATCAAAATTAACTAAAAAGAATTTTCAAAACTGGAATTACATTTTTTTGACTTTTTCTCTAATTATTATGAATTAAAAACTATTTACAACTAATTAAATTCCTAGAAAATACTATTTTAACTAAGAAAATTATGGAAAAATATTTTTTGTGTCTTTTTGAATATTCTTAACCTAATAAAATTGAAATTACATTTTTCTGAACATTTTCTGAATTATTTGCATTAAATGTTATTTAAAAAGGCTTAAAAATGAAATTTAATACAGAAAAATGGCAAATGAGCAGGGAAAAATATGAAAAATTCCAAAAAAGTCTAAAATAATACTGAGAAGCTAGGAAAAATAACAGAAAAAACTTATGAGCAAAGGAGATATGATTTGGGCAAGCAGCTGATATGGAAAGCAATGAGAAATTAAGCTAAAGGCCACTAAAAGCTACCATAAGCTCCAATAAGCTAAAACAGACTTAGAATAACTAAATGCAACCTAACTAAGTGAAATCTAATAAGCACTTTCTAAAAGCGTTTGAGCACAAATTCTATCTTAAAACTACATAAGCCAAACAGCCCTATAACAGCAACTTCTAGCACTAATCTAAGTGTCTTAGAAAATTCCTAAAATAAAACTAAAATTACCATGCAGAAGACAACCAGCCAGAGCTCTTAATTCCAAATTTTCAGATCAAAAGGATATAATAAAGAAATTAAAAATCAAAAATAGAAGCTACTTGGGAGAGGGGTTAACTGATGTAGCAGCTTAACAAGTGAATAAGCCTAGTTGCAGTCCTAATAGGCTTCTCCAACAAGCTCCTATGGTTATATATGATCTTAAAACTATAACCTATGACTACTAACTACTTAAGGATGCTAAGGTGCAATAATAAGCTCAAGTCCAAATAACAGTTAACATACCTAAAACAGATGGACATATTATAGGTGCAGGGGAACAAAACTCCAAACCATCCAATTCAAGCTACTGAAAACCTAAGCTAGAGATTTTTGTGAATTTTTTCCTTTTGAGGAAAGTAAGTTTAGCTACTGAAAATGCATTTTTTAATTTTTACAGATTTTTATCTCAACAGAAAATGACTAAAACAAGATGACTAAAACTTGAGAAAAGAACATGTTTAAGAAATTTGGACAGAGATAAGCCTTAACAGTAAATGACTCATATCATGATTTAAACTTGCAAAAACTGAAACTATGATAGAAATAGCCTTAAAACATGTTTCTAAAACTAGTTTACTTAAATCTAACTCATTAAAACTATTTAATCTATAAAATCCAAGTAAAACCAAACACTCCTTTATGGTAACCAAACGCAGATTAACCTATGAAAACTGATGGATTTGGACAGGAACTGAATTGAAACTTACAATCTAACACTAAACTCAATCATATAACAATTTAAACCCAGAAATTACACCTCAACTGATTTTGACTTTTAAACTTGACCAAATTTGACTTTCATTGACTTTTCTCAAAACTCAAAATTGTTAACAAGTAAAACAGAAATAAGCTCACCTAAACCTTGACAAGCTTATATGATTGATCTTAGAATTTAGAAATATAATCCAGTAACAGTACCAATAACAGATTGAAAAGCTTTGAATTAAATTGAGCAAGAACTTAAATCACAACATGAAACTTCATTAACTGAAAAGTAAAATTACAATTTAACTAATGACTAATTAATCTACTGAAAAACATTTAAAATAACAGAAAGTGAATTGGCAACATTCTTCTAAAAACATGAAAAATGGACAAGCTATCTATGTGACTGATTGGGGCTTATATAGCTAAGCTGAGGATGCCAGGAAGCTTCTGGTTTCTTGAATATCATCCCTTGATCTCTCTATCTCGTCATTTCTTCTATTCACAGCCGTTAGATCATATGGATGATGTGGCTTGGCCAAAGAGAAGGCCTCTCTTGTCCACAGTGGCGTAGCCATGTGGGGTGTAGGGTGGGCCATGGCCAACCTATAAACCACAAACAATTTGTATGGATTTTAAAGATATGTCTATTTTAACTATTCGATCCATAAAAAATAGGTCAAGGCCCATAGCAAATATTTTCCAATCTTAGTTCACACTTCTTTTTTTACATTGATGGTGCTTGTAAATGTCTAAGAATTCACTATTACCGTCAAAATTTATTCAATTTTGATTTTTTTATACTTGTTAGTATATCGAAAAATTATTTGGCCCACCCAAAAGCAAAATCTTGGCTACGCCCCTGCTTGTCCACCTTGGCAATCCAAGGCTGTTTTACCTCTGACATGTCAGACAAGCTTCTAGAAACATACTTAAGTGTGGGTAAATGAGGTGAGAAATCAGGGTAAAAGGGTAGAAGAAAGTGGAACAGTAACTGGGGTTTTTTATCTTTTAGGCGCGCTTGAGGATTGCGGTATTTATTTATTTCATTTGACTGTTTTGACCAAAGTTAAACGGGTGGGGAATTTGGTTGGGTTGACCGGGTTATAAGATGTTTGACCTGGGTAGTATAGTAAAAACGGGTAGAGGATTGGGCTTGTGGTGTTAATGGGGTAAAGGGTTATGGTTTTGGACTTAGGCTTAGTAACACAAATTAATCATAAGTGTAATTTTGGGAAATGGTAAGGTTGTAAAATGAAAATGGTATAAAGGGTAAAAATAGTGTGGTGCGGGTGTTTTGTGTAAACTTGGTAAAGTGAAGGGTGAAAAGTGACATAATGGTAAAGTTGAGGAGTTTTTGTGTAAAATTGGTAAAGTGAAGGGTTTGATGTGAAATCTCCCAATCATGATCCATAACTCCGTATTTTGCACTTTTGATCATCCAAATCCCATAAAACTGCATCCCGACATCGGCTTTTGCTTTCTTCTCTTTCTCGTGCTCGGTTTTCTTTGATTTTGGCTTTCTTTTGTCTGTTTTTTCATATCCCTACCTCCACATGCATAAACTCAAGAAACACGCAAATATTAGGCATAAATGGCTCTTTCTTGGTTATTTTGGGTCTATTTTGATATAGAAAAGGTATGTGTTTTCACACATACCAGTCCCACTATGACGACTTGATCAAAACATGCACGCGACGGCTCAGTGGAAATTCTGGTCACATAACCTGACGGCGTCACACTTTAATTAGGGAGGGCGTCACTCACAGTTTTCACTCCAGACGGCCCAGATCTAAAATCAAGACGACGTCCCAACTGAAGACCGACGGCGTCACAACTCTAAGCTGACGCCGTCCCATTGATGACTTGGCCCAGACAAAACCCTAATGACGGCGAGCTGACGACGTCCGATGCAAAAGGTGACGCCGTTTCGATTGTAAATCTATATTTAGAATTCAATTTTTCTGTATTTTGGGAGGTAGATTTTTGGAGAAAAAACCCTAATTTGTTTGTAGTCCGATTTGGACAGCATCTTAGGGTCCCATACCCTATTTTACACATCGAGATAAGTTTATTAATCCAAATTATCATTATGTCTATCTCATATTTGATTGATTGTGTGTATGGTTGTGATTGTACAATAATTCGTACGACCAGGCCTTCGATGGTGATCGAAGGGTATGAGGGGTGATATGCTTGCGCCAAACTTGTAGTCAATCTGCAATAAGAAATAGTAGACACTTCGTTAAGTGATTGCGCAGGGGTTGGGCCCTGCGAACCACCTCCGGCATGAGAGTAAGTATGTGATATGTGTTGTAAGTAATATAGAGTATGTGAAATACTGTGTTGAGTAAACATACCATTGAAATGACTCGTCCAACCTATTTATAGATAGAGAAATAAGCTTGGAGAGTGTTTGCACACGTTTCGGAGATCATGGGGGCGTCCCATGATTTGTGGTAACCGCTAGGGCTTCATCCCCACTCTCTCTGTCTTGGCGGGGAAGCTAAGGAGATAGTGGGAACGTGGGGGAAGACCAAGTCAATATTCTCCTTTGTCTTAGTGTCTTCAAGAGAAGACCCCGAAGGGCATCGGCCTTCGACTGGCGAATTCCCAACTGGTAACCATATCAATGATGAATGATTTTACGCCACCAATGACTTAGGAAGAAAGACTTGGGCCTTCGTAATGCAAATTCAACTGAGGTCGAAAGGGAGTCCTGGAGGGTACGTCATCAAGCCCCCCAGTCGAAAGTGATATGTACGAACGAGAAATATTGCTTACGACTCAAAAATATATACTAAACCTCTCCTCCGTCACAAAATTGAACGAAAATGAAAAGTCAGATATATGTTGACCGCGTAATTAATGTTTGGTACTTTTCCTAACCACCCCTATCTCGGTAAATTCAAACGTCCCTTCAAAGTTTAAAAAGGATTTGAAATCCGGAAGTTAGGTGATCTCTCAGGACACGTGTAGGGCTAGGATGTTAGATGCAAGAGGGTATATAAAATCAAAATAGTAAAACCCTAACACATTTTTTATCCCTCGCCCAAAATTTACACCTACTAAGCTGTCTTCCGAGCAAGCTTTCGAACAAAAAAGGTAAAGTATTCCTTCATATCACTACGTTTTCAGTACTTTTTTGTTGATTAAAAGTTCCATGGCTACCAATAATAAGTTTGTAATCAGGCAACAAGGTTATACCTTAACCAGGGAAGAGCTTAAAGCCTTCCTTACTGATTATCCCATTCTCAAGCAATATAAGATCATGTTACCCAGCAAACGCCAAGGTATTTATGATGCTCCCAAGAATTATGTAGGCTTGTATACACATGCATTCACCACCTCCAATCTAAGTATACCTTTGCATCCCCTAATTTTAGAACTCCTTCAATACTATGAAGTACACATATCTAGGTTTAACCCGTTTGGCCTAGCCAAGCTCACAACATACATTGTCATGTGTAAAGCGTATGGGTACGAACCGTCTTTGACTGTGCTTAGAGGGTTTGTGAATCTTTACCCAGGAGGAGACTGGCTGACATTGGCTAAAAGGGGTGAAAGGGATGTGCCCATTCTGATTGAGAAGCCTTTTACAAATATCAGAAACTGGAAAGGAAAATTCTTTTACATTCAAGATACCATTGTACCTCCACAATACCTTACATTGCTAAACCCAGAGTTTCAGTTTGATGAGAAGAGATTTAATGATCCCCTTCCATATACTGTGAGGAGGAATCCCCTGTATCAACGCCTAGCTCGCCATCCAGTTGATTTCCAGACCTTTCCAGAGCCAATATTGTTTATGGCTGGCCTTGCTTAAAGTTGGGAGGGGTCTCCGTTACATCCTGAAATTATTTGTTGTAGAGAAAGTATGTAAATTTTCAATTAAAATAAGATATAGGAACTTATCTTTCTGATATTTATCTGTTTCCTTCCTTTTTGCAGAAATGTCATTCCGAAATTTCGTTGTTGCTGGTGGTGCTAAGGAAGTCAGATTTATACCAAATGATCCCCAAGAAGTAAGCTACGGTGTAGGTTCTCCTTCAGTTTCTGTTAACAATAACGATGTTGATGCCCAACCAATTAAGCTTGTGTCATCTGCTCCTCCTACAAAAGAAAAGGAGCCTGTGGAGGTTGGAGATTAGTTAGTTGAGAATGTGGCGGACTCAGATGACCCTGCTTCGGAGGAACATCTGGCGATCGTAGGGTCTTCCGGTATAGCGGACAGGGTCCGAAGCAGGAAAGGTACAAGCTCGAAGGCTGCAAAGTCTGCATCAAAGAGGAAGTTTATCTTGCCCACTCCTCCTTCTCGAACTACCAGGTAGAAGAGTGCTCAGGGTAAGGCTGTGGTGTTTCCAGCCATCGAAGGACCCAACACTGATGACGCCGTCGCGATTGTAAATCTATATATAGAATTCGTTTTTTATGTATTTTGGGAGGTAGACTTTTGGAGAAAAAACCCTAATTCGTTTGTAGTCCGATTTGGACAGTATCTTAGGGTCCCATACCCTATTTTACACATCGAGAGAAATTTATTAATCCAAATTATCATTATGTCTATCTCATATTCGATTGATTGTGTGTATGCTTGCTTGTCTATCATGTCTAGCTAAATTACTTGTGTGTTTGCTTAGATCTATGAAACCTAGTTATTGATTATTGTTAGGTTGTTTCTTATCTTAAATGAAATTGGTTTAGGAGTGCAACTAGGCATCTTCATTGTATTTAATGCTTGAGTATGCTTTATGATGATATGGTCTATGGATGAAATAGCTTAGGCTTGCCGACTTCGTAGGTCATATACGAGAGATAACCTCAAAGAACTAGGGACCACGCATATCTACGACCTTTAGGAATACAACGCGTTAAGATAGGATGTGACAACTCAACCGACCAATAAAAGATAACTAGGGAGTAATAGTATCTAGGTGAACACATCTTTAATCATCATACGAGCACACCTCAATTAGACATAAGCTACCCGTAGTAATTAGATAATTAGAGAATTAGTTAAAGTAGAGTAATCAGTAGAAGTATCACCCTCAAACCAATTGCCCCGAGATTTTACGTTAGCTTTCTAAAAAACTAAAAAAAAGATAAAAAAGAATCATCCTCAACCCCACCTTCTCGTCATATATTTCTTACTAGCATTCCTATTCCCCTAGAGAACGATATCAATCCCAGAGGCTTACCCCATACTACACTACAACGATTAGGTTCACTGCCTAGGCGGTTGAAAAACTTGCTCGAAAAAAGGAAGTTTCCTTTGACCCCGAACACGCCTTCAGCGCGCATGAGGCACCGCTTATGCAAAGCATAGGTCCGCCCCTTGTCAATAAAGGCCTGACTTGTAAGTATGGTGTATGACATCACATACTAGGTCATGTATCTGATTCTTAGTTGAAAAGTATGAAAGATTTGCCTGTAACTCTACCAAAATCTCAAAATGATGTATGTTTGTCGTGTCCCTTAGCTAAGTTTTCAAAAATGCCTTATGAGCTTAGTGATTCTCACAGTAGTGCAGTATTTGATCTTATTCATATTGATGTATGATGGGCCATATAAAGTACCTACAAATGGTAAATATAGGTATTTCTTAACAATTGTGGATGAATGTCGTAGAACTACTTGGACTTATTTGCTGGTACATAAGTCTGAGTCATTTATGCCTTTAAAGTCTTTTCTAAAATTTGTGTCCACTCAGTTTGACAAGAAAGTTAAGATAGTAAGGTTAGATAACGCATTGGAGTTTATTAAAGGGGAATGTGGTCCTTATCTGATAGAACAAGGAATTCAACATCAAACATCATGTCTAGATCGGCCTCAACAAAATTTTAGAGTAGAAAGGAAACATAGACACATTCTAGACACTACTAGAGATTTAAGGTTTCACTCTCGTTTACCCTTAAACTTTTGGGTGACTGTGTAACAACTACTACTTATTTGATAAATAGATTGCCATCTAGTGTTCTTAACAACTCTACTGCCACAGTATTGAGAATTATTTTTCCTTTATATTTGATGATCACCATGTGTGCTTATCCTTACTAAAAAAAGTTTTTTCTTAAAACTTAAAAACCTTAAACACGAGTACTGTTTAATCCTCACAGTACGTATTTAAAGCTTTAATTTCTATCTATTGTTTACTTTTCTGCATAAGAATCAACATTGTTGCCTTAAAACTATTTTTAAACCTCGTATCATATGCATGACAACTTCTGTAATAGATGCCATAAAAATATTTTTCAACATGGTTCTTACAAAAAAATTAAAAATTATGCATGACAGCATTCTTTGAATGTAATTTCTAAAAAAAAATATTTTTTTCTACTAATCTCAACATTAATTATTTCTAAAAAGATAATGAGAATTGATAACAGATTTTTTTCACAAAAGGATGTAGTATGCATTTATAGGAAGATAAGAATTTAAAAAAGAAGAGAGATAATTGATTAAGATGATTTTTATTGATGACAACTCATTTTGAGAAATATTCTTTGTGAACATTTGAGGATGTAGCATTTTCCTTCTAAAAATCCATCTACAAATTCTATTATATAAGACATTATATTCCTACTTCTTATTATTATTTTAATATAGATGATGAAAATAAATTTTCACATGTTAGAACCTTTTTTAGTTACATTTTGATTATTTTAGATTATATGTATAGGGAAAGGATCTAGCAAAAAGAAAAATTAAAATGAGAAGAATAAAAAGGATTTCTAGCCACACATTTCAAATAGGAGGGAGAATTTCAAGGGGAGATGCATCTATATTTGTAGATGTATGTGAAATTAGTGGTTGTGGTTTTTCTCATCATTCTCATTTTAATTTTTCTTCTCATATGATCCTAACTCATATGTATAGATAAACGTTACAAGAAATACTTGACCACAATATCACAACTATAACTATTAACCTTATAAATTCTTGTTGCAATATATGAATACTCGCTTAGCTTCCTGTTAGTTTTATAAGCTTTATCTCAACCACAAGGGGCTAAGTGTGCATACTTCAAAGTTAAAGGATTGAAGGAGTTCCCGCTTTTATTCTTCAAGGGTGCTAAATGGAACTTTAGAAGTCAAGGCTATATAAAGTTAAATCTCTCTCATTAGTCAATATATCTCTCATTCTGCTCTGTGTGTTTCTGAGCGTGTATCTCTCAGTTTTCTGGTTGTTATTGTGAGTTTAAGGGAAACCCTTTGTTGTCTTGTAATCTCCAGTTTCTTGTTCTTGTATTGTAAACATACTTGCTATTCTTAGCAATTGATTTCATTAATAAAAGAGTAAGCCAAGGGGAGGTTGGCTGGGTTCATTCTAAAATCAGGTTTTGTGTTTGAATCTGCTTTGGTTTATAAGTTTTTTACATGGTATCAGAGCCAGGTTGCTCTATACCAAAGCTTTAAAGTTTTTGAAAAAATTAGGGTTTCCTTAAAATTTGGGGGTTTTTGATCTATTGTATAGATCTGGTTGTTTTGAGGATAGTTCTTGTGGGTTTGTGTTTAGATCTTTCAGATCTGAAGAGTAATTTGATTTTCCAAAAATTAGGGTTTTCTAATTTTTAGGGGTTTTTCGATTCTGGTGGTTCTTGATTCAATTGATCTCAGATCTTGTAGTCTAGAGGTTCAATTGAGTGTCGGAGTATTGATTTCTTGAATATTGGTTCAATTAGGGTTTTCTGTATCAAACCCTAATTCAGGTTGTTTTTGTTTCTTGAGTTGTTTGATTAAGATTGGGGTTCTTGGTATTCTTGATTGTCTGTGTATGATATACATCATTTACCCTTACTCTTACTCATTTCTTGTTTCTTTATACTCTGTTTCAGGTTTGTTTTCCGTTGCATATTTGATACATTTAGATCTTCTTGATCTGGTTGGAAGCTTGCGTGGTTGTAACACCTTTCACGCTTATCTTTAGGTTTTTTTGTTAGGATTTTTTTATTAGGACTGTTGTGGAGGTTGAGTAGATCAAGGAATTTGTTTGATTGATGTTGGTTGTAGTTATTAGTGGTTATCGGTGTTTGAGGAGATATAAGGTGTTTGTGCCATTGTTTTTTGTTTTCTGGTTTCTGTTTGTGATCTTGTTTCTGTGTTCTTTTGTGTTGTCATCATGGTTGATGGCCAAGATGATAGGGGTAAGGGCCCTCAAGGGGCAAGTAGTGAATTAAAATTGGACATATATGACCCTTTATATTTTCACCCTCAAGACATTGGTGCTCAGTTGATTACCTCCAAACTTGAAGGTACTGAGAACTATAAGGTCTGGTCTGCTGCTGTGCAGTTGGCTTTACATACTAGAAACAAACTAGGTTTTATTAATGGGAAGTGTGTTAGAGATCCCAATGATGTTCTTTATCAAATACAATGGGATAGGTGTAATTCTGTTGTGTTATCTTGGATTCTTGGTTGTATTTCATAAGATGTTTATAAAGGTCAAGTGTTTTCTATAAATGCTAAGTCTGTTTGGGATGAATTAAGTGAAACATATAATAAAGAAGATGGTTCTGTGATTTATAATATGCATCATAAAATTCATACTCTAACTCAGTCTGGTATGAGTCTTTCTGAATACTATCATGAGTTTGATGCATTGTGGAGGCAGTTTGACTCCCTTGTTGATCTGCCCACATGTGTTTGTGAAACTGCTCCTACTTTAAAAAAGCATTCAGATTTTTTGAGGCTAATGCAAGTTCTGTGAGAAGTCTTATTCTCACTACTGACCCTTTACCAGATGTTAAATCTGCTTTTGCTACTCTGTCTAGAAATGAGTCTCACAGGAATAGTAATGTGACTAATAAATTTGTTAAGAATAGGGCTGCAGCCTTTGCTGCTAGGCCTAATACTGGTAATTCTCAAAACAATAACTGGGCCTCTAATAAAAACAATAATAATAATAATAATAATAATAATAATAATAATAATAATAATAATAATAATAATAATAATAATAATAATAATAATAATAATAGAAGGTTTGGCAGGGTGTCTAACCTTGTCTGCAAGCATTGTAATAGGAATGATCATACTATTGATAGGTGTTTTGAATTGGTTGGATATCCACCTGGTTTTGTTAAAAAAGGAAATATGACTCAAAACAGTGCTAATAATGTGACTGATACTAATAAGAGTACCTCTCATACTCTCACTAGTGATCGGTATAAGAGATTAATGTCTTTACTTAGTAGTATAGGTGATGCTAGCAAGGCTCATGCTAGTGTTGCAGGTACTGTCATGACCTCTAATTGTGTTATAAGTTTTTTCTCTTGTAGATTTTTTAATTTCAATTGTAATATAAGTACATATAGTACTTATGTTGGATGGATTATTGATTCAGTAGCTAGCCAACATATAACATTTTCTACAACTTTTCTTTTTGATATAATGGATGTTTCTCATTTAAATTTAATTGTTGCACATCCCAATTGGACTGTTTCTTTAGTTAAACAGTTAAGGCGGTTTAAATGTGGAAATAATTTGATTCTTAAAGATGTGTTGGTTGTTCCTGGTTATCGTGACAGTCTGTTATCTGTTCATAAGTTGTCTAAAGATAATAAAGTGATTGTTAGCTTTAATGACTCTATGTGTAAAATTTAGGATTTAACTCAAAAGTTCCTGATGGGGACTAGTAGTGAGAAAGGTGGTCTTTACTTTCTTGATGAAGGTAAGAGGGTTAATAATAGTAATACTAAGAGTTGTGTTATGTCAAATTGTATTTGGCACAACAGACTTGGACACCCCTCTGATCAGGTCCTAACTGTGTTAAAAAATAAAATAAAAGATATTAAAACTACCAGTTCTAGTCCTTGTGATATATGTCATAAAGCTAAGCAAATAAGAGAATCATTTCCTTTAAGTGAACATATGACTAAGTGTCTGGGTGATATTGTTCATCTAGATGTTTGGGGACCATACAGGGTGACCAGTAGGGATGGATTTAAATACTTTCTTACTGTGGTTGATGATTACACCAGGGCTGTCTGGGTGTTTTTAATGAAAAATAAAGGTGAAGTATATGATAATATTGTGAGTTCTGTTAATCTCATTAAAAATCAGTTTGAAAAAACTATCAAAGTTTTCTGACAATGGTACAGAATTTGTAAATAAGAAACTTGAGAGTTTTTTCCTTGGTAATGGTATACTTCATCAAACATCTTGTCCATATACACCCCAACAGAATGGTGTAGTTGAAAGAAAGCATAGGCATTTATTGAACACTGCTAGAGCCCTCATGTTTTAGGGGGGGTTACCTTTGAACATGTGGTCTGAGTCTATTCTAACTGCTACCTATTTGATTAACAGGTTACCTACTGTTGTGTTATCTGGTAAAAGTCCTTTTGAAATGATATACGAAATTGAGCCCATCTGTCAAATTTAAGGTGCTTTGGTTGCTTATGTTTTTCAACAGTGTTGAATGAGTCTGATAAATTTAGTTCTAGATCTGACAAATGTGTGTTTGTTGGATATGGTTTTGATAAGAAAGGGTATAAATTATTTAATCTTGAACAAAAGAAGTTTATTTTTTCTAGGGATGTGAAATTTTATGAAACTGTTTTTCCTTTTAAAAATAATTCTTTTGATATAGAATTTGTGTTTGAAGAACACGATTTGAATAATCTGAATTTTTATGATCAAAATAATGAGAGCAGCCAAAGTAGTCTTGAATCTGACGAACCCTATGATGATAATAGAAATAGTGCAGATAGCAGTAACAAGTCTGTTCCTGATAATAATGCTCCTAGTGTCAGCACTGTAGATGAATCTACCTTAGATAACACTCCAATTGTATCTGATACAGCAGAAGCTGCTAAATCAGCAAGCACTGCTGATACAGATTATGAGGATGTCTTAGGTAGTACTTCTAGTAGGAAGGACACTAAGTTAAAGTATGCAACAGAAACTTTGGTTTCTGATGATATACAGAGTATTATTGACCTTGATGAGAATTATAAGTCTAAGGGTGAGAATTTAAATTTGTTTGGCCAAATGTTTGAGTCACCTGAACCAGCAGTAGGTCAAACTGTTAGACGGGCTAGTAGGATGACTGCTTTGCCATCTAAATATAAAGACTACGTGCTTGATAAAAGACACAAGTATAGTATTGATAAAGTTATCAATTATTCAAATTTAGGTGTTGATAAATTTGTTTTTATAACTAGTCTAAATAAAATTCATGAGCCAACAACTTATGAAAAAGTTGTTAAAGATAGCAGATGGGTAGAAGCTATGAATAAAGAAATTGAAGCTTTAAATAGAAATGGTACTTGGGAAGTGGTTGATTTACCTGATGGCAGAAAAGCCATAGGTTATAAATAGATTTTTAAAGTTAAATACAAAGCTAATAGTGAGGTTGAAAGATTTAAAGCTAGGCTAGTTGCTAAAGGTTTTAATCAAAGAGAAGGAATAGATTATGATGAAACTTTTTCACCTTCTGTGAAAATTTTCACTATTAGATGTGTTCTGAGTATTGTTGTCAATAATAATTAGCCTTTGTTTCAACTTGACATAAATAATGCCTTCTTGTATGGTGAATTACAAGAGGATGTATATATGTCTTTATCAGAAGGGTTTCCTGATAAAGATGATAAAAGAGTTTGCAAGTTAGTCAAATCTTTATATGGTTTACAACAGTCTCCTAGAAAATGGAATGAAAAGCTTACATATGTGCTTATAAGGAATTTTTTTGTTCAAAGTGCTAATGATTTTTCTTTGTTTGTTAAACATAAGAAAGATGTTATGCTGGTTTTTCTGGTGTATGTGGATGATATAACCATAAGTGGGAATAATGTTGATGAAATTGAAAAGTTCAAAAAGTTTTTGAGCTCTAAGTTTTTAATAAAAGATTTGAGTAAACTTAAATAATTTTTGGGAATTGAAGTTTTGGATATTGAAAATGGGTTGTGCTGAACTCAAATAAAATATTGCACTGAGCTCTTAACTGAGTTTGGTATGTTGGGGTGTACCTGCAGTACTCCTATAGAGGTTAACCCAGATAATAAAAGGCAAATTTCAAAGTTTGGTGATGATGAACCTTTATCTAGTATCACTCGTTATCAGAAATTGGTAAGAAAGTTGATATACTTAACTTTAACAAGGCCATATATTTCATATGATGTGCATTGTTTAAGTCAAGTTATGCATAAACCTATGAAGTCTCATTTGAGACTTGCTTTTAGAGTCTTAAGGTATCTTAAAAAAGAACCTGGTCTTGGCATAACTTTTGAAAATAACAATGATATTGGCTTGAATATTTTTGTGGATTCTGATTGGGCCGAATGTAAAGTAACAAGGAGGTCTGTTACTGGTTACTCTGTGTTTATGGGTAATAACTTGATATCTAGGAAAAGTAAAAAAAAAAGTTGTGGTTACTGAGGCTTAGTTAAGAGCCATGTGTAATGTTTATTGTGAAGTTATGTGGATTGCTAAGATTTTAGCAGATCTGCAGGTTGATGTAAAGTTGCCTATTGAGATGTGGTGTGATAATAGTTCAGCTATGCAAATAGTTGTTAATCCTGTGCTTCATGAAAGAAGCAAACATTTTGAAATTGACCTTTATTTTTTGAGGGAAAAGGTTGCTTCTGGTTTTTTAAAGCCAAAAAAGGTTAAGTCTGAAGATAACATTGCAAACATGTTTACCAAAGGGCTTAGTATTCCTGACCATAACAAATTTTGCAAAAGTCTTGGTTTGTTAAATGTGTTTGTAGAATCTAAATCTGATGAGGAAGTGCAGACAAGCTAAAGTTCATGGGGGAGTGCAGGATGGCTAAAGCTTATGGGGGAGTGTTAGTTTTATAAGCTTTATCTCAACCACAAGGGGCTAAGTGTGCATGCTTCAAAGTTAAAGGATTGAAGGAGTTCCCACTTCTATTCTTCAAGGGTGCTAAATGGAACTTTATAAGTCAAGGCTATATAAAGTTAAATCTATCTCATTAGTCAATATATCTCTCATTTTGCTCTGTGTGTTTCGACGGAAATGTATCTCTCAGTTTTCTGGTTGTTATTGTGAGTTTGAGGGAAACCCTTTGTTGTCTTGTAATCTCTAGTTTTATGTTCTTGTATTGTAAACATACTTGCAATTCTTAGCAATTGATTTCATTAATAAAAGAGTGAGCCAATGGGAGGTTGGTTGGGTTCATTCTAAAATCAGGTTTTGTGTTTGAATCTGCTTTAGTTTATAAGTTTTTTACACTTCCATATGTTTGGCAAATGTAACTGGAAATGATCTTTGGAGATAGAAATTATAATAACCTTTGATTTTCTGAGAGATTATAAAATATTATTCTTTTATAATATCTTATAAGTTCTGTTTACCAAACAAAACTTATTTTTTATGTACTCCCTCCATCTCAAAATTTAAGTCCAATTTAACTTTTTGACTCGAACTTTGACCTTAAATATTTTCGTTTGTATTATATAGCACTTGATGAAAATTATACCAAATGAAAATACATTTAAAACACAATTCATTTATATATTTTGCATCAAATATTATATAATACAAACAAAAATATTTAAGGTCAAAGTTTGAGTCAAAAAGTCAAATTGGACTTATAATTTGGGACGGAGGTAGTAGCTTTTTTTTTTTTTTAAATAAGCATAATATTTTCATACTCTCATGTACTAAACATGCCTTAAATATGCATTAACAGAACTTATAGAAACCTACAATTCACATTCGTTGATTAAATAATGTCCACACATCATGGGGCTTGTGGTCTAGTGGTAGAAGCTTAAGCAATTAAGCGAGCCACAAGTGAGAGTAGTCTGAATGGGTGACTCTCCGGAAAGTCCTCACTTGTGGACACAAGCTCTGTTGATATTAGGCAATGAAGAGGAGAGCTCGTAAACCATTAGTTGTGCGAGTTCGAATCCGAGCGGCGGTTTTCATCCGTAGTTACTCCATGTGAATTATAATCGTGTGGAGGATGCGGTTTCGGTAGGACACGTTAAAAATCCCCACCGCCATGTGCGTGATGGTCCCGGTTAAGACAACATAGTCTGGGTATGTGGTGGATGAGGGCCTACCGTGAGGTGGATGCGACTCTATTCCAAAAAATGAAAGTCACCGTTCAAAAAAAAATAATGTCCACACGAATTGTATAATTCACATGATGATGTTGATTGAATAAGTTTTTTATGCAATATTTGGAAGTAAATCACTAATAGAAACCCAAAATCCACATTCGTTGATTAAATAATGTCCACATGAATTGTATAATTCACATGATGATGTTGATTGAATAAGTTTTTTTATTACACAAGCAATATTTGGAACTAAATCACTAATGGTAGCTTATTTAGCTGAACATGTCTACTAAAGATCGTGGTAAGGCTGTCTCCAGAGGATTCAAATCATTCTCATTTTCTCTGTCATATCAGCTTTCTTTCTCTAGCGATTTTCAGACGATTTGGTGCTCGAGCAGGGGCGGAACTACATATCACTTGGGGGGGGGGGGCCCTCCATAGTGCACCAAAAATTATCAATTTTTAGTGTAAAAAAAAAATTATGACCATTTTATTAAAATGCACTTCATTACAAAATCAAATTGCCCCCCACCTTAAGATCAAACAATGACCATTTGTGCGCCAAAAATTATCAATTTTTAGTGTAAAAAAAAAATTATGACCATTTTATTAAAATGCACCCCATTACAAAATCAAATTGCCCCCCACCTTAAGATCAAACAATGTAAAAAACCTTAGATCTCTATCTTAATCTAAAAAAATATCAGTTTTTAGTGTAAAATTTTTTTTATGACCTTTTTATTAAAGTGTATCACGAATTTTATCAAAAAATTTTTTGCCCCATTCTCTAAAATCGCTGGGTCCGCCAATCAGCTTGAGTAAAAGGCGACCATGATCATATTTGTTTAATGTTTAATTTTTTTAATGATTTTCAAGTCGATCATATACACGACCATGATTGTAAAATGAGTTGGTCGTTCGAGTAGCCACACTATGGCGATCGAGTAGAAATCGATCGCATAAGTCGATCGAAAGTGCTTACTGCAAGTAGCCTATCTTTACTAAAAGATTATGGTAAGTTATGTCTTTTCTTTACCATATAAAAATAAAATACATTTTCTTAATTTACTTACTTAAATTACTCAAACAAGATGTATTACACATTCGTATGAAATTGACAATCACAGTTTTTATGCGTACATCAAGTCAATATGGACGAAATTAACGTTACATCTAATATCCATGCGTTTATAGAATTGAATATGGACGAATTTAATGTTTTGTTCTTGCATTTTTATATTTTGATTTAATTTTAATGTTTTACAAGTTTATAACATAATAAAAGATATGTAATTGCTATTATATGCATAACATATCACTGTAATTTCGCAACTATATTGTTTGCGGCCAAAATTCTGCTCATGTGTATATAATAATATTAAATAATATGCATTAATATTATATGTATGACATTTCGCTATAATTTCGCAACTATAATATTTACCGCCATAAATTTTCATTTGTTTATATATAATAATGTCAAAAGGTGAGTATGATAATTAAAGGGTTTTACAATAAAGAACGCATTCTTTTGCAAATGTACCATCTAAGCGTCGCGTAGTATCTATTTTTGTCCCACTTAATGTAACGAACTTTCTGTTTTTGTACCAATCTACCCCATCAAACTTGTTTAACCGGCACCAAAATTTTTTTTTGCCCATTTTCGCACGTTCTTGTTCGTTTTGCACGTTTTTTCTGTTTTACACGTTTTTGCACGTTATCACACGTTTTCATCCGTTTTTGCATGTTTTTGCACGTTTTCGTTCGTTTTTGCACATTTTCACACGTTTTTGCATGATTTCATCCGTTCTTACACGTTTTTGTTCGTTTTACGCATTTTCATTCGTTTTACATTTTTCACTGTTTTTGCACATTATTTCCATTTTGCACGTTGCGGTGCTTTCTACACATTTAGGCATCGTTGTCCGTTTTGCATGTTTTTACACATTTTCTCGCCTTACACGTTTTAGGCTATTTTAGCATGTTTTCGTCTATTTTTGTATGCGTCGTTTACGCTTTTACACGTTTTCATCCATTATTGCACGCTGTCCATTTTACACGCTTTTGTTCCGTCTTTCAGTTTTGCCGTTGTGTTCCCGTTATCCGTTTTTGCACATTTTCGCACGTTTTTACACAAATGGACATACATCTGCAAAACCAAAGAAAAAATGTAAAACGAATAAAATGTGCGAAAAACGAACAAAAGCGCTAAAAACGGGCAAAACGAACAAAACGTGCGTGGATACGATAACGCAAAACGTTCAAAGGAAGTGAGCTGTTACTCTTATCACAAGGCGAAAACATGAAAACGAAAAAGTGCTTAGAAACGCACAAAAACGGCTTAAAACGACAAAACGCGCGAAAATGGATCGATAACGCAAAAAACGTTCAAATGAAGTGACCTGTTACTCTTATCACAAGGCGAAAACATGTAAACGAATGAAAATGTGTAAAAACGAACAAAAATATGTGAGAACGGATGAAAAACATGCAAAAGCGTGTGAAAATGCAAAAAAACGAACAAAACACAAAAACGACGAAAACCCGTGAAAATGAAAATATCGTTATATTAAGTGGGACAAAAATAGTATGCGCATTCAGATCGGTACATTTGAAAAGTATCGTTGCTATTGTACGCCAAAACGCTAATAAAAATGTCAAGTATGATGCATAGCCGGTTTCCAAACTTTTTCCCTAAGGTCCACTTATGGGTAGATTGGAACAAAAACAAAAGTTCGTTACATTAAGTGGGACAAAAATAGTACGCAGCGTCTTAGATCGGTACATTTGAAAAGAAGATGACGTTCTTTATTATGCAGTACAAAACCCATAATTAAATATATATTATTACAAACAATATTTGCATGTAGATATTTAAGACAATGACCCTTTTATAATTAATCGTTTATATATAATAATGAGGCGCTTTATTTTGGATACTCACAATCCACTACATACCAATGGATGTATCTGGGCCATTGGATCAAAAAGACATCTTTTAATAATAAAAAACACGGAGGGACCATGGCTCGCTGATTCAAATGGCTACTTGCAATACGTCCACCCAGGACCTTTCACTTTCCCAAATTCCTATCAACAAAATCTACACTTTCTCTAACAGCAAAATAAAAAAATGCCATAAAAATTCAAAATCAACCGCTTTTAACCGTTAAAATCAAAGATAAAACACAAAAATGGAAGAATCATCGAGCGCATAAGCAGATCCACAAAAAAAAAGGGTTAAAAATGAACCTACTGAGTCTCGAGATGAAGGTATGATGCTTCCGACTAATTATTTAGATGTTTTATTAGAATCTCTAGTGATTTTGTATTTATTTATGAATATTATTGCTACTTATGAAGATTTTGTGTATTTTTTTGTTGATTTTTGATGTGATATTGTGTGATGCATGTGATGATTATGTACTTGTTTGAGTTTTATTGAGGGATTGTTATAATAAATTGATTAATGTTGTTATAAAATCTGAGAAAAATAAATTTGTTTTGTTGTGATTTTATTGTGATTGTGACATGTTTTTGTTGTGTTTTGTATTGTTTAAATTTGGTTGAGTTTAAAGGTAAAACACTTTGTATACGTGGATCTTGCACAAAAGTGTTTGATGAAATGTGTGAGTGAAAAGTATTATACGTGAGTATCACCAGTGATATTTAAAGTTGAACTGTACATATGTATTATCACTAGTGATATTTGTATTATCACTTGTGAAATTTTTGTTTATTTGATAGGTTTTTTTGTTTACATGTTAAGATTTATTATATGTCATGTATAGTAACACTTTTGATATTTTATTGTTATTGTTTTGTAATCATAGTTAAACCTTTTTTTTGCTAAAAGTTTTGATGATATAATATTTCTTGTGAGTAAATGTTTTTACGTAAATCAATCAAATTTTTGACTCCATCTCCAGAGAGATTCATAAAATTAAAGGTATATTGTAGCGTATAAACATGTCCCTTTAGAAGAATTAACTGTGATAAAACCATGAATATATGCGGCATACTTGATTTAACATTTAGCTTATGTGTTATATCACGGTGATACATACACATTCATGAATGCGTATGTATACTTTCATATAATGTTATAATGGTATCCCTAAAACAAAAATATTTATTCTATAGTATGAACACTTTCTTTGTTTTGTAGATTTTAGTAGTTTATTGAGGGATTGTTGTGAAAGTTAGATGATTATTGTGATAATACGAGAGACTTAACAGGCTAAAATAAATATTGTGATTGTAACATGCTTTTGTTAGATTTGTGGTAGATATATGTGCATAATGGATAGATTGGGCATGCTTCGATATGTTTAAAAGCGGTATTTGACTCTAGTATTAGTTGGTAGTATATCACTTATGATAAAACAGTTCCAATGATTGCTTATTGTTAGTATATCACATGTGATACAAGAGTTGCAACGATTGCTTATTTGTAGTATATCTCCTGTGATACAGTAGTTGTAATGATTGCTTATTGGTAGTATATCACCTGTGATACAACAGTTGTAATGATTTCTTGTTGGTAGTATATCACCTATGATATTTGATGACGTATACTTATTTAGTTTATATATATTGTATGATATTAAAAAACAATTAACTATTCATACACTAACATGGTATATATTTTATGCAGATTTGAATATAAAACTGAGAACTATCAAGAAGCAAAAAAGCAGGGGCTGACGGTGAAGTAAACAAAGAAGTAAACAAAGAAACAACATCATCACCGACAACACTAACAATACCAAGCAAATTAACAAAACCAATTTGCTAGACCTTTAAGCTTAGAAAACACGAAGAACAAAAAGCAGAAAAGATACACCACCAACAAATTCGAAAGAAACATCGTGATATCACACGTGATATAACGGTCTACAACCACCAACACCACCAATAGTAACTATTGGCCAATACCAGAGACGAAGTTGCATGTAAGAAAACAAAGACAATTGCACAAGAAGAAGAAGTTGCAAACTAAAAAGAATGAAGTGGGAAATAAGACAAAAGGAGGGATGCTCATAAAGTTTGCCAAGAAGAAAGTTGTAAAAAATAAAAAGACAAAAGCATCAATTAGTAATTTTCTTTTGCTGCTTAAATTGTAATTTTCTCTTGCTACTTAAATTGTAAACAATGATAATTTCTATTCAATTGTAAATAATGCTTTCGGTTTATCTGAATATAACTTCTTTTGGTAATTTTATTAGAGTATTACAAGTGATATTAATGAAAAGTCAAATAAAAATACCATTGACTTCATGAAGAAAACTATAAAAACAAGTAAAAACTCACAAAGACCTCATAAAAATTAATTCCAACTATTTATCACAAGAGATACATAAATTCTAATTTATGACAAAAGGAGGGCTTGGAACCAAGCTCATTTGCAATTGCTTTTCGCATAGCACCATCTTGACCGATTAATGATATTAGGATAACGCACAAAAGCTTTCTTGAATGCTTGGAGTAACCATACACAAGATTGATGGTTTCATTCTTAAGCGGAGACAAGAACCAAGTAACACATCTCGTGTGATTGTCAATTCGATAAAAGCACAAAACCATCATGTACTTGGAAAGAGAAATATCTCAGGTGATAATATATACAAAATATACAAAAAACAATGGAATCTCACAGGAGATATTACAAATTAAAAAGCATACTTGTTTGTTTTGTATGTGGCATAAAAAGAGACGATATCACCAAACTATTTGTGATTGCAATTTGCAAAAAACTGGCCCAATCAAATGAAAGAATCAACAACTGCATATGTTGGTCAAAAAAGCACAACAGCTCTACAAAACATATTGAAGAAGCTCAAACAACTTTGATAACGCCTATGATATCATAAGATCCTCCATTACCACAACTGATTCAACAAAATAAAAGAAAGTTGATATCAGCGGTGATATCACATTGATATCACCTGATATCACTTGTGATAGCCGAGAACCAAGCATACATAAAAGAGAAAAGGAGAAAAGCATAACCTCAAGTACAACACACTTTGGGTCTTTTTATCATTACGCAATTAACGAATTACATGATTCCAAACAGGGTTTAAGTTGTAATCAACAACCTTTCTTTTGAACTTTTCAAATGGCCGGATATATGCAATCACATAAGGATCAGACTTCCCAATCATTTCCATGTTTTTCAAATTATTTGCCTTCACGATTGTTAAGGTAAGCAGTCCTTGTAGCTTAAGCTCTAGGTCACTGCGCAATTATCAAACAGTACATCAAATTTGCATTACCTCAGATATAGAGTGATGGAGAAAGCAAATTACAAAACGCACTAAAATAATTCAAAAGGACGCCATTCAGAAAAATGAAAATAAGCATCAACTAATGCAACATAGGATATGATTAGTCATTTACAATAACTACAGTGCACTTTGATTAATTCCCTAAAGCTTGTTTATTCAAATAAATATTTTTGATTTGGTTATATATGAAATGATGGACAAAACAGGAACATGTGATTGCTTCTCAACTTGTGCATCCCTCTCTTAGGCATTTTGTCAAACACCTTCCATGCATCAAATTTTCTTCAATTCACCAATCCCAAAATGATATCATACTAAAACCTAATCCTACTCACAATCTCAAACATAAATTAAAAGTATCAAATAAATAAAATTTCACAAGTGATAATACAAATATTACTAGTGATAATACACATATACAGTCCAACTTCAAATATCACTGGTGATATATAGCAGATTCAAAACAACAATCAGACATAAAAACAGCATTCAAATGCAATTAAAAACAAAAATTCAACTAACAACTTAATTAATAAGCAGAATTACATGAGCAAATAACAAGATTATCAAACATTTTTCACTCACACATTTCATCAAACACTTGGTGTGCAACTTAATAAGAAGGAATGTTAACAACTTGATCCACATAATTAACAACCGATCAATAACATTATCAACCGCAACAACATCAATCAAATCAACTTCTGAAACAGACGGTTCATTCAAATCAAAAGAAGACATAAAAAAGTGATGAAATGATTAGGAAATGGTGATGAAATGATGATCGGAATGGTGATAGTGATTGGAATGGTGATGGTGATGGTGATCCAACTGATGATGATCAAACGGTAATAGTTGATTGGAATAACTACTTTTGGAGGAAAATGATGAGATTAAGTTGGGAGTAAAACACACAGTAACTGTGTGAAAAAAAATGAAGCGGATGAACAAAAAAAAGAAGAAAAGGATTTATATAGTTGGGATAATTAAGGTTAAGCATATTAAATCTTAGGTTAATCCCTACCATTAGATCAAAATAAATGGATGATGGGGATTTGTCCATTGGTAAGCACCAAAATAAAGGTATGCAAATGAAAATTCCTCATATAATAATATCAAAAGCTGATTATGATAATTAAATGTATATTATTACAAACAATATTTGCATGCATATCTTTAAGACAATGACCCCTTCAATATTAATCAGCTGGTGAATAAAACATTGCACTGCCACGCAATTAATATTATCTTAGAGTAAGGATCAAATGAGAAGAAAAAATAAAATGAGAAGAGTGAGAAGAAACCACAACCACACAAATAAGATGCACACAAAAGTGATGCATCTCCCATAAAATTCTCTATTCTATTTAAATGGTTAAAACCTTTCTCATTCTTTTCATTTTAATATTACTTCTCACTAGATCTCTTCCCTATTATCTTAATTGGAACATTATAAACTAGTTTGAGCAACCTAGCAAGGTATCGTAAAGAAAGGAATGAGATAGTTAAAGGAATGTTTTGTAAATAATATTTGAACAGGGTTTCCCTCTCATTTTTGTTTTTCTCATTTCCCAATCATGTATTGTTGTATGCTTGGTGGTATTGGAGCTACAACAATGGCGTGATTAAATTGTTAAACAGTTAGTTAATCTTACACATGTCTACTAGTGATTAATTTATTTAATTTCATTTCGTTTCCGCTCGTTTTCTTGTCAATATTTGAGGATTTTTCAAGATTTGGAGATTTTTATGATTCAAAATGTTTGGTGTTAATACTCTTGATTTGCTGTATCTCATCGACAGTATTCCAAATACATTGTACCATCCTTTGATGGTCAGGGATCATTGACGGTTCCAGAAAAGCTCGTTGGTTCGCAGAATTATAGGACTTGGCGTCGTGCAATTGAAATTGGGTTGTCAACTAAGCGAAAATTAGGGTTCATCAAATGTAAGGTTGCTCATTATGTTACAGATGAAAATATGGCTGATTTGTATGATACTTACAATAATATGGTTATTTGTTAGATATTAGGATCAGTAAGTGAGTCAGTTGCTAGATCAATAATGTTTGTCGTACTATCCTTAAGTATCTGTAACAACTCGTAATTTCAGATCATTTTACAAACTTTGGAAATTTTTACTATTCATCTCGGGAATTTACTATTCATCGGTTACTATTCATCGTTTTTGAAGTTGATTTGATATTCTGAGAACGTATTTCAAAATTTTACTATTCACGAAACACTATTCATTCCCTGAGAAAAATCACTATTCATGCTTCATTATTCATCGTTTTCTGTAAACTAGGTTTATGAGTATCAAATTCGCGTAACCTTAATGGTTTAGCTGCGAATTCATGAACATATCATCGAGGACATTTCATATAGACTAGGATTAGTCTACATATCATTAGTAACATCATCATCATATTAGTTCATGCATGGTTTTGCTTATTTCATTAAACGTATAATTTCCTATTAAATAAACGCTATCGCGTAATCATTTATTTTGAACATTTGATCCGACACTTCCAAAACTTATCCCAATATATTTTTATACTCGTATTAAGATTATAAAAATATTATTATTAGTTTTACCCGGTGTTTTAAATTTATTTTGTATATAAATTGTTATATTTATATAATTACTGACGGTTTTAAATAAATACAACTCGATAATTATTATTTCACTAAATTTTTGTAAGAAATGTATTTTTATAATTTTTATGACTTTGATATATTTTATTTTGTTCCGTTAAAATTTATTTCTAGCTAACGCTACCATAAATACTTAATTATATACAAAATTACCAACTATACATATACATTATTGCATTTACTTAACTAAAATACACTAACTTTGTTTTGTTTTCTTCCCTTGTCGACATTAAGCCATGACTCAACAAAAATATGATACAAAATATCCTAACTAGTTTACACTAGACATTACACATGTATTATATTAATTATATACAAACATTTAACACATACTTACATAAAACCCAAGGTGTAAAAAAATATATCCTCTCCCATTTCCATTGTATGAACAGCAGGGTGAAGACCAAGAGGGAAGCAAAGTTTTTTCAATCAAGCTTAATTTTAAACACTAGTATACTCTTAATCAAGGTTTTGAAATAAAAATCTATGGTAATTAGGAAAACCTTGTTCCATAAACCTCATCACTACACTAGTAAGCATTTCATGATCATTTTTATTCTTCCATATTCATACTTTGATCATTTGTATCATGCTTGAAGAAAACATACAAGTTATATGATTACCATACTTTATTTGTTTTTTTTAGTACTTATAATGAATATATATCATCCTATAATTATCCCTTGAAACATATCATTTTTGATGATATCTAGGAACCCATGACACTCTAAGAAGGTGTATGGTAGGTTTAGAATAGCTTTGGCGTTGATTTGAAGTGGTTAGAATAAGTATTACGCGAGAAAAACCCATTTCGACAACTATAAATAAGGGTCTGATAATTTTTACTATATCTGGAAATTTCGACAGTTTACAAAATATTTTGGGCTAGATATTCAGAAAATATACTTTAAAAGCAGCGTGAAAGTTGAGCGAGGTTAAAGCGGAGTTATAACGAAGAAGTTATGCTATTTTCAAGTTTAACGGCGAAAACTATATTTTCCGGAAAAATCAGCATCTTGTCAGATTTTATGGGTAAAAATTGAGTCTTAAGCGTTATCTAAATGAGTCGATTTATCAAAAATATATTAGTATACTTTAACACGAAGCTAAGGACATATAAACGTAGAAAACGGACATATAACGACCAAGTTATTCACATTTTAAACAAGGTTATCGTAACTTTTATTACAAGTGTAAAACATATATTTTTTCTAATAGCCAAAAACTAGTTGCCGCTAAGGACCATGTTGGGAGTCGTTTTTAACATCGATGGAGTACTTTTTATAAAACGATGTCTTCTAGTAAAAGTAAGTTCACCAAGCCTATTTTTCAAAATATTCAACCGTTCGTCAAACGGAGTTGTAACGAATAAAATACGATCACTCAAACTGTGCCGAAAATTACCCTTAAACAATATTTTTGGTACAAGTACCCTACTTTACCTATGTTTTTCTCCAATGATAAAAATTTAAAAGCTAAGACTTTGAGATAATGCTACAAGCTTTCCAAAACCGTTGAGTTTGTTTTCTAACTCGATATTCTTATTTTACGACTACTTTTGAGGCCATTTAGTCACTTTCATGAATTGTCAAATGACATTGTTTTAAGACGAAAAGTTATAATTTCATAATAAATCACTAAATGACTATCATAGGATATCATTTCAACGAAAATATTTATAAAGTAATTTATAAATTGTCAAGACGTTAAAAGATTATTTTTCGACGATAAACGTTATTTTCAAAAATTCACAAGTGGTATAGATATCATACGAATTGCATGCATAACATTACATCATAATTTATTATAGAACATATCATTCATAATAGGTCACGGTTAGAGGTTGCCTCATTTCATGTGTATCCACTTTTGCCATCGCATCATTGTCCAAGTGAGTTTTCATAGCCCCGTTTTACAAGTTTATTCATTATTTCAAACCTACGGGAGAGAATACATTGCACATCATTTTATTACGAGCCCAAGTATATTCAAATTCATTACATTGCTTAAGTTACCTCATTGCCAATTGAAAGTCCCCATTTCATAATCATGAACCGTTAATTCCGGAAGAAGCGAGGGTGAGTGAATAGATATTGATGAGGGTGACTCCTCAATCCGGGTTGGTGGTCCCAACTGGTCAAACGGATGCATTTCATTTCATATCATTATTTGAGTGTTTGGCAAAACACTCTGTTGGGACAGGTGCTCATTGCCTGGGGCCGGGTCCTTAGGGGAGGGTCCGGTTGGCATCCTTAGGATGCATGGGACCAGGGTGATCCCACCGATCTTCACCTTTTGAAGACTCTGTTGGGGCGAACATCATAATCGATCAAGCCGATTGTATGCTTAATTGTATCATTTTTATGTGACATATTTGTCATACATAACTTATACTTGTCTTTGGTCGTATAAAACATTTTCATAAACTCTATGAACTCACTCAACCTTTGTGTTGGCACTTTTAGCAATGTATTTTCAGGTATCTAAGGCATATACATCATGGCATACATAAGGACTTATCATAGAGTCGCGGTGACGACGCGTCTCACAGGGATTTTATGCACTTTAAAACATCGTTTGAATTGTAACAAACTTATTTCCGCAAATGTTGATTACCTTTTTGGGACCTATATTTTGTAAACTCTGAATGTTTTATTATATCAAACGATGTGTTTTTAAAACGACACTTTAGGTCGTTCAATATAACTGTGATTGTGATGCTATGTGGTCATCCCAGGGAATTCCATTCCGCTGCAAAACAAGTAATTTGGGGTGTGTGGATTGGCATTAGAGCTTCGGTTATAGAGAACTAGGTTTCATCTTTGACCCTAGACTATAACTACATCATCATAGCATCTCATCATTTCATCATAAGTGCATATTCATTTTTCATGCGGTTTATCATTACATTTTGCGAGTTATTTACTTTCATTTCAAATCGATTGTCACATAGATGCCTTCAATTACCCATTCCATTATCCTTTCTTCATACTCCAACGTGGAGAATGCCTTGTCATTCCCTATCACAATTTTAACATCAGTTGACTCATCACCGATAACGTCGAATGCCGAGATAAAACCTTTAAGAGGCGAACTCCTCTCACTCCTTTGTTCACCACCAACATGTCGAATTACACGTTATTCACACATTAAGTCACTAAACCATCATACATTTGAAGCACTGACGACATCTCATAACCCATCTCCTAGGAATCCGTCAATCATTTTTAAAAATAACCTTAAACTTATCACCTCCTATCACATCTCTTTAGAGCGCTTATTCTTAACATAGGACTTTTCGTCTCACCTTCCTCTTATTTTGAAGAGTTATGGCGAAGAAAGCTCCACCAGCTATGACACAATTGCTATCCAAAAGTATATAGAGGATAGTATAGCTAGGTCACTAGAGAAAGAGCGAGCAACGGACGATCTGCTGCTTTTGCTGCAGACGGTTCCTTCTTGAGCTAGACTTTAGCCTACTTGCTACAGGAGGCTGCGAGGGAGAGTCTGGAGTTCGAAATTGTTCATACAAGGACTTTAAGAGCGGTGATCCCCCAAAGTTCAAAGGCACAGAAGGAGCCATTGCTATGATCCATTGGTTTGAAAAGATCGAGTCATTATTTCTTCTATGTGATTGCCAGGATGATGCAAGGTGAAATTCGTTACTAGTACACTCTTGGATGAGGCAATCTCATGGTGGAATTATTATGCACAACCTATTGGTATGGAAAATGCTTACAAGCTCACATGGGATCAATTCAAGAGGTTGTTGACTAAGAGTATTGTCCGGCGCGGTGAAGAAATTGGAAGCAGAATTTTATGAGTTAGTGACTGTTGGTTATGACATGAGACCTACATCGAGAAGGTTTCAAGAGTTGGCTGCTTTATGTCCATCTATGGTTTTGGACAATGAAAACTCTGGAAAGTTTCATTAGAGGACTTCCAAAATGTATTCAAGGAGATGTAACTTCTTTCGATTCACAAACAATTAAGATAACTCAAATACTCATGGCTCAGGTTGTGAAGAGGGAAAACATTATCACGACAATAACAATAACAACAACAACAACCAACAACAACGATAACGACAACAAAATGGGAAAATGACCAGGGAGATTATAATAACAACAGCCAAAATCGTAACACTAACCATCACCAACAACGGAATAGAAGACAAGAAGTCGCCGGGGTTTATGTTCTTTAACATGAGGAGGAGCTTATCTTTGGAAACTTACCACGGTGCCACCAATGCACGCTACATCATGATGGTCCATGTGGTATATGCTTTAGCTGTCACAAAGTGGGACACCTTACTAAGGACTGCAAGGCAAAGGATATGTTGGAACTCACCCACTATGTAATCGTTGTAAGTTTCATCACAGGGGTCTTTGCCCTGCTAAGTGCTACAAGTGCCAAAAACTGGGACACCTCGCCAGAAATTGTAGAGGTAAAGCCATAATTACATGTTTCGGATGTGGGGAGCAAGGACACTATCGGAACCAAGGTCAACAAGTTGAAGGTGCTCATGGGAAAGCATATATGTTAGAAGGAGGAGAAGCTCATCAAGGTATCAACAACGCGGAAGACTGAAGAAGTTTAGAAACTAACAGTCTTATTTTCCTTATGTACTATGTCGTACTAAGTTTATGTATTCCATCGTATTCGGATCTTTATTACTTAAGATGTATTACTTTTTGATAAACCACTCGTTGTAAAATATTCTCATCTATCGTACTTTCTTTTCCTTCTGATTCGTTATCACTTACGAGTTTTACTTCCTTTTACTTTGCTGCTATTTTAACGACATGGTTTAAATCTGTAAGCATTGAGAGTTATAACAACTAAACCGAGCGTCACATTATCGTTCCTTAATTATACATAGCCTAGCTAACTATGTCTAATTCGGGAGGGATCATGTTATGTTGGGAGCAGTTATTTATAAATCTTAGTGTAAGCAAAATTTTCACATATTCCAAAAGTCAAAGTGATGCTCATCGGAGATATTCTTCCAATATTTTCTATATCGCGATGTTTATACACTCTTAATCATAGATAACCGTAACAACACTTCCTCATGTCTTCTCTTCTCGTTAATAATCACAAACTCAAAATTCGATAGACCAACAGTGAATTAGGGGTGAATTCTTTTTTGGGTGGGAGAATGTGACAACTCGTAATTTCATGTCATTTTACAAACTTTGGAAATTTTTACTATTCATCTCGGGAATTTACTATTCATCGGTTACTATTCATCGTTTTTGAAGTCGATTTGATATTCTGAGAACGTATTTCAAAATTTTACTATTCACGAAACACTATTCATTCCCAGAGAAAAATCACTATTCATGCTTCATTATTCATCGTTTTACGTAAACTAGGTTTACGAGTATCAAATTAGCGTAACCTTAATGGTTTAGTTGCGAATTCATGAACATATCATCGAGGACATTTCATATAGACTAGGATTAGTCTACATATCATTAATAACATCATCATCATATTAGTTCATGCATGGTTTGCTTATTTCATTAAGCGTATAATTTCCTATTAAATAAAAGCTATCGCGTAATCATTTATTTTGAACATTTGATCCGACACTTCCAAAAATTATCCCAATATATTTTTATATACTAAATAAGATATAAAATTATATTATTAGTTGCCGGTGTTTTAAATTTATTTTTGTATATAAATTGTTATATTTATATAATTACGGCGGTTTTAAATAAAAACTCGATAATTATTATTTCACTAAATTTTTGTAAGAAATTTGTTTTATAATTTTATGACTTTGATATATTTTATTTTGTTCGTTAAAATTTATTTCTAGCTAACATACCCTAAATACTTAATTATATACAAAATTACCAACTATACATATACATTATTACATTTACTTAACTAAAATACACTAACTTTGTTTTTTTTTCTTCCCTTGTCGACATTAAGCCATGACTCAACAAAAATATGATACAAAATATCCTAACTAGTTTACACTAGACATTACACATGTATTATATTAATTATATACAAACATTTAACACATACTTACATAAAACCCAAGGTGTAAAAAAATATATCCTCTCCCATTTCCATTGTATGAACGGCAAGGGTGAAGACCAAGAGGGAAGCAAAGTGTTTTTCAAAGATCAAGCTTAATTTTAAACACTAGTATACTCTTAATCAAAGTTTTGAAATAAAAACCTAGGGTAATTAGGAAAACCTTGTTCTATAAACCTCATCACTACACTAGTAAGCATTTCATGATCATTTTTATTCTTCCATATTCATACTTTGGTCATTTGTATCATGCTTGAAGAAAACATGCAAGTTATATGATTATCTATACCACTTTATTTGTTTTTAAGTACTTATAATGAATATATCATCCTATAATTATCCCTTGAAACATATCATTTTTGATGATGTCTAGGAACCCATGACACTTTAAGAAGGTGTATGGTAGGTTTAGAATAGCTTTGGCGTTGATTTGAAGTGGTTAGAATAAGTATTACGCGAGAAAAACCCATTTCGACAACTATAAATAAGGGTCTGATAATTTTTACTAAATCTGGAAATTTCGACAGTTTACAAAATATTTTGGGCTAGATATTCAGAAAATATACTTTAAAAGAAACGTGGTCGCTTGAGCGGGTTAAAGCGGAGTTATAACGAAAAAGTTATGCTATTTTCAAGTTTAACGACGAAAACTATATTTTCCGGAAAAATCAGAATGCTGTCCAGATTTTTAAGGGTCAAAAATGAGTCTTAAGCGTTATCTAAATGAGTCGATTTATCAAAAATATATTAGTATACTTTAACACGAAGCTAAGGACATATAAAACATAGAAAACGGACATATAACGACCAAGTTATTCACATTTTAAACAAGGTTATCGTAACTTTTATTGCAAGTGTAAAACATATATTTTTTCTAATAGCCAAAAACTAGTTGCCGCTAAGGACCATGTTGGGAGTTGTTTTTAACATCGATGGATTACTTTTTATAAAATGATGTCTTCTAGTAAAAGTAAGTTCACCTAGCCTATTTTTCAAAATGTTCAACCGTTCGTCAAACGGAGTTGTAACGAATAAAATACGATCACTCAAAATTTGCCGAAAATAACCCTTAAACAATATTTTTGGTACAAGTACCCTACTTTACCTATGTTTTTCTCCAATGATAAAAATTTAAAAGCTAAGACTTTGAGATAATGCTACAAGCTTTCCTAAACCGTTGAGTTTGTTTTCTAACACTCGATATTCACTATTTTACGACTAGCTTTTCGAGGCCATTTAGTCACTTTCATGAATTGTCAAATGACATTGTTTTACGACGAAAAGTTATAATTTCATAATAAATCACTAAATGACTATCATAGGATATCATTTCAACGAAAATACTTGTAAAGTAATTTATAAATTGTCAAGACGTTATAAGATTATTTTTCGACGATAAACTTTATTTTTAAAAATTCACAAGTGGTATAGATATCATACGAATTGCATGCATAACATTACATCATAACTTATTATAGAACATATCATTCATAATAGGTCACGGTTAGAGGTTGCGCCTCATTTTAGTGTATCCACTTTTGCCATCGCATCATTGTCTAAGTGAGTTTTCATAGCCCCGTTTTACAAGTTTATTCATTATTTCAAACCTACGGGAGAGAATACATTGCACATCATTTTATTACGAGCCCAAGTATATTCAAATTCATTACATTGCTTAAGTTATCTCATTGCCAATTGAATGTCACCATTTCATAATCATGAACCGCTTATTCGGAAGAAGCCGCAAAGGGTGAGTGAATAGATCTATTGAGGGTGACTCCTCCATTGGTGGTCCCAACTGGTCAAACGGATGCATTTCATTTCATTATCATTATTTGAGTGTTTGGCAAAACACTCGTTGGGCTTAACATCATAATCCGGTCAAGCTTGTTGTCATGTGCTTATAGCAATTGTATCGTTTTTATGTGACATATTTGTCATACATAACTTATACTTATGGTGGTCGTATAAAACATTTACATAAACTCTATGAACTCACTCAACCTTTGTGTTGACACTTTTAGCAATGTATTTTCAGGTATTTAAGGCATATACATCATGTCATACATAAGGACTTATCATAGATTCAAGCGGTGGACGAGCGTCTCACAGGGATTTTATGCATTTTAAAACATCGTTTGGATTGTAACAAACTTATTTCCGCAAATGTTAATTACCTTTTTGGGACCTATATTTTGTAAACTCTGAATGTTTTATTATATCAAACGATGTGTTTTCAAAACGACACTTTAGGTCATTCAATATAATCGCGTGATTGTGATGCTATGACCATCCCCGAGTGAATTCCATTCCGCGCAAAATGTAATTGGGGGTGTGACAGTATCGCCTCATGGTCCAAATATTTCTGGTTGATGAGATATGCCCTGTTTGTCGCAAGGCATGTTTGGATTCCTTTGGGAAACATGTAGTTCATTGTAAAGAGCTCCTGTGCTTCAAGTATCTTACCACGATATGGTTAGAGACGCGTCTTTTTCACGTATGTAGGTGTCCGGGATCTCCGCAAAAAAATAGAAGCGCTGTGAACTTTTAACCGACTCATCGACCGGCTCAAATTTTAGTGGGTTGGAGGGAAACATGCTTGTGTGGATCCGACCGATTTCTCCTCTCGTGGGCTTGAAAGTGGGGTTTTACAGTTGGACATGCTTTTCATGTTTTTTCTGAAATTAATCATAAAATTTCAAATATTCTAAGTGTGTTGAATAAGCAAAAAGAAGAGCATAGATTGTTTAGCTTCTTATTAGGTTTGATGAGCACTTTAATAGCCAAAGAGTTGCTCATGATTATGCCTTTGCATAGTGTTGAGAATGCTTTTTCCATGTTGCAAACAAGAGGAATCTCATAGGAATTTGTTAGTGCTACTTCTTTTGAGTCAACTGCTTTGCTTAGCAAGGGTTCATTCAAAGATATATGTACAATTTGTGGTTTCAAGTGGCATCCACCAAAAAAGTGATGGGAGAATGTATGTTATCCATCTTGGCATCCTAAGTATAAGCAGTCTAAGAATGGAGATAGTAAAGTAGGTCTCGCTCCCAAAACTATGGCACATGTGGAAAGTGGGAATGTAAGCTTCACTCATCAATAGTTTGAGCAACTCATGAAGACATTCCAAAGAAATAAAGAATGATATCTGAGACTTGTGATGATTTTGAGTGTGCCTTTCTTTGCATGTATTGCTTGTTTAAATAGTCAAGTAGAATTGCTAGAACTTATTGAGGACTGGATTTCGACAGGTGCAAGAGACCAAATGACACCTGAGAATTCACATACTTTGGATCCTTATATGCTACAATGTAAGCCACAAATAAGACTGCCAAATGGTATTACATCGCTTATTTCACATGTTGGGAAAGTGAAATTGAACAGTGGACTGTTACTTAAAGATGTTCGGTTGTTCCTTCTTTAAGTTTATTCTATTGTCAAGCATTACCAAAATGAAGATAACGAGTATGTTGTATCATTTTACCCATAATTGTATGTTGTTCAAGACTTGAAAACCAAGAGGGTGACAGGCATGGGTAAGAAGAAGGTCATGGTTTGTACCATTTGGTGAATGCACCACTTGAGAAGATTGATAGTATATTCACTAGTATGGTTAAATATGTACTTGGTAAATTTTCTTTGTCAATTGTAAATACTGATTGTGTCAATAAAGGTCTGATTTGTGAGTATGGTGTACGACATCACGCATCAGGTCATGTATCTGATTCCAAGTTGAAACATATGAAATATTTGCATGTAACTCTGTCAAAATCTCAAAAATGATGTTTGTTTGTCACGTCCCTTAGCTAGGAATGGCAATGGGGCGGGGTGGCCATCCCCATCCCTAAACCCGATTACAAAAATCTTCCCCAAACTCGCCCCAATCTCCATTGGGGATCTTATTGGGGCGCCCCATTGGGGAGAGATGCTCCCCCAAACCCGCCTCATTCCCCATTTTGGTCTTATCGGGTTTTCTTTTTTTAGCGCGATCCTCCATCATCTCATGCCTTTCCCCGTTTATTCTTATTTTTATGCTATTAACAATATGATTTTACGGAATAACTTAAAGAATCGAGAACCCATTAATAATATATTAGGCATAGGAATAAATCACAACTTTTTTAGAATATTATGACACAAAACAATACTTTATGATCACACTTTGAAATATTACAAAGCTAAAAATTACTAACAAAAATTAGAGAATTATATTTAGTACATAAAATACTAGCACAATATTTAAGGTATATAGATATATGTATATGTATATGTTTCGGTAGGGCGGGGGTGGGATAATTTGCCCGTCCAGCCCCAAACCCGATAAGAATCCCCATTTAGGCCCCAAAACCCACCCCGAAACCCGATAAGCATGCCCCGCCCGGCCCAAATAAGTTCGGGTTTCGGGTTTCCCCGTCAGGTTCAGGGTTTTTTTTGCTATCCCTACCCTTAGCTAAGTGATCCACCTTGCCCTGAGTGATTGTGTTGGGTTCACAAATACCCAAACCCCTTAATCTATGATTTGAATAGAAACTAGCCCAAGTGTCTAGTCCATTAAACACTAACAGTCACCGAGTGCATAGTCTCGATGAGCCATCTTCGAGATACTCAAGACGAGGCAACAAGATAGTCTCTCCACTCAGCCAGGAACTTAAAGGGTGAAGACTGAGTCAAGAAGAAGATGGTGGATTCAGTGAGTGATGACAATAACTCACTGAATCCCTAAGACTCTCTCCAACTACTTACATTGAAGACAAACGAAGTAGAAGACTGAAGGATGTAAAGATCTGAAGAATGAACGGACAAGGCGGATAAGTTTGAATCGAAAGACGAAGTCCTTATCAACCAAAGTCAACTTTCCTGAATAGCAAAAGATCAGGCTCAAGATATCATCACGACTTTAGGAAAGTAGTCTTGTCTCTTACCTAGAATAGTTTTGTAAACGAGAGACAAAATGCATCAGATTTTGTCTTCAGAAGATGTCAGTTTGTCAATTAGAAAAGAGTTAAAACTCATACATGTATAAATAGCATAAGAGATGGAGTGAAAAGGTTAAGCTTGTGAATTGTAAAACACACATATACGCTAGCCATCTTTTCACTCTCCAAATACAACTTTATCCCCTGAGATAGCTCGATGGGTTCTAAGAGTTGTGCTCGACTAGCCTGAGCTTAGAGAGAGTCACCAACCTTGTCATTTCAATCCCAAGTGCTATTCCGCAAGTACTTGGGTAACGTATTCTTTTGATTGATTTCTAATAAAGAATATGATGTTGAAAATTATCTAGTGTGTTTTACTTACTTTAATTTCAGTCATTGTTCACTATTAACTTGTTTTATATTTCTAAACTGTTTTAAACAATAGTGAAGCGGGAACAACAGATTGCTTTCTCAAATTTTTTATTAAGTCCCCTACAAGAGTTTGTGTCATGCCCGTGGTCATTATGAAACCCGTAGAACAATCTCGCCTCTTCCGATGCGATGGGAGTAGACGCGACTTGCTCCGTGTATATGAGACTCTCTCACCAAAAGGAATTCTGCTAGCATCTTTGACAAGGTGATGACATCAAATAACAACATATTATTAACATCATTTATCCTATGTATATTGCTTTGTTTGTATTATTTTATATGAGAATTGATACTTAATCGCTTAGTTTTGTAAATCTCAGTTATAAACAATCATTTAGTGAAAGTTAGTTATTTTGGACGTAAATTGGAGCAAAATGGATCAAGTTGGAAAAGTTCTGAACTAATGACGAATCATGTAGCCGGATCATCTAGGAGATACGTACCAGTACACCAAGACTTAGACGAATATGAAGACCATTGCCTGATTTTGAAGCATATGCCGTATGGATTTATCACATGCGCCGTATATGAAACCTTAGTCAACGAACAAGATTCGACTTATTCTACTCCGCATACGCCGTATGACATCCGAGATGCGCGCATCAATCTCAAGACTTCACGAGAAAATCCAAGATATTGAAGACAACATACATACCATGAAAAATAAAGATGTGCCGTATCATATGGCGGTGTATAAATATTCCAAAATATAATAATCTTGGATCCCACGCGAAGTTACCTTGATACGGCGTATCAGATAAACTGATATGCCGTATCGATTCTGTTTCCAGAATGTATAAATAGAGGATCGACTGCAAGTTTTGAGACACCATTCCACACACAGAACCAAACGACTGACCATACAAGACACAACCAGAAGGACGAATTCAGAGCAATAAGAAGTTCATGCTAGCGCGTAACTCCATCGGAAGATTGGCTTAATTTGTATTAGTACTCTTTAATCGTTTGGTTAGCGTGTTTTTCACTATTTGATCGTACTTAAATACTTACATTGTCTTAAATATTATATGATGTTTTATTGGCTGCTCATGCATATGTTTTGATTACATTATTACTTCATTAATATCGTTTGCATGATTAATCTAAGCCCTAAGTGGTTAATTAATAAACTGATAATTATTAAGGTAGACTTTATGTGGATTTCTGATATATCTCGTGACATGATTAGTCTTTTGAGAAAACTTAAAAGCCGAAATCTAGACGTTTAGTCTAGTCTAAACATTGGAATGATAAACGCACACACGTGAGCAACCAAAGAGAGAGAATAGATATAGTACTCATCATATATAACTAAACAATTAGCCAGTACATCTTCCTTACTATCGGCTTGACCTCTTATCTGCTATATGTATTATTATCTGTGTATATGTGTGTCATTTGCCTAATTACCTTTATTTATAGGTTTACTTAATCTAAACATCGTGCCAGTCTCAGGTGTTGAAAACCTTAGTTAGATTAGGTTTAATTAGACTAACTTTAGAATTAAAGTACTGATAGATGTTTAAGTGTTAACGTTCCACTCTTAGTGATCGACACTCTACTTACCAACTAGGTTACATTGATCGGGTACATTGCCCGTTAGTGTTTATTATAGGTTAAGTCGGCTAAATATAAATTTCAAACTTGATAACAATAAAATACCTATACATAATGAAGCATGTCACAACACGTTAATGATATTGTTCCTTATGTCGATGCACTCAGTGTTTCTTGTGTCACTTTTGTCTCTCTCCCTTCCGGGTGACCAAATTTGGCCTAGATCGATTACCGTGATGTTGCTTGCCATTGTCATTGCGGTTTCCTTTGGAGGCTTCTTCTCCATTTCGCCATTTAGCGTTTAAATTCTTTCATCTGATGAATTCTCTTGCCAATTTCGTGCATTCCTTCCATGGTGAGGTGGCCTACTGGCCAAGCTCTCCGAGAATTTTCCTTAATCATTCCAGATATGAAGGTTCCGATCAATTGTTGATCGCTAAGGCATGGGATTTTTATGGTTTCGTTGTTGGATCGCTCGCTGAAGTTTTCGAACGATTCGCCCGAGCCCTGTCTTAGTAACTGAAGGTTAATGAAGTTACCTGTATAAATTCGCATTAGCTGGAAGCTAGAGAGGAATTTGTCTTCGTGTCTTGCCACCACGAGATGCTATTTTGGACCGACTTATCAATCGATACTGCCGAGTGGACAATGGTTTGTTGAAACAGATGACAAGCTATTGGGTCGTTCCATGCACATGTTTTTATTGCTCCTTCAAACGCCATACATGAAATCGGTCGCCTATGCCTTTCTAAATTCCTACGCTCTTGGGCATAACTAGGTCATCAGGGAGTTCATAGTCATATATCCAGGAACAAATTGCTCCTGTATTGCTTTCAGGTGATCGTATGGATGACCCGAGTAGTGTTTATCTTTTGCTCACGGAAAGTGCCTTAGTGAGTAATCTAACTAGGTTTTCCCCGTCGGTGGGTTTTTGACCTGAGGATAGTGCAAGGGTTGTGTTGCTCTAGGGGGATGCGCTAAGTATGGATACCAGGGTGTCGCATTAGGTTGGGCTCATAGTTATGTTAACCTAGGAGTTTGTATTAGGTGATGAGGTACCCTGATTGCTAGGTATATTGTTATGCGGGAAAGAATAAGTAGGATGGAATGCGTTTATCTAAGAACTAGCGACCGTTCTTTCTTCTGTGAGTTATTCCAGGTAGGTTGATACAGCTGGCGTGACCTGGATATAGTGCAACCATTCTCCCTGTTGTACCCAAGGATCTTGTCTATTTCTAGATATCGATGTAATGATGTCATATGCCCGTAATCGTACCTTGGGTCCCTCCGAGCTACCCTAACCTCTACTTTCTTGAGCAAGTCTAACTTGAGGACTTGGTCTAAAAACTTGAAGTTCATCATGGGATCGTAGGAGTCCTCGGAAACAAATTTTATGCGGATTGACATGGTCATTCGTTGCATGCACCTCTCCTGGTGATCTTCTTGTGAGGCTTCCTACTGACCGGTGTTCCTCGATTTCGAGTATTTTTCGACCCTCCTCTGTATGATTTAGATCTTCCACCTAGGTGGGCTCGAGGTGGTCGTTGGTTATGTTTGAATTTTGAGGGGGTTATTCACCAAACATGTTTGGTTAAGAAGTTTGTGCAAGAAGGAAAACATTTATGGATTTTTAAGTGAGAAATGAGTCAAAATAGGTGAAACTTTTGATAAATTTTGACTATTTTGTATCATGTCTCCACCGAATGGCCATGTTTACGTATGGTATGTAAATCCGTTTAGAGATGGAATAGGAATGGTTTTGTTGTTTGGTTTCCCTTGTTGAACGTTAAGGACCCGATGAGATTGATAAGGATCAAAAGCTCGGTAACACTTAAACAAAGACCATACTTTACTTGATGTGAGGCAAGTATTTCCCAAGTGTGTGAAACTTGTGAAGTTGTGTGTGTTTCTCTCCTTTTATAGAGAGACTTGTAGGGTTTAGAGATAAACCATTTGGGAATGATCAATGGCGCTAGATGTACCAGATGTTGATCATCCGAGACCAAACAACGAGGACATGTAGTGTGCACTCCTTGGCTCGTAAAAGAGAGTGCTCTGCTCTCCTATTTTGTTGGTCATGTGTTCCCCACTGTGTTATGTCGGACTTCGTGACGCTTTATCCGTTAGCGGCTAGAATAGTTGTCTCTTTGTGCATGTACTATGTAGCTTGACAATCGCTACCAAGCCTTGCTTGGTCTAGGTTTATATAGTTCTTGTCAAGATTGACATGCTTAACTGTTATTGTTTGGGCTTGATTCGAGTCGTGGTTAGTGGGCTTGGGCCACTAATAATGATACGCTATCACTAACATATACCAAAACCTTGCTTGTGTTGTGTGGATCCACCACATGTAGCTAGTTTGTGGATAGGAGGTTGTTGGTGATGTTTTGTATTTTGTGTATATGGTTATATACTTAATGATGATGTAGTTAATGTTTTCTGTCTTGATGAATCATGTAATTTTGGTTTTATGAATACATGATATCATTTGTCTGTTTATAAGTATCTTATACAAGTATTAGAATATGAGATAAACACAAATGATAATCTTGTTAAGATTGATTGACTCATGAAAGTCAAACTTGTTAAGATTGATTCACTTCTAAAATTCAAACTAGTATTATTTTGACAAAAATTGGTTAGTCATGAAACCATCTTCCAACCAAAGAGCTTTGGCCCATTTGGTACCCACCTTTGAAAAACCTATGGGCCCATTGGAGAGATTTTGAGGATAAATGTTCATGGGTTCGAGTCTCAGCTTGTGCACACTACAGTTGGTGCCACACTAGGCTAGGAGAGTTGCCGGAGCTATTCCTTGTAGGGTGGACAATGGCTGGTGCCAAAAGGTTCCCAGGGTCAGGGTGTTCCTGCCAATTCACACCTGTTGAGGATGAAACCATCTTCCAAACACCCTCTTATTCAAATGCCACAAACTGCAAATGCCAAAAAAGGAGTGTTTGAGAAGTTTAGACTATGTTTGACTAGTGAAAGTCAAATTGGTATTGTTTGTACACAAACTGATATGAAATAGATATGACACATGGTTAACAATATTTGACTTCTAAACACACCCTAACTTGCAAAATTCAAAATGCAAATGCAAATGCAGTTCCAAACAACCCTAGGCCTAATCTGCAAGAATGGAAATGCAGTTGACTATAAAAAGTCAAATGGTCATTATACTACCTACAAGCCATTTCCAAACACACCCTAACTTGCAAACTTCAAATGCAAATGCTGTTCCAAACACCACCTAATATGAAAAAATGGAAATGTAGTTGACTATAAAAAGTCAGATGGTCACTATACCACCTGTAAGCCATTTCCAAACACACCCTAACATGCTTTAGATAGTTTGACTTCTAATAGTCAAATTGGTATTGTTTTGGACACTGCCCATTATACTACCTACAAGCCATTTCCAAACACACTCTAACCTGCTGCAAATGCACATCAGCAGACATGTAAGCTTTTATGAGGAACAATTTCCCTATCACACACCAGCAACCCCTTCATCACCACATCATCAAACACTACATATCCAACTACCTTACCCATACCACTACTCCTACTCCACCTCAACCTTTAACATTCAATCCACCACCACTGCAAACTTATAATCCACACCATCAGTTACAACAGAACCAACTGCGGACCCTAATCCAGAATCTAACACATCCTAACCAATACAGAATACATAACAATTAAAATACATAACACTCAATACAAAGTTTTCACATCACCTACAAAAGTTAAGACTTAATCTTCTTTGAGGCTGGAACATACCACTTCTTCCTGATACTGCTTAAGCAACCACAATTGTTCCAAGACTAAGTACACAATTTGCAATTCTGACATCATTTTTTTTTCTCTTAAACTCACTTTTAGGAGTTTTTGGACGAAGGGAGCAACCTACTTTTGAAGTGGAAGCCTTTCCTTTTACCTTGCTCACCCTTTTAGTGGAAGCCTCTCCCTTTACCTTGATAGCGGAATCCTTTCCCTTTACCTTGCTCACCTTTGAGGTGGAAGCAGTAGGCTTAGGAGACATTTACATGAAAGGATCATCATTGTCATTGTCTAAAGTGGAAGCTGTGGAGGTTGAGTCATCACAGTCTGACCAATTCCCAAAAAAGATCACATCATCAGATATGGATGTAGAATCATCACTGTATGATCTAATGATATCAACATCAGTATCATCATCTAAAATAATGACGACATCAACCTCTTTTCCCTTAGAGTTGGTATGTGCAAAGATAGCCACCAGACAAAGATATAAGAATCAAGGTGCTTGTGTGTATACTAGCTGCTAATATACTACAACTCTTAATGTAAATCAATCATTGGGGGAAGATGCCCTGACTCACGCAATCATCTCTTTAGCTTATTAAGTTAGTTAGTATCTAGCTTAGCTTAGTTGTTAGGTATTCAAGACTTTAACATTCTACATTTACATCATAAGATCTTGAATACACCAAAATTTACATCATAAGAGCTTGAATGCTTTTACCTTTATTCCCCGTCCTTTACTTTTTGGCCTTGTTAAAGACATCCTTAAGATTTTCTATCCTATTTCCAATAGCATCAAAAGCCTCATTTAGATCCACTTTTCCCTTTCCCTTTTCATCTACGAAGATAGCCAAAATGAAAATAAATAAGAGATTATTTTACAGTGAATGGTCACATTTTAGTAGTCTTTTACTTTTACAAGTCAACTAAATTATAAACATAGACAATAGTCACATTTTAGTAGTTTATGACTTTTACAAATCAACTAAACTATAAACAAAGACAATAATTTCCCCTGCAACTAAGTACTCTTTTCAACTAAAGTGGATATATCTTCTCAACCAAACACCCTGCAAGTAAGTTAAATGGCAACAATAAAACTGTGCAAAGTGTTCACAAGATGAAATTTCTACTCAGTAATAGCTTAGTGCAATGTAGTTACATGTAATAGAGTTGGTTAGTTATGTAGTTACATGAAATTTCTTTCTTGTATACATACCCTCATTTACCCATCATTTTTTTTCTGTGTGAAATGTTATCAATAATCATTTCAACCATTATTTGTAAAACCACATAATCCCAAATCCATACATCATTAATACATATCAAAACACATGCCATTACAACTTACTTGGTAAATCCATAGGTATTTTGTTATATGTGTTTTTCTTCGGCCATTGAAGTATCTCATCTATCATCTCCTTCCTTATGAGGATTACTAGACTTAACTATCATTTAATACTCAACTAAACTATCTCATCCGGACCCATTTAGTGAAATTTAAATGATACATAAAAGAACTATAAAACATTAACATACCAACATCCGCAGGCTCTTGCTTCCTTCCACTGCCAATAGGCCTTCCCCTCTTCCTTTTTGGTTTCGTTTTACTCGGATTAGGTATTGGATCGTATTTTCTAGCCCTTCCCCTCCCTCTTTTTGTCTTTACAACAAGATCATTCCCGCTTCCACTTCTACTTCCAGGGGTAGGAATAGAAATCACACCACTACCACCCATAGGCACTTCGTTGTAAGCTTTTTTCCTCAGCCATTCAAGAATATTATCTATCATCTCCTTTCCTATGTTCTTATACGAACCATATTTGGCAATAACTTCATCGCTAAATGTAGCAAGAACTTCCTCAAAGATTTCATCATTCAATATAACTTTAGACCGCTCCTTTTCCGACGAATGATCAACCCCAGTAACAAAGCCTTGGACTTATCATTTTCTCCCATACTTAGTGATGTTGTGTTATGGTTCGTAGAGAAAAGAGAGTTAGGGTTCTTGGGGGTTGGTTTTGGGGATTTAATTTTGGGTTTGGTTTGGTTTTAATATGGGTTTAAGGGAATTTGGGGTGGGTCAGTTTTAATTCAGGTTTTATCCAAATAACTTCGCGCCAAAAAAAGGATGTCGGGTTACATAGAGGTGTAGAACACTTAATGTTAACTCGAGTTGAAGTAAAAGGCAAAATGTCTATTATGTCCTCACACCAAAACGGAGGTTAGGAAGTTAACGATAGTTGACTAAGGGATAACGATCAGAGGGATCTTGGATGATCCAAAATATGAAAGTGGGGACCTTGCGTGACGAAAAATTCTTTGTCAGACTCAGTGTGATATTTTGGTACAAGTTAAAGGACGAACGGTTTATCATACTCAATAAAAAAAATACCATTTGATTTGCCAAAACAAATGGCAGAAGTAGCAGAGATTCGGTCTAGTCTTTTGGTACTAGTTCCAAGTTTTTGGGCCTTAAACCTAAAAATTAATCAGCCCACAAACTGGGCTAACTTAAATTATACTTTGTTACATTTAATACTTTAATGAGTGTCTAGTGGGTTGGTTTTATTGACTCTAAATAATGGAAACTGTATTAGGTGCAGCCGTAAACCGGTTTTCAAAAAAACCGGTTTTTACTAAACCGAAATCGGTTTTCTAAAACCGAACCGGTTGTACCGGTTTTCAGTTTTTCTAGCCGACCGGTTTTTTACCGGTTCTAAAACTGGGTTAAACCGGTTTTTTGAAAAAACCGGTTAAAACCGATTTTATTTTATTTTTTTTTTTTTTTGTCGAAAACCGCTAAAAACCTGTTTAAACCGGTTTTAAAAACCGGTCAGCGCAAAGTCAAAAGAGCCGTTGGATTTGAATACCGGTCAAAACCGGTTTTGAAAACCGGTCAAAGTTCAAAACCGGTTTTGAAAACCGGTCAAAATCTGACCGTTGGAATTCAAAACCGGTTTTGACCGGTTTTCACCGGTTTTTAAAACCGACTTCCTTGAAAACGTGCAAAATGCACGATAGAGCGTTAGGATATGTTTGTTACCGTTTTTTCTTGTCTTTTTTTTTGATTTTTTGAGTATTTTGAAGCTAGAACTTGTAGTATAAATATGTGTATTGGGTTGAGGCTTAAAACACATCAAATCTCTCTTTAATCTCTCTATTATCTCTAATTTCTTTATAATGGAAAACACACAATCACAACAAGCTTCCACTAATCCTCCCTCCGTTGGGTCTTCCCGGTCACGAAAACATTACACACAAGATGATGTTCTTCATGTTAAACCAACTTCACGAAATCCCGAGGTTTTTAATCATATGGATTTGTGTATTATGAAGGATGGGACGGAAAAGGCGCGTTGCAAAAAATGTTTGAGCTTTTATGCTTCCGGGGCTAACACTACACTAAAGGGTCATATAGCCAAATGTTCCGCGGTACCTCAAAATGCCGACGGTACTATTGGTGAGGATGGTCAAATTTGTGTATATGATAATGATGCGCTTCAAAGAGATTTTGCGGGTGGGTCATTCAACATACTTATCCATTCAACCTCTTCGACAACGCCAAGCTTACGGCCATCATCAAAAAGAGGCTACACTCGCGGTATAAACAAGTAAGTCATACTAAACTTAGAAGTGATGCTTTTAAATTATGGGAAACGGCTAAAAATGATATTATTGATGGTTTTCGTGATTATAAATATGGTGTTTCTATAACTACGGATGTTTGGACCGCACCACATGGTTCGGCAAATTCTTATCTCGTCGTTACGGCTCATTGGTTTAATCCCGAATCTTGGTTATTAATGAAACGGACAATTGCTTTTAAACTATTTGGTTATCCTCATACGGGATCTAATTTAAGAAAAAATTTACATGACACTTTAATTGAATATAATTTAGATGATAAAGTTTTTACGATTTCACTAGATAATGCATCTAATAATACTAGAGCTATGGAATTGTTAAAATTACATATAAAACCCATTTTAGATGGTGCTTTTTTTTCATTCCCGTTGTGTTGCTCATGTTATAAATTTATCCGTTCAAGCGGCATTAAAAATATGTGAGATTACGTTTGACATTTAGGGGTATGTTAACAAATATATATCGCTCGAGTAATGAACGACAAATGAACTATAAACGTTTTCGTAAACAATGTGGTGAACCATTCCTAGGACTGAAATTTGATACACCTACTAGGTGGAATTCTACTTGCATTATGTTTGAAAATATATTACGACAACGTACTACTTTAAATACTTTACGTGAAGACGCTACAAAGCATCAACGATCATCGGCCCCGACAAGCGAGTTGGGACAATATATGGCTACAAACTTTTTAACAACTTTAAGTCCCGATGAGTTTGCAAACTTTGACATTTTGACTTGGTGGAAAGAAAGGGAAATCCAATTTCCAATTTTAGCCGCTATGGCTCGTGACTTATTAGCGGTCCAAGCTTCGATGGTAGCTTCCGAATCGGCCTTTTCTCATAGTGGTAGAATTATATCGGAAAAAAGGACAAAACTTAGCCCCGAATCCGTGGAAGTATGTGTATGTTTGAAAGATTATATGGACTTATAGATAGGGTACAACATCAAACATCGTTGGAAGGTTCGATTGAAGAAGTTGAAGAAACTATAGCACAAGAAGAAGATGACATGGGATATCACCTCCTATAACCAATTAGATGAAGGTGAATTTGAACCATTTGATGTTGAAGAGTTAGATGTAGAAGAATTTTGGATGAATTTCTTGAGTATACACGGGTGATGGCAATGCCGAAGCTCGATATACTTGAGTATACTAATATGTTTTGGGGTGATGGCCATGCCGAAGCTCGAAATGTATTAGTATTTATTTATTTTTAGTTCTATAATTGTATTGTTTAAATAAAAGTTATGATTGTATTCGAAATGTATTAGTATTTTATAATTTTAGTTGTATAATTGTATTGTTTAAATAAAAGTTATGATTGTATTCGAAATGTATTAAATGTATTAAATGTTTTAAATTCCGAAAAAAAAAAAGAACCGGTAAAATACCGATAAAAAAATGGATCTGAACATAAAACCGAGAAAAACCGAACCGGTAAAAAACCGATTCCGAACATTTAAAACCGAAAAAAATCGATTCCGAACTTTTAAAACCGAAAAACCGATTCGAAAAGAAAAACGAAAGCGATTTTTGGAAAAACGGTTTTAAAAGCGTTTCAAAACCAAAACCGGTAAAAAACCGGTTTTTGTGCACCTCGTATAGATACAGTTTTAGAGAACATATTACTTTGTACATGCCAAATATGAAGAATTAAAATCCTGAAAATAATTAAAAAGAGAAGTCACATGCCACTTGTGCATATAGAATGCGACTTTTAACAAACAAAGATGATACATGTGATTACCTATATCGAATATATGTTACATAATACATAACCTCATGCACAACAAATGTGGTTTATAGATGATGAAAAATGGTACATGTGATCACCAATTTTGTACACGGGTCAAATGAACCTCATTTGACCCTCATGCATTGTTTTTTACGCCACAAAACTGATACACCTGATCGCGAATATTACATATGTGTCACATGAACCTCAAGTGTTACCAAAGGTGATTTGTAAACCACTAAAATGCTACATGTGAGCGCCACTTTAATGTATGCTTCAGGCATATGAAAGGTGATTTGTAAATATGGTACATGATATGGCAAACAAAGAATTATACATGTGAATTACCAATATGCATACCATCATGACACCACAATTCGCTTTTTCTTTTATTTAATAAGCATCATCACACCACCTTCATTCGTCATCTAAGTAACTCCTATGCCTCACTTGTTCATTCTTGGTTTTATCATGACATAGTAAAAAATCGATTCAAACGCGATGTTAACGAAAACCACATAGAACAACTTGAGGTGTGATAATTGGTCTTGTGGCTAGGTGGTGATGGGACAACGTGCTTCAAGATGGCGGAATGGAAGTGATGGTGGTGTTATTCACAAAGAAAATGGAAAGGAATTGATGTTGAAAGTGGGGGTGATTATGAGAAAGAAAATGCAAATATTCAAGAACATGCACATTCGTGATTAAAAAAAATCTAGACACAAAGAAGAGTGTCAAAATTGTTCACGCCTAGCATGCTTTTCAAACTATTTTGACCATATTCAACGACATTTTGTCTCTAAGGATCATTTTTATCACGAATGCGTTTTTGAATTTATGTTTTACTTTTCTATAATCATGACGTATTTTTCATCGTCGGTAGTTTTACGATTTTTTTCTGAATGACAACACCATCGTATTCATTTCCGCCATCTTGGGCTAACGTTGTCTAATTAACACTCACCATCTATGCTTCCAGTTCCAGCTAATCATGCCTCACTGTAGTTGTTCAATGTGGTTTTCATTAGTCATTGTGTTTATGCTTTATTCTGGTTGCTACTTTTGTATGTTTCTTTTTTCCAGTTCTTATCTAGTTATCTTTTACATTCTGCACCTTTCATCTAATCACCAAACCACAACACAAACACAAAATCAAAACCCGTATGTTAAAATGATTTCTACAAATCAATAACACAAAGAAATTCCATAGATAACCCAGAAAATTACATCTAGTCTCTAGTTAATCAAAACGGGGATGAGGTTTTCTTTGATCAAGTTACATTAAGAGTACGAGTCTTTAACTTAAATGCATAAGACCAACATCACTATGATTGTTTTGACTTTTTCCATAACCACCCCAAATGTCTACATAGTGGCATTTGATCTCTAAACCTCTTCTAAAGAGGTTAGGCAACTCATACATTTTTATTTGATCTTTTCTTGTTATTATAAATTTCTTAACGCACTATGAGCAAGAGGGCTCGTGTTATAGCAACGAGTTTTATCACATCATCACTTTTTCCTTATAATATAAAACCTATAACTAATTAACCCAAAATACTCTCCCTCTATCACTCAAGTTATAGGACACCACCGGTTCACACTTAGGGCTTGTTTGTTAAAATATTCTATTAAGTCATGTTTAATTAACAAATGACTTAATATAGACACCCTCAGTTTTATTACTTAACATTTTAAGTCATATTTTACTATTAAGTCACAAACAAACAGTTTTCATATGACTTAATAGATTCAGTTTTATTCATATTAAGTCAATTAAGTCGAAAACAAACACCACCTTAACCCAATAAAACACAAATACAACAAAAAAATAAAATAAAATAAAATAAAAATAAAAAATTAATATAAATAAAAGAAAATGTCGTATAACACAGCTGGTGAATTTGGCGCGAGGTGTTATGGCTTGGGGTGGGATGTGAAGTGGAGCCATAGGGCTCGCGTTATAGGGCACCAACCAACCTTATAACACTCGACACATTATGCTCTTAGAATGCGATATGTGTCACTTTTGACCCAACTAGTATACATACTCTTTCAAGTTACCTAATTAAAGTGACCCTAAATAAAGTATCTGGGCTATCTTTCACAAAAGGACAAAAAGTCTGGAGACAATTTTGTAGATATGAAAATGTTGATTTGTAGGGTCGTATTATGACTGCATAATTTTGAATTCTTGCAATGCTTTTTTGTGAATGTTTTCAACTGACTAAAATGGTTCATATGGGAGTAAAAACAAAAAACATGTTAGTTTTTACTCTTCCAAATACTGATAACTTACGCATGAGAAATAACAATATATTCAAGATCGAAATGGAAATAGAAAAGACAATCATATATAGCATAAAAATATAACAAGAACACGTCTAGTTTGCCTTATCAGTTACAATCTTATTCTTTTGAAGATCGTCACACGTACTTGATCTTTATTAATCTTTATTGATCTTTACTCATGGATAAACTTCGATGAGAGACCTTAAACCCAAGAAAGGAGTTATCTTATACTCGCTAAAGTGTTATGGGTACAAATGAGAAAGTCAAATAAAGTCAAAGTCAAGAAAAGTCAACATTTCTCCTTCCTCCCATTTTCTCCTTCCTCCCATTGTATAAATACATCTTGTTCATTACATTTCCAGATATCAAATTCACTTGTAAAACAGTTATCTTCTCTCATTCTCTCTCACATCATTGTAACAAACTATCTTCCATTAATAACAATCATTGTTCTTCATTCGAAGTTCTCTATTCTTTATCTTCTTGAGCTCCGTTGTTGAATCAGCCATCTTCGGTTCTCCATTGAATCCTGGATTGGTCATATATGTTGTGTTCATAACAATTGGTATCAGAGCCACTTTCCCGGCTAGATACATTCCAAATTTTGTTAAAGATTCATAATCAACCATTCTTTCATTTCCCATTTCGCGCCCAATCCATAATACATTCATAAATACCTTTCTTTTCCATTTTACGGTCAAAAAATACATGTTCTTGAGTCTAGTTTGGTAGTTAGTTACTCTTCTTGAAAGATGGTTGCAGTCTTGAAGTTAGTTACGAATTCTGGTGTAGTGTTATAGTTTTGAGTAATATTGTGGTTCTTGATTAATTTTGATGAAAATGCTTAGTCAAAAACGTTCTAGTACCAGTATTGAAGATGAGCCTATGAGGGAGATGATGAGACAATTGAAAGAGGAATTAAGGCGTGAATTGTTGATAGAATTAAGGGGTGGTGTTGTTACTGGTGATCACAATATGGTGGCAATGAATCAGGGCCAAAATACTCAGTTCAATACGGTCACAAAGCTTGAATTTCCAAGATTTGGAGGAGATGATGTAAATGGTTGGTTGTTTAAATGTGAGCAAATTTTCACGGTTAATGGAGTACTTGATGAGAGGAAGGTACCTTTACTTGAGCATCTCACCGGCATTGCTTTAGAGTGGCATAAGGTTGTTCTGAGGTTCATATTTTTTGGGAAAAGATGTGGCTTGGATCACTTATAGAAAGTCAATTTTGCAAAGATTCTTTACTAAAGAATGTGATAAAGTGCAAGAGTTTGAGTTTAAAGATCCGAGTAAAGTTGAAGATGGTTGCTTGGTGGGTCAAAATAACCTTGTTGAGGAAGTTGATAAGAATTTGGAAATTAGTTCACTTAATCATACTCCAACTGTTTTAGTCGAAACCATAAAAGAGACAGTTGAAGTGGTACCAGCTGAGGTGGAGAAGTCAACATTAGAGGTTCAAGATCAAATGTACACATCAAGTCCTAATCAGGGTGACCATGGTGTAGGAAATTTAGAAAAAGAAGTAGCAAGTGATATTCAAATCAGTGAGGTGTTGAACTCAGAAAGCCCTGAATCATCTGAAGAAGGGTTGAAATCAATTGACGATGGAAATGGTTCAATTGTTAATATGGCAGCCAGAAGTGTTATAGAAGGAGCTGAGGGAATTAATGGATTGATTACTGATCAACCGTTGACATCAGGTTTTAATCGAGTTGGTATTGGTGATATGCATAAATGTGAAGTCCTGTTGATGAGAGTCAGAGATGCATTATTGTTTGGGTTACATGAGTGTTTAGATAGTTTGGACATATCTTCTCTTAATCAGGGATATGTGGACAAAGCTAACAGTAGTGGTGAATTTATTGTAACAATTAAGCAAGTATTTGATCCTGGAGGAAAACAAGTCTCTGATTCTAGTGGGAAATATAATTGTATGATGAAGTATGGGAAGTGGGAGGTCAACATATGGAGGTGGAAAAAGAATGAAAAGATTAGGTTTTTGCTAGTTGGTGTTGGAAATATTGCTGATGATTGGCTTAAGGGGCAAGCTGAGACTTTGAAACTCGCTGTTGTGATTAATAGCAGAATAGTAAGGGAAGCTTTGCTTCAAAGAATGGAAATGGGGTCAAGGGGTATCAGCAACTACGAGCAACTGATTACAGATTATGGTGATGTGATGAAAGCTTGGGCCAAGAGAGAAACGATGTCACTCATTTACTACCAAGATAAGAAGAGGAGGGGGTATTTGGTCACTGACGAGAGAAAGAAGAGGGCTGAAATAAGAGATGGTATTCAAAAGTTTCAATCAGTGGTTATAAACATGGCTCAAGAGGATAGGACAACAATAGTCAACAATGACACCGAGGTGCTCGATCCCGAACATTCAAGACTGAACTTATGTTAACTCATCTTGATTTAGTACCGATCCAAAACTTGATCCCGTGGTCTGAAGGAAACACTAAAGTAGACATTGAACTTGACACCTGAAAATGAATTACATGGACTAGTACGAACTATTATTAGACGTGATGAAGACACTGAACTTGCATTTGTGAATACTCAAGGATGCAAAGGGCTGTTAGCTCATTATGACAATTCAGGGAGTGGTTTATTCATTGGGTTGTTCAGTTCATTGTGTGAGTTCAGGGGATGGTTCATTCAATGGGTTGTTCATTCAGAGGGGTATATGACATACAGAGACTCGGCTTGTTGTTGAAGCATTTTTAGGGGGTGTTTGGCTCAAGAAAGAGGAAGGATGATTAAGGTATGAAGAAGGTTATCTCAGTGATTCGAATACTTAGATGCTTGAGGACAAGCATCATTTAAGTGGAATGGATTGTTATGGGTACAAATGAGAAAGTCAAATAAAGTCAAAGTCAAGAAAAGTCAACATTTCTCCTTCCTCCCATTTTCTCCTTCCTCCCATTGTATAAATAC